>CM031570.1:16925840-17186290 GCA_018467065.1 Ephestia elutella
GGATAAGGAAAAGAAAGGAACGGCTCACCACACTATTACCAGTACCACTCGTCTTTCTCCGTTGCGTCCGTATTTCCTTACAATCAGTTCTTTTACAATAAATCCTGGTCACGGCACCACTTTTCTTGTATGGGACAAGAAATAAATAAGGTCTTCTGATAGATATACAAAGCCTTTACTGCTTCAAAACGAGATACAAAATAAGTACGTCAAATTGCACTGCGTATATGGCCGCTGCTAAAAGGTGAGTATTTGCCGCGCGCGCCGCCGGGACGATCTTTTGCAGCCCACCTCCCCGCGCCGCGCTCCGCGATAACGCGATGTATGATTCATGCGTGAACACCTACTGCCATCCCTTGTGTTGTGATAGCGAAACCTCATCAACAAATGCCTCCCGAAGTGCATCTAAAGCTGTAATAAACAAAGTGCCCCGTATGTATTTGGTAATATGGTCAGTAATATCCCCAGTTTCAAGAATAAATGTTCATATAAGCGTACCTTGACGCATGTCGATTGGTGAGAGTAGATCATCGGAACACACTTGTACGTTATAATGCCCTCGTGCCTCATTTTGTCTAAGCATTTCCTATAGTAACGATCCCCAGAATTTAACACGTAATCGATATCATAATTTTGAAAATTTATCCCCTTACGTCATAGCCATTCCGAAACATTGTTTTTTGCCTCGAAATGCATGATAAAGGTTATTTGTAATTTGCGCAAAAAAATTACCTAACAATGAAAGTTCAATTTGAAATCAACATAATTCTTTTTACAAAAAAATTTAACCGCCTTTATTACTACACTCAAAATCGAGGAATAATAAAGCTACCTACTGGTTGAGTAGAAGTCTAGCTTTATTATTTCTCGATTTTGAGTGTATTATGAAGACATTTCAATTTTTTTGGAAAAACATTTTATTATACCCTTTTGAGTGTTAAGAATCAGAAATGTTCAGGTCCCACCGACTGTCTGTCCGAATTTCAATTCACCAATAAGCCAGATAAAGCAATTTTCCAAATCGGTCCAGGTATTATTGAGTAATCGGGAAACAAAGTACTTGCAACTACGTTGGCCATCTATGAACTTCTTTATCAGTTTCATCTCACCAAGTTGAGTCACTTAAAAACAAGTTTTTTTTTTTACAAAAATAACAGTTTTGATACAAGCTTTTATTGTAGCCAAAAGATCTTGATGAATAGGTACGAATCAAACGAGCCTTAACTCGATGAGGTTGTGTCATTTTATTACAGATTTCCTATAGTTCTCTTCCAGCTCCAGCATCAGACCCTGCTTACCATATATGATAAAAGTACTAACCAATATGAATCAAACGAACCCAAACTCGATGGGGTTGTGTAATTTTACAGCGGAACTACTATGGCCACCTTCCAGATCCAGCAATATTAAGATGACAAGTATACCAAACCCTCTTTATTGAGGGCGGGCGGGCAAATTATAACTAAACTCCATTTATCCTTACCAGTCCTATCATGTAAACAATCTTCACAGTACTTTTTGTTGAATTTTGTTGAAAATAAATCAAATATTAATTCAAACCTAAACATTCTAAAGTAAAACATTTATTAACCACGAAAGTAATTTCCTAAAAAGTCTATTTTAATTTGTATTGTTGTAAAATCATAAAAAGAGATGGTAAGATTGTTTACATGATAGGACTGGTAAGAATAAATGTAGTTTACATACATCACAATAATAAGTGTCACGCGATACATATGTACGCATGCAAAATTTCAGCTCAACCGGAAACTGGGAATTTAACCGGTTTTATTGAATTTCACTACGTTGTTCAGACAAAAAAGTTGCGTCTTAACCCTTAAATTGTTTCTGTCCGTTCTATGTGACGTGCAATAAACACGCACACAACTGTAATTTGAATGAACTGTTCAGCCGATTCCGCGCTTCGTTGCTTCTAGTAGGCTATCCTTTTTACTCTTAAAACAATTTTGACACTCGTTCGCAACACATATGCAGTCTGTCACTTTTTCAAAATATTGCAACGGCCATCTCAATTTACGCTCGTCAAGAATATTATTTTTATGTGAGTATTTCATTATTTTATGCTAATTTTATGTTAAATTTTGTTTAAATAATCATTGATTTACAGTGTACAATTATTTTTATTTCTGAATAATGTATAACTTTTTCGCTATATATAATAATTTGTAGATGTTCCTTGAAACGGACATTACCAAATAGGTAGCACAGGCGGTAATCTTTTCGTTCGTCCCATACAACGGACATTGCTCATAAGTGCCACTAAAAGTGTGTCTTTTGTAACGGACATTGCCAGTTGGTTACTATCATGATTTTAAATTATTAGTTTATATGATTTAGGTTTTTTATACATATATATATTTATTTAGGGTTTTAGTGGTGTTTGTTTTACAACTGACATGTTTATTAGAGATATGGCCAGGAAAACTTGGAGATCTAAGAAAGCACTTGCTCTGGTACCACCTTCTGATTCCTAAGATTCTTGTCTTGAATTTGAAGATGACGAGGGAAGAGCGCGTGAGTTCTTTACAAATGATTCTTGTGAATCTTCACCCGTGAGAAGTATTTCGCCTGCAATTTAAGACTTGCTTGAGTATCTAAATGACTGCGGTGAACCGAAGAACTGGATACTTCAGGTGAACCCGTAAACATTTCAGTGGACCAAAATACACCACAATGTACGACATCAGCATCGTCCTCGATCATAGCTAGGTCTTTAAATCTACCTATTTGTTTTATACCAGAAACACCATCTGCAAATTCTGTGCGATCTCCATTGACATTAAATATACATACACGTCGCCGTACCAGATAAGTTACTAATACTGAATCATATCCAATTCCTCATCCTGCCACAGAATCTACTTCTTGAAACCGCAAGTTAAATCAGTTAGAATTTACTTTTAAGAAAACCAAATATACAGGACTCTTGGATGTGGATACAAGCGTTAGCTTTGCAAAACTGTTTGAGGTAGAGTCTCCACAGCAATATTTAAAAAAAAATGCCAGGTCATTTGCTATCGATGAAATTATTATTTCTTATAAAGAAAAAAGGCAGAAACGCGTAGACAGTATAATTATAATTTAGGAACCATCGTTTAGATAAACTAAATGATGGTGTCTAAATTGGATCTCAAAACTAGTTAGAAGACCGATATTTTCAAAATAATGTTAAGTTTGTGATAATATATTTCTTTGATGTTTAACAGGCAGTGTCCGTTCTATAGGACATTACTAGTGTGTAGAATAGTTGGCATTGTCACTTATAAGTGACCCTTAAAAAATCTAGAAATATATATAATTTTTGCTTCAAATTCTATTTTTTTTCTTTATTTACATCTAAAAAGACGTAATATAGATTTTTTTTTTCAAAAATTCACCGGAATGAGGTACTGCCAATTTAAGGGTTAATAAGAATAACAAAAAAGTCTAGTGACATTTTTGATTTTTTTTTTTTAATATCTGAGATATGAGATTTTTTTTATATATTTCCGGCATTTGTAAAATTTTGAAAAACTGGCTCGAAAAAATAATTCTATATGTATGTAGTATATATAATGCGACCTCTAGGCGAGAACATCCGGACAGACAAAAGAATTTTCGGCTTGTGGAAACTGAGACGCTTCGCTCGCTTCGCTCGCTCGGTCAATAAGTAGGAAGTAGGATTTTAAAATTTAGTTAAAAATTAATCAAAGTTCGGTTTTAAAGTACTTTCATATAGAAATAAGATATGGTGAAAAAATTCCATGCGAACAGGACTTGAACCCGCGACCAAAAAAACAAAAAAAGTTTCATCGATTACATATAAAAGATGCTTATAGTTGTGGGAGCTATGTATAATGAAAGATCAATGAGCTAATGGATAATTTATTTACAACATACATTTCTTATATACAAATTGAAAACCTTAAAAATAACAAGTTGTGATCTTCGACCAATAGCAGTCGAGAACGCAGGCAGCGGTTGCGCGCGCGCACATAAATAGTGCGCGTCTCGTTCGATCCGTCTTCAGTGCGCGTTGGTAGCGATAAGATACGGTCGTGTGTTGATGTATGCCATATACTAATTTGCATCTAGCAACAAAAACAAAGCATGGTAATTAATAATTAAATACAATTAGTAATGACGAAATATATTGTGAATATGAATGATTAAATTTTATCTCATTTATGAATGATTAAATTGAAGGCGATGATGACATAATGGTACCCTTAATAAAGCTGTGTAAACTGTATAGCAACGATCAGGTAGGTAACACTGATGTTGAGAATGAGCACAGGAAGAGTCCAGTCCATAGGGATGATCTTGCAGACGGTGAACTTGAAGGGCCTGGCCTCTATGTACCGGATGAAACGCTCGAGGTCCCTGCTCCTAATAGCATCTGAAATCATATGTCTCTTCAAACTCAATGGCACAAGCTAGTGTGACCACGCTAATGCATTGTCATGGCTTCGTTCAGATCAGAGTACGAGAAGTGGAACAGTTAAGACATTTAAGAAGGTTCCACTTGGTAAATAAGTATTAAATAGCACTACATTCATACAAATTATACTCGTAATTTTTTTTATTAACCTGTCCCACTGTTGGGCAAGTAGCTTCCTTCCCTCTGGTTCACAATTCCTGTCTTTTCAGTGCATGAGCCCTCCACTCTCTAACCGTCGCATACAGATCAGCCGACCATCAGAACTCGTAATAATTTATTAAAAGTTATTTTAAAAAATTACGCTGTGATAGGTTACCTGTTTATTAATTTAGGAAAAATAAAACAATAAAAAAGATACCTATGTAAATAGTGCCAATATACCTGTTTCATATACTAACAAAGTATTTAGGATCATTTTCAAGTTTTCGACGCTGTAAACTAGTTTTCCAGCAAAATATGACGGCAGAAATATCATCACCAAAGATTGACATATAGTGATGGCTGCAGAAATGTAGTACGGAGGTAACTGTAAGAAATTAGAAGCATTCAAAGATGAACTACATCTCTTACTATTATTACATACGATATGGTATTTCATGGATTATTTAAATAGTAGATTGTTTTTCTAGGGTCGGATGACATCAATATAATATAAGGTGTTTAGAGGCTATAATCTGAATATTAATTAATGTCATTTACCTCTACTTTTCATTTCGAATATGATGAAAGGGAAGGAAAGGGAAGAAGGTGAGGGAAGAAGCATGTTCATGAATTAAATATAAACTACTTTCCGAGTATAAGAAATGAATAATATTTTTTGTCAGACAGTATTCAAAATAAAACGTGATTCTGAAGTGTGCTTACCGAAATTCCACCAATATCCTTATTTTGCAAAAAGAGCGAATAATGCATAAGATTCCGATAGCAAACTGTAAATAAAATAGATAATATAAGTAACTATGTATTATTTCTTCGCTCCTGTGGGCATTTCGAGATAAAAAAGTACCCTATGTGTTTTATTCCTGGTATTTTTCTACCAGTAGACCAAATTTCATCGAAATCCGTCCAGTAGATTTTGCGTGATTACAAACATCCTCACAAACTTAGATCTAAAATTTATCATTTGTAATATTAGTAGGATGGAGGTTTGTCTGTGATACTTACGATTACTTCAAAGACTTTCATAGCCTTCTGTGTAGAATCAATCATAGACTTGTAGATATACTCACAAGATACAATGTCAAATCGTTTAATCTGGACGAAATCGGTGAATTTTACAATTCGACAATTTACAGAATAAAACATAAACATATAAATCATCATCATAATATCATTGGTCACATATGGTGGAATAAAAAAGGTAATATATAAAGATAATAACAAAATATTACAATTGCTCAAATAACAGAAAATATAGAACCCCAAAAACCTTGCAAATATAACAACAGATGAGCAGAATATTGTTTTAAATTCCAGCTTATAAATATGGCTGTCGGTGCCAATTTCGGAATCAATCGCAAGTAAATCATTTTGGAGGTCGAAAAATGATTTATCAGATATGAAGAAAGTTAAAATCAATACGTAAATAAAATACTCGATAGTATAACATGGATGCGATATTGCCAGAAATGGATTTTCATTAGTTGAAAGTGTAATAACACTTAGACCACATATAAAAACGCACTGAATGACATTGTTTATTTTCAAAATTATTCTTGCTTTCAAAGATTTAAACTTCATAAATCCGAAATCCAGAGCCAAATAAAAATGTATCACTTTGAAGAAATTAATGAATTTTTTAGATAAACATCGATTCTATTGGATGGATTTCACAAGAAATTTTATTTTTGGAGTTTTTGGGGCAATTTTTTTTGTCATATTTAGTAAAAGTAAATTTTAGATAGATCGTAATAAAGCAGGTAGATACGACAATAAATTTGACGAGTATCTACTTTGATGCGATGTAAATTCCATTACTAGTTACTTAATTTCATTAACTGATGTGTATGCTTTAATGGAAATACCTTCTCTGTAGCTTTATCATAAATATTTTAATAATCATTTATTAACCAAGAAAAGTTACATATTACAAGTGTGTTCGATAATATTAATATATTACTTTGTTTTTATTGCTTTTTTTTCTTAAAATCATATATCATTATCACCCGAGCCATAAAAGGTTAATTATTTATTTATTTATTTCATTTATATAACAATTTACAATATAATTTAACAGTATGAACAATGTAAACTACTCAACAGTGTACTCAAATTATAAATATAATTATTTAGTATAAAGTAATTCAAATAAAATGTATATATAAGAATGCAACATTTTAAATATTAATATAGGTGAGTAAACTGTATAGCGACGATCAAGTATGTGACAATGATGTTGAGGATGAGCACAGGCAGCGTCCAGTCCATGGGGATGATCTTGCAGACGGTGAACTTGAAGGGCCTGGCCTCAATGTACCGGATGAAGCGCTGGATACTCTTGCATTTCACATGATCTACAAATCGTTACCATCAGATTAATGGACAACACTCACGCTAAGCTTGTGTGTCGTGGGTAAAACGAACGCAAACACAAAAATAAGCACATCACAACCAGAACTACAGACAACATTTTTGTCAGAACCTCTAAATGCTAGTAGGGCGTGGTAACCACTACTACTACAGAGATCATCAGATAAATAAAAAGTATTTTTTGTTCATGGATTCCTTTAGTTTTATATTATTTAGTTGAGGCAATGTAACTACGAGATCATATTTCGACATTTTGTTGTTAAAGAGTTACCTGTTTCCTGCAGCAACATGTCGTGAAGGACCAGCTTTAGATTTTCATTCTCCCTGACAAGTTTCCCAGCAGAAATTGCCGGCGAGAATATTACGAAAAAAATTGGAGAACTGAAACACTCGCGACGGTCATAGATTGAGTAAACTGTAAACAATGTTATATTAGGGTAGTTACCAGAGATTTAGCAGAAAAGATCAGTAATTCATAATCTTTCTGAGATTACAAAATAGATGATAAGTAGGTGGATATCGGTATACTAAAAATACCGATATATGGGTTACTTTATTCCATAATTTTGTTAAATCTTTCTCAGGATACCCATAAAATATCATCGGTATTCCATGATTCAGGTAAAGTTTAATTATATTATATTAGGAAAATATAAGCGCCACACTTTAAACCATCGAGCTTCGGTTAAAATACTTACTGATATAGTGCTATCATTATTATTTTTCATATAGACCAGCACGGAATAAATCGTCATCGTAGTTTGAGGAGTATGACAAAGAAGACACACCACGAACTGAAAAAGACAAAATTAAAAAATACTTACCTACAGAACACAAAGTAGTAAGAAAGTAACATGGTTTCGGTCTTACCGGTAGATACAATTGAAAAAAATACTGATACTTACCGAGGCTTCGAAAGTTCTTAAGGCTTGTTGGGTGGAATCAATAATAAACTTGTAAATTAAGGCACAACTCAACATATCCTTCTTATTATTTTGCACAAACTTCCTGAATTGTACCATTCGACATCTTACGGAATAAAAAGTAAGCATATACATTAATATCATTATATCGTTGCACAAATATATGGGAACATACAGTACAATAAAAGGCGTCATAGCCAATACGTCAATACCATTACAGATACAGAACATGTAGGGAAACAGATACTTTTGAAGTATAAAAATCGACAAACAAAGCATAATATAAACGTCATGATTGTAACTTTGGCTCTCAATCATGGAATCGATGACATGAAAGTCACTTTGAAGATCGTAAAATGACTTTTTAGAGGAAACTAAACAAGTAGCCACGACATTATAGAAGTACTCGATGCAACTACTGACATGCCATATATAAAAATTTGGATTATTAATATTGCTCACTACAAATAGTAAGACACTAAGGGTACAAAAAAGAATACATTGAGTAACGCTGATCGTTTTCATAATGAACTTTGCCCACGAAGATTTGAGCCTCATAAACCCAAAATCCAAAGCCATTACCATATGTAACATGATAAAAAAATATTTTAATTTTCGAGACTTTTCTTGTATTGATTGTAGGAAAATTATTTTAGGAGCACTTTGGGGGTTCATTTTTATTAAAATTAAGGGACTTTTCCAAATATAGTAATAACCATCAGGTAGATGTAGCAACTAGACTTAGTATAATGAGCGTTTCAACCATATGTAAAACTTATTACACTAAAATTAGTCTTTCAATTTCTGTAATAGCTTACTACTAGAATTTATTGTTATATCCTGTCACAGGAATAACATTTTACTTGAATCAATTTATATTTGAACATTAATTAGACAATTTGTTCTTATTGGTAGCTAAAATTATAAGATAACTTCTCTATGATTTTGATAAAATTTATAAATAATGTATTCAATTTGTGTTTTTTGTAACTTGCATCAGGGTTTGAACGTCCATTTCCTCCGAATGACCACATCCCTAAATGGCCATTTCATTTGAACGATCACATACTTAAAAGGCCACATAACTTGAAATGACCACATTGGCCATAACCCTGAATGGCCATATTCCTCAAACGACCGTAACCGAGAAAGGCCGTATTCTTTGAATTTACTTATTTCTACTAATTTAACTAATTTGTAACTTTCGCAAAAGGTCACTTTCACAAAATGACACTTTGGCAAAAGGTCGCTTTTGCTAAAGGTCACTTTGTCAAAAGGTCATTTTCGCAAAAGGTCACTTTCGCAAAAGGTCACATTAATTAAATTTATAATTTCAATGTAAATTGCATAGGGACATCAGTCAAACATTGTAAAGGTCTTGTGACACGTTCGCTGTAAAATGGGCACAATCCAAATCATGGCCGCAGGCACAGCATGAAGATGTTCTTAGAAATCAATTTTCAGAAGACTCAAGAATTTGAGACATAAAATGGATACTATGGTGTATAGTTTGGTATGATTTTAATGAATATTGGCACTTTTATTTGTATCCGGGCCTATGGAAAAAACTGTGTCAACCGCCTGACCAATGTTATAAACACGGATAATTCGAGTAAATAATAATTAATAGTAAAAAAACCGGCCAAGTGCGAGTCAAACTCGCGCACTGAGGGTTCCGTACACGCAAAGCATCTCACATTATAGCTCTAACTAAAAGTCCAACTAGTTTCAAAAACAAACTTTACTTTGCAGTGCGATTCCTAAGACTCATACTGAATCCAGCGCAAAAATAAGTTTATAACACCTTTTTTTAGACTTCCAATATTTACAATTTTCAGATTTATTCCTGAAGCACTGTTAGACCTTTCAACTTGATACCTTCAGGTGTTTTTGAGAAAAAAATGTTTGACAGACAGACGGACAGATAGACAGACAGACGGACAACAAAGTGATCTTATAAGGGTTCCGTTTTTACCTTTTCAGGTACGGAACCTTAAAAAAGCTCTTATTGTTACTCTCAACAAACCCTTACATTTGATACCCATATTGAAGAAATGCATTAGAAATAACTATTCCGCCATCTTGGATGGTCCGCCATATTGGATTCAGAATGATGTCACATACCTAAACGTGCATTGGCATTCAAACTTAATGTTAACAAAATTTCAGCTTAACAGGGTGAAGATATCTACTTCAAAATTGAGTTCTAAGATTCCACCCGAACGAACATACTTACATACATTGCAAGTAAAATAAAAGCTTTAAAATAGGCAGACGGTGACTCGCTAGTTCTGTTATTATTATTAAGTATTATTACCTAACATCACGAGGGCATGTAGACGTGCTGAGTACTTTATTTTGTACATTTTGAATGAGACTTGAGGCGAAACGCTTGGCAATATAACGCTCGTTCGGGTGAAGTCGTTTGAATTTGGATGTGTTTATAATCCTGCAATTTCTGTGGTTCATCCTATTATCGTTGATGATATTGGTGTTGTTGGAGCCCTGCCATCACATTGAAGAGGTGACATTTCATTTATAAAATATTACAAAAATAAAAGACGTTTAAAAATTAAAAAAGGGGAACCCATCGGTAGCGATGTAAAGACCCAGGCTACCGGTGGTCAGGACTCCAGCGAGAGGAATCTCCTCACAATGCGAGCCGTGTCCAAGAGTACCGCCTTCTGAATGTGACTCTTGACCCAACTGCCAAGCGAGAGTCTCTCTAGATGACGATCGAAACTCTTCGCTATAAGTCCGTTCACACTAACGACTATCGGAATAATAATCGTTGAGCCAACATGCCACACGACAGTAACCTCGTGGGCCAAGTCCAAGTACTTTGTAAGTTTCAATCAACAAGGATCAACGAGGATTGCACGGCTCGTCTCCAGATTTATTTTCAAAATATCAGGCTTATTGGCAACTTTATTATTATTATACCCGTGTACCAAATTTCATCGAAATCTGTCCAGTTAATTTTGCAAGATTGACTAACAGTAAAAAATAAAAATATACAACGATTGGTTGAACTGTTAAAAAAATTTGTAGCAAAAATCTAGAAAATTTTGCAGAGCTTTTTTTAATAGCGTAAGAGAGCTCTAACTCAAGAAGACGATTATAAGCATGGACGTACTTTTAAAGTTATAAGCTTAAGTAAATTTACACACGATAAGAAGAAGAAGTTATAAGCTACGTAAAACCCTGAAATAGTAAGGTCGCGAGGCACACCTAGCTGCTGCAATCACATGTATACGAAGTGCGTTGTCTCAAACGACCACATATTCATCAAGCTTTGATATTAATCTTTTACTTAACCTTGGGGTTTAGACAGATTATCATCCAGGTCCAATTGTACGAGTAGACCCGACCCAAAATAAACTAGTAGAAAGGGTGTAGAGTGGAAAAGGGTCCAACAGACCCACCTTCACAGCAGTAGTGTTAAGGTGGGGGAAAGCATTTCCGGCCTTCACACTTGTGTGAAAATAGGTCTATTGCACTACATCATTCGTGTGAAGGACAGAAACCAGGAATTAATTGTTAACTTCTACTTCTTCTTATTTAAGAGCTGTGCTCTTGTCGGTGGAGTATACGCCACTCCTCTCTATTCTCTCTATACTTGGCCTCTTCAACTTACAGAGCAAGAAGACACAAAGTATAGTGAGTCGCCTGATCGCAGAGGGCCCGAGTCAGGGCGCGCTGGCCTGCCGTCTGCGGGTGTTCTCTCGGCAGCTGGTGATGCGGGGAGGCGGGTACAAACCCATGGGGTTCTTCACTCTGAAACAATCTCTTATAGCTTCAGTAAGTTAACCCTGGTTGGTAACGTCGATAGAGGCGTTCTTCAATCCTTTGCAATCAGATAATAACTTTAAATTTTTAATTTATTTAAAACGCAGCTACGTCATGGGACTCCGCTCCCATTGGTATTCCGTATTAAAAAGTGCCCTATATGCTACTCAAAAAAGTGGTATTTGTACAGAATAGAAAATAATCAAAAATAATACCAGTGGTATTCGTTCGTGATATTAGATTGGAATCAAAGTCAAAGTCAATTATTTTTATTCATATTGGCTTAAAAATAGCACTTATAAATCGTCACTTTCTTGTTTTTTAGTTAGTTGACGTCATAAAATTACTCAAAGCTAAGTTTACCAGAATTAATCTGCTACTCCTGGGGGCGATTCCACTAATTACAAACCTAGGTATCGTGTCTCAACTGTATCGTGTATCTCAAAAGACAACGTGATTGTACTGAGGCGACAAGACCTCTAAAAGATCTCTATGCTTTAGTACAATCTCTTCGGCTATTGAGACACAACTGAGGCACGCACGACATAGTACCTTTGTATGGTTGGTTTTATTGTTTAGTTAGTTTTACTGTAGTTATAATCTTCGAGCAACAAGGACTTCCCTCCCGCGGAATGCCCGTTTTGCTCTATGAGTTATATTGTCTAATAATTCGCGCAAATGGCGATCTTACCGTCTAAATCATGTATTTTTTTACAGATATGCGGAATAGTGACTACGTATCTGGTGATACTGTTGCAGTTCTAAGGTTCTAGTCTCGAGTTCACGTACTCTCTCCGTATATCTACGTATCTCTTTATCTATACAATGTGCCCCGTCATCAGTGTCGGAGCCTTTAATGTTATGTTATATGGCATTTTTTATGGACAAATCACCATTCAAAACTTTTTTTATTTATTTTTTAACTTTCGTTTTAAAAATAAAAATAAAAACATTTTAATGGGCTAGTTTATTCACAACAAGCTAATAATAATTTAAAAAAAAACACAAAAAAAATTATTTTACGTTTTTTCTTTTTTTTGTCTTTCATATTGAAACATCTTTCTCAGTTTATTGGTTGTCTACATGATAGCTTTTAAATGAGACCTATTTTATATCGATAGGACTTTTACACGAGTAGTTACGATTGAAGAGCCCGAAAAAAAACAAAATGGCTGACATTTTATTACAGTAGAAGAAAAAATAGTTTTGGGTAGTGATATGTTCATAAAAAATGCCATATAACATACCATTAAAGGCTCCGACACTGATGACGGGACACATTGTATAATCAATCAATAGTTATGAATATAATATTATAATATGGAACCCTTGCTGACTGACAAACAACATATAGCCGTAATATAAAATATATGCTTTCAATGTAATTGAAGAATAAATTGAATTGAAATGACATTCATTACTGGCTAGACTCATAACTGAAACATACTTAAGAAATATTGCCGCATTTACCAGCTTTTTGTTACGAACTATCCCAAAAAATATTCATCTCTGCTAATATGGTTAACAAAATAGGAACAAAGACTTCAGGAACAAAAATAGTAGTCAAATGTATAAGAGAAAATCCACGCTTGTCGAAACAAATAATTTATTTCTACAAAATAATATACATATGGCTCGGCCTGGACTTCGGTTTCTTCAAGTTCAAAACTTCAAAAATGAAATTTATTATGAAAGCAAAATCAACAATTCAGTGCAGAGTTGTCTGTGTGTGTATTGGTTTAATACCAGATATTAAGAGTCTATATACTGAGACTTGGTATACCTTTTATTTAATTAATTACTTCTTCAATATCACGATAACAACGTTTTTTTTGTTCCAAAACTTCATTTTGCGATCTCCAGAAAGATTTGCTGATAATTGATTCCAAAATAGGAATTGACAGGAAATATTCTTATAAAATTGAGTTAAAGATGATGTTTTTTTTGTATGCTATTTTATTTTTAGAATTTTGTTTGACTGTACGTTTTGTTATATGTACAATTTTACATATTTTGATGTAGCGCAATCTATTTTGTTTTACATTCCGGAATATCTAACCAGTGATTTTAGCAACATAACGTATATGTTTATTTTCTATACCGTTTATTACCGAATTGTGAAATTTGGCGATTTTGTCAAAAATGGAGCGACCGATATTGTGGATTGTGAATATATCTACAAGTCTATGATCGATTCTACTGAGGCGGCGATGAAAACTTTTGAAGTCATGGTAAGTAATGGAGATATTCCATTTGTGCTTCTATTTTATTACTTTGCTGGTATTTACCTGGGTTTGTCTGTGTTTCTTTTAAACACCTATGCCTTTATTTCAGTTTCTGATCGCTTGTCTGTGCAACACTCCTCAAGTCATGATGTCAGTTGATTTTGTACTGGCCCAGATACAAAATAAAAATGTTTATGGAATTAGTGTAAGTACATTTCCTAAATTTTAATTGCATTCTTATGTTGCTGTTATCATTTAAATATAATTTCTCAAATGTTATTTTATTAAAAAGTATTTTTTACTTGTTTTCAGATTTCTCCTTTCTTAATTGATGTATGTACGAGTATGGTTCCAGCTCTTATTATGATATTTCTGCCAGTATATTTTGCTGGAAAACTAAGTTTTCAAACTGACAAATTGAAACTACAAGTACACGATATTTTGCTTCAAGAAACAGGTGAATTGTTCGATATATCGTTTAATATCAAAGTCCACAAATGTCAAAGTCGGAAAAAATGAATTACTTAAATATTTTAATCAATCAAATCGTTTAATCAAAAATTAAAAACTCACAGTCACGTTTTTATGTAAATTTTATATTTTATAAAAAAAATACGCTGACTGACTGATTAGGACAACAAAACCGCTGAACGTAGACTTGTAATTTTACATGAGTCAACCCCATAATGGGTTAAAAAACAAAATCACGCGGGCAAAGCCGAGGGCCATAGCCAGTATTATAATCAAAGTCAAAGTCAATTGTTTTTTTATTTTAAAAAGGGTTAAAAAATAGCCCTTTTAAACCAATTTAAATAAATTTCAAAGCCACTAACTACCTACTATTTGCCTTAATAGATGACTGTGAAAGGTTGTATTGGAATTAAATTCACTAAAATTTTAGTAATAATAAAGGGAAATGACCCCGAGTATGAGTAGTATCCCTCAAACTTTACTTTTGTCTAAGAAATGAAAGCATTTAGAGATTACCCTTTTACAAATTTTTTGGTTGCCTCCTGTTCATGCTTTCATAATTTTTATTTAACTAATTTAATTTAATTATTTTTTTTTTTTTAATTTTTAATTTTTATTTAAGATACTATCAGAAGCAGAGACCTCAAGCGTTTCATCCGTTACATCGAGGCCAGGCCCTTCAAGTTCACCGTCTGCAAGATCATCCCCATGGACTGGACGCTGCCTGTGCTCATCCTCAACATCATTGTCACATACTTGATCGTCGCTATACAGTTTACTCATTTGTATTAAGTTATTCTTCCTATATGCTGTCTCTGACTTTCTCTTCCTTTAGTTTTTTGTAAGTTAATATCTTTTTGATGTAAAACATACTTATTTATCTGCACTAGATCAATTCTATTTAAGTACAAAGAACAACTAATAATTATCTATCGTTGTTCGTAAGCATGTCAAGCCAAATTTAATAAAAGGAATTAGCTGCGCTGCAGCTATGTATTATGTTAATAAGTATATGGATGTGAATTCTTGTCAAGTCAAATTCTACTCTAATCTTATAACGAATCAAAATTATGAGGTTTTTTTTTGTCTCTAACAGTTTCAGTAAAAAAAAGTTGTATGACCGATTTTATGGTCTCATAACCATATACATTGAGAGTAAAAAATCAAAAAAATTGGAATGTAGCTATAATGTAATAATGATATGTTTTGTTTTCTTAATGACAATACATAATAGGACCTATTACCTACCTATTTACTAACCTATATTTGACAAATAAATATATTTATTGATTTTTTTAAACTAGTAATATTCTAGAATTGTGCACCAATGTGTATCCATTTATATATAAATTTATTTTCGACGAAGACGATATAACCATATTTTAGCATTAACTGAATATGGAAGCCAAGCTCATGGCTTCCATATTAATATTTTATGTCTTTGTTGGACAAAAACAACTCAATGCAATATACTTAGTAATGTTCTCTGTAATTAACCCCAGATTGTAATCGTATTATTATTTATATTCTTCATAACCGTGTTTGTATCATTGGCGAACAGACATTTCATATATTTCAAAATGCCTACATCTACGAATCAAAATATATCTAAAATTGTGTTAAAATTATTTAATTTTATATTCATATCTTATTTAATATTATTTTGTCTAGATTTCGGTTTTATAAAATACAGATCTCAAACAATGAAATACACGGTTAAAATTATAAACTTCATTAAAATATTTGTAGTACTTGCTGTACCATATTTCTTTTCTGCTATTGCAGATTTCCCACACATTATCTTAATAATTCGTTATATTTCTATGAGTTTACTGCTCTTGATATGTACATTTGTATTACAAACTACGAAAGAACAAGATAGTTTCTTTACATTTCAAAAGAAATTACTTTTGATTGATGATGAAATTGCACTTAATCTAGATTATAAAGTAGAACTTAAATTTATTCTCGTTTGTACATCATATCAAATATATACAATAATCGCTCCTATTTCTTATTGTTTACACTTAATGTATGGCAAGGTTTCTGCTTATTTCATGTATTTCTACGTTACTACATTTATTGTTAGAAACACAGTTATTATTGTATTCTCATTTGTTTTTTATTCAGTTTACTGTCGTATGCTTACTCTTACACATTTGGTCACAAATTGTGCAAATGACTTCACTTGTTGTCAACATCTTTATCAAAAATTAGCCGATGTGACAGATAGAGGAAGATCTAATTTTGGCTGCATGGTATGTTTAAACATTTTATACATTTCATTTCAGTAATATAAGTACATAATAAATAACTTACAACAAAGATATATCTAGAAGATTTCAGGAATTGTTATTGTGACTTTTCTATGAAAACCTTTTTTTTTTTTTTCACCACATGTTTATTTGTTTTTTCAGTATTTTTGGTGCTTGATAATTTCTGTTCCCGACTTGATATTAACATTGTTCTACCCACTAGCATATTATTCTGACGTAAATGCGTCCTGATTATTATGCTTTAAAATTTCGCTCTCAGTATGTTTTCATTATCAGTTCGAGATTAGTTTATTACCATTTCAGGTATCTTTGATATATTTCCTTAGTGCAAACGCAGTAGTGCTCCCATCTCTTTCTCGTTCCATTTGCTCCAATGTTCACTGCGAGCAAATTATCGTCACAAGTGAATAAAATTAGGATGGTGTTGTATGACAGACTCATGAAGGATAGAGGTAAGATTTTTGATGAGCTCCGTAGTCACCGCACTCGTCCGCTGGAGGTTCATATTCATTTTATTCGTTGTAAAAGTGGTGTTTTTGTCTGATAATGTATTCTTATACTTGTTTTCATATATTTGTCTGTGGTTCTAGGGGTATTGGGTACGTTTCTGTGGTTTTTCAATCAACTATTAGACCAGTGGCCCTGCAATGCGTTGGGTGGACGGCACCAAGTATCACGCTAGCCGCAACTGGATACAAGTGGCACGGGAGAGGCACAAATGGAAGGATATGGAGAGGTCCTATGTCCTACAAAGGCTGTTATGGAAACACTATTAATTTAGACCTTATTAAAAGTGTTCACAGCTAGACTAAAGGGCGAACAATTTTTTTTTTCAGATTCAGTCCACTACAATACTTTGGAAAAATTTGTCCACTACATAGAAGCTCGTCCATTTGGATACACCATAGCTAACATTTTACCCCTTGACTGGTCGCTTGTGACCATCGTACTAAATGTTATAATTACTTACATCATATTGCTCCTGCAGATGTATCCGCGTGGCATCGGAGAACAAATAAATTAATCAGTTTTTAACAAAAACTATGTATTCAATCTGAATAAACTAATTAAGTTAGTTTTTAGTAACTTATAGAACTGTTTGTTACATCTCAATAATTAAATAAATCAAAAGGCTCTTTTTCAATGTTTGCTGTATTTGTGTCTATATTTGCTGACTAGCTATTGCCCGCGGCTAAATGCATGTTGTGTCTGTTTCATAAAAACTTTTACCCCTATTGCAGCGCCTTGGTTGTTGATTTTTGAAAAAAGGCTCATATGTTTGACTTTTGAGCTTGAACAATATAAAGTAGACTGTAGACCTAAATAATGTAAAATCTAAAGGATCAAAAGTTATGATTGGCGTACCTCAAGGTTCAATTTTAGGACCTTTCCTATTTTTAGTCTATGTCAACGACCTGCCTTATATGGTGGAGAAGCAGGCTGGTATAGTGTTGTTTGCTGATGACACGTCTTTAATTTTTAAGACTGACCGCCATAGCGAAAATGTGGATGCTGTGAACAGCACTTTGTCTGCCATATCAGACTGGTTTTCTGCTAATAACCTGATGCTTAATGCAAGTAAGACCCATTGCATTAAATTTACGCTTCCTAATGTTAGGCAGGCCCATGTTGATATCAATATAAATAGTAATAAGTTAGAGTTCATTGAAAGTATCACATTTTTAGGAATAACATTAGATTCTAAATTACAATGGGGTGCTCACATTTCTAATTTGTCTAAAAAACTGAGCTCCGCGGCTTATGCTGTAAGACGAATCAGACAACTGACGGATGTGGCAACTGCTAGGTTGGTTTATTTTAGTTATTTCCATAGCCTAATGTCGTATGGCCTATTACTTTGCAGGAGCAGCTGCCGACATACAAACAATTTTTATACTTCAAAAAAAGAGCTATTCGTTTTATTTACAGATTAAGAAAAAGAGATTCACTCAGAGATTTCTTCAAAGATATAGATATTTTAACCTTACCATCCCAATATATTTTTGATAACATTATGCATGTTAGGAAAAATATTTCGTCTTTCAAAAAAGTTTGTGATGTCACAGATATATCCCTGCGAAACAAACATAACTTGTACGTTCCAGGGCACAGACTGGCTAAGGTTAGGAAATCATTTGTGGGAAACTGTATACGCTATTATAATAAAATACCAAAATCTGTCCTTGATATGCCTGACAAGAAATTTAAACATTATATTAAGGAGACACTTTGTAAGAAGGCATATTATACGACGGATGATTATGTAAATGACAAAAATGCGTGGCCCGAGCCTGGTACAGTGACCAGTCTTAGGAAAGACTGTTATATTACTCTCTAGGTACATTGTGTACTTTTACTTTTACAATGACTTTTTATTAATTTATAATTTTTATTAATTTATAAATTTGACATTTAATATATATGTGGGATGGGGCTCAATTCGATGCAAACACTCACTAATCTTTATTTTTTATTCACGACCAAAAACAAGAACATCCTTTCAACAAAATCTTTTCTAACCACCACTGACATTGACATCTGACAATGACATTAACAACTAACTTTGACACTTGGAGTTGCCATGCAAAATTACTATCTTCAAAAGGAAACAGAAAAATAAAAATAAACTTAATTAATTATTCCCACACGGCCGTCCTGCTATTCATCTGACCCAGATGAATCATCTTCAGGTGCGATCCAGGGCTTCATAAAATCAGCTGAGGAAGTTGTATTAAACGGACCTTCACTGGTACCAATCTTCCTCACAGCGTAGCGATCATTTTGATTACATTTAATAATCTCATACGGTCCTAAGTATTTAGGTAATAGTTTACTTCCCTGTGCGAATTGGGTCTTCTTAATTGCAACCAGATCGCCTGGTTTATAAACATTGGCTTCCTTTCGCTTCTTATTAAATGATTTAACATTCTCTTCCTGCGTTTTCTTTATAGATTCTTTGGCCTTCTGTCTGAGTTCTTGTCTTTTCTCTATAAAATTTTCTATGTCTTCTTCATCTATAAACTTTTGAAGCTCTATGTCTTTATCTTTTATCTTGATACCGAAAAGTAGTTCGAACGGCGTCATTTTAATAGCTCTCTGGTATGTTCCGTTTAGACATCTTTGAACGTTTGAAACATGGCGATACCATTTACTGGGGTCCTCAACGCTTAGTTTGCTCAATACGGCTATTATAATCTGGTGTATGCGCTCAACCTGGCCATTTCCTCTGGGTTGTCCGGTAGTAATCGTATAAAGTGCAATATTTTCGCTTCTGCAATACTCTTGGAAATCTTTTGATGTAAAAGCAGCGTTTCGATCTGTAATAATTCTTTCAGGTGCGCCAAAAAGTTTGTTGTTGTAGTCTTAGCTTTTCTAAAGTCTCCTCAGTAGTCAAAGTCTTGACAGGGTAAATCCATGTGAACTTTGTATACGCGTCGACGACAGTTAGGATGTATCTATAATTCTTTGCAGTAGACGTCATTGGTCCCAAATGGTCGATGTGATACGTCGACAGTGGGATGTCACCTTTATCAATCGGATGTAACAATCCTTCCTTTTTTCCTGCTTTATGTGATAAAAGAATACATTCTACGCAATTGTCTATTGTCTTTCTAATCTTTTCTGTCAAATTATCAATGAAATATTCTCTTTTAATCAGTTCTTCTGTTTTTACAACTCCAAAATGTCCTCTTTCATGATTTCTTCTTATTATTTCATACTGCATCTTTTTTGGCACAACCAAACCATCAGTTTATTTCCATCTTTCATCATCTTATATAAAATTCCGTTCTGTATCATATAATCTTGATAATTCTGTGTTTCTAAGATATTTTTTATTAATCTTATGTGATCGTCTTCATTCTGTGCTTTTTTGATACGAGCCGTAGTTTCGGTGAGTATTAGGCAAACAGGATTTCTGCTCAATGCGTCCGCATGTTTCATCCGTGTTCCGGCTCTATGTTCAATCTTATAGTCATATTCTTCCAGAAGCAGCGCCCAGCGAGCAACTCTCGGAGGTAAGTCCTTTTTTTGTAACGTCATAGTCAATGCAGAGCAATCTGTTACTATTTTAAATTTTATTCCTAGTAGGTAGACTCGAAACTTTTTTATAGCAGCAACAATGGCGAGAATTTCCAGATAGTAGCTGTGATATTTTCTTTCTGCAGGAGTGGTTTTCTTACTCATGTAGTGTATAGGATGAAACTGGTCATCTTTTGGACTTTTCTGTAGAAGAACAGCTCCATATCCATCTGCGCTTGCGTCCGTGTGCAGCTCAGTTTCAAAATCAGGGTTGTATATTCGGAGAACTGGTGAACTACACAATATCTCTTTTAGTTCTATATAAGCTTTCTCACATCTCTCGTCAAAAATAAATTCAGCGTCTTTCTTTAACAAGTCTGACATCGGTTTTGCGATTAGGGAATAGTTTGGAATAAACTTTCTGAAATAACCAGTCAGGCCGAGGAATGACTGTACAGTTTTCACATTATTTGGCTTCTTAAAATTTTTTACAGCCTTTATCTTTTCCTGAGATGGTCGAACTTCGTTATCACAAATAATGTACCCAAGATATTGAATCTCTTTCTTTAGAAAATGGCATTTTTTCCAATTAAATTCTAAGCCATATTCTTCACCTCTTTTGAGTACTTTTTCTAGTTTTCTTATTCCTTCTTCTTCTGTAATTGCAGGTATAATCAAATCATCAAGGTAGGTCAATAAAGTACCATCAAGAATAAGGTCATTGAAGATGTCATTGATAAATCTTTGAAACACAGATGGTGCCGTACATAAACCAAAGGGCATTCTTTCAAATTCATATTGGCCTTGAGGAGTTACGAATGAAGTGTACTTTTGGCTGTCTTTGTGTATCTTTACATGTAAAAAACCATTTTTGAGGTCGAGGGATGTGAAAACCTTTGCTTCCTTTAATTTGTCTATCTGATCTTCTATTATGGGTAGTGGAAATCGTTCTTTAATCACTTTCTTATTCAATCTTCGGTAATCGATGCACATCCTTCGAGATCCATCTTTCTTATCAGCCAGGACTACGGGGCAGGCAAAATCCGATTTACTAGGTTTAATTATGCCTTTATCTAACCATTCTTTTACTTGTGTGTTAACAGCATTCATTTCCAAAGGTGACAGTCGTCGAGGATTTTGATGAACTGGATCTTCGTCGGTTAATAAGATTTTCAATTCAACATTACTCTCTTTCTTCTTTTTACTTGGTCTATATTCTCCGCACATCTTATGAATTTTTTCCTTGTAGTCTGAATTTTCTATGTCATAAATCCGGTCAGTGTCTTTTTCTTCAATTAAAAGCGTAAGGTGAGTTATCTTTTCCATGAAAATTCCTTCTGGAGTGAAATTTACTTCAAAATCATGTAAAATGGGATTTCCAATTATTATATTAACTGGTATATCATTATCCTTGACAACGTGAAACTTGATATCTGTGTAGAATTGGTCAACTTTTACGTTAGCAACAAACTTTCCTTCAGTATAGACTTCGTTCTTTGCAATTCCAGTAATACGCGTTGATTCAGTTGTATAGTCTTTAACATCTTCTTAAATTTTCTCGAATTCTGATTTCGTTATAAGGTTTATGTCGCTTCCGGTGTCTATCAGGGCTATAACGTCTTTGTCATTGATCTTCAATTTCTTGTAAGGAACTTTTTCTTCTTCGTTATTATTTTTAATATTAAGCGTCTTCGTCTGTTTAGTGCATTCTGTGGATTTGTGGCCAAAGTCATTACATTTAAAACATTTGACTCCTTTTGAGCAGTTTGATGACACATGATCTAAATCGCCACAGTTGTAGCATCTATGAATGCGAGTCTTCTTTCGGGATGAGGTATTTCCGGATGGTTGGGCAGCATTAGTAGTAGGCGCAGATTTATTTGAGGTCTTTTTTCTAAAGTCACTGTAGATTTCCAGCTTCTTTCGAAAATCTTTTATGTCCAAAGCGCCATACAAAATAGCCTTATTAGTGTCCAAGTCACGAATACCATCAATGACATATTCTATTAGAGCAGCATCTTCAACCTTGCCATGAAGCGCTAATTCTTTCATAGAAAGGAAGTATTGTTGGTATGTCTCTTCATTTTTCATCTTACGTGAAGCTAGTTTTTTATGTACCACTGCGCTATTAATCTTCGGTCCAAACTCTTCTTTAAGTGCCTTCTTCAAACTTGAATAATCTTTAACTTTACCCAAAGATCGTAAAAACAGCTTCGCAGTTCCATCTAAAAGTCTTTTCGCATAGATCAATTTTTCAACTTTACTCCATTTCATAATCTGGGCAGTATCCTCAAATTCATCAATAAATGTCTCAATAGGGTAGGTGTCATCTCCGGTAAAAATAGTCATAGATTTCTCCAAGTCCTTGAATGAAATCTTAACTTCACATTCTTGTTCTTCATCTTCACTTTCGTTCTTATTATCGTCTTTCTTCGGCGGCATCGTTGCAATGAAACTAGAACTTTTCAAACTAGAATTTCTCTTTAAATTTCTTCTTCTTCTGGTAGTTGTGCAAAATGATGGCTTATTTGGAGTCATTTAGTCTTTCGTCTTCAAAAATAAATCTTTTATCCAAAATTCCAAAAACTACCATTTTAGTAACATTTTCTTGTAGCTGGCAACATTTTTGTAAGAAGTGAAGTTCTAGCGTCGAGCGTCGGTAAAACAGCAGAGGTCGTCTTTTGTGACTATGTTCACTATGTTCAGTCCGTGGCGTGGTTTCAACTTACGATTTTGGAATCTTTCCGTCTTCAGCTTTAGTCTTCAGTGGGCATCAAATTTTATACCATCCCGGACGAGCCCCCAAAAAAGATGTGGGATGGGGCTCAATTCGATGCAAACACTCACTAATCTTTATTTTTTATTCACGACCAAAAACAAGAACATCCTTTCAACAAAATCTTTTCTAACCACCACTGACATTGACATCTGACAATGACATTAACAACTAACTTTGACACTTGGAGTTGCCATGCAAAATTACTATCTTCAAAAGGAAACAGAAAAATAAAAATAAACTTAATTAATTATTCCCACATATATATATATATATATATATATATATATATATATATATATATATATATATATATATATATATTCAATGTATATTCGTCCACATATACAGTTATTTAATTGTAAGACATATGTTGTAAAGTGACGTCTTTGGAGAAAATGCAGCAGTGGAGTTTGTTGCGCCGCCTCTTCTCCACTTGCGCTTTGGAGGCGGTGGTAAACTTAGCTTTAAGTAATTTTTTTGACGTCAACTAACTAAAAAACAAGAAAGTGACGATTTATAAGTGCTATTTTTAAGCCTACATGAATAAAAATATTTGACTTTGACTTTAGTGCACCAAATTTCATCAAAATTGGCCAATCGTTTTAGCCGTGACAGCACAAAGAATAGTCTTTCGCATTTATTATATTCGCGTGGTCAATGATTTTGTGTCTTCATTATTTGAATTGATTAATATCCTCTGCATTTAAAATTAAGAAATGCTTAAATATTAGTGTGTGTTTACTTTAGTGGATTGTCATCTATTTTGAATTAAAAAGGTATTGAAAAATATTTTTGGTTTGATATTTTTGTAAAGTGACTTAGAAATATAAACAACACAACAGTGAAAACTGCATCAAATTTGTGCCCTACGAAGTCCCCTCATAGTTTTTTTCTTAAATATCTCCGATGTCCCATGAGATATATACATGATTGACGGGTTTGTATTTAATAATTTTGATTGCAAAATTGGCTGTACGTACATGTACTAATTATACTGGCTTTCATACTAATAGAAGGACTAATAAAATTGGAGTAAAATTAATTATTGACTGGACTCATTGTAATACTAAATACTGCTGCACCTACCCGTCTTTGGATTATTTATTATTTGGATCTAATTTTTCGAATATAGTTGACACAATAGTATAAAAATTTCTTACAATAAAAATTCTTATCAAATCTATTGCTAAACATCGAAATTTGTCTAAACTAGTCCATTATTTCTTCAAAGCAATTAATGTTTGTTTTGGTCTAGATTTTGGATTTATCAAGATTAAATCTTTAAAAATGAAAATTATTATGAGAGCATTAACCACAATTCAATATTCTTTTGAACTCATGGCCATTGATTATTCAGTTTCATTTAATAGTAGTCCATTTATGGCAGTGTTCAGCTTTTCTTACATCGAGGCCAGGCCCTTTAAGTTCACCGCCTGCAAGATCATCCCCATGGACTGGACACTCCCTGTTCTTATCCTCAACATCATTGTCACATACTTGATCGTCGCTATACAGTTTACTCACTTGTATTGAGTTGTAAAGACATTCATAATTGATTAGAACATGAGGTAACTCTTCTATAACATCAGTTTTATTTTCACCAGTTACCATCAAAAAATAGCTATTTCAATTTGAAGAAGACCATATATGAATTCATGTAATAAAGCTAAAGTGTTTGTTTGTTTTCTTGTTTCATTAATCAGTAAAACTAAATTTCAGTAATGGAAATTTTATGATCTCCAGAATGATTTGATAAAATTGATGTCAAAATTTAATTTAATTCGTGACAGGCTTCCGGAACACGGATTGAATCAACTCGATTTATATTTCTTAAATTAATTCAAAATATAAATGCTTATTCAAAAAATAATAGTAAAATTTACTACATACACGCCAAAGTCCAAATTATTTATTTGTAACATTGAATCAGAGATTAGTGTTTATATTATGAAATTTATCTTATGGAAATGTGATAGTGTTCTTTAATCAAGTCTAGTACAAAATTATTTAGTTACAAACTTAATATAAGGTTAAAAATTAATTTCGATAATTCCTATGTATATGCTATGTAACTTATTGTAGTTATAGATGATGTTTTGTTAATAGATATATAGAAACCCGGCAATCTATCAAGGTTCAATAAAGTAATAAATTTGAGTGTACTCGTGAATTACTAATGAAATATCCCCAGTTATTTCAAAACACTTTTCTGTATCACACAATCCAGTATACCTAACAAGAATGAAAGAACCCGTGTTAAACATAAATACGATGACAGTTAGCAATAATTTGATTAGTAAAAAGTTATTTAATTTGTCTTTTATTTTTATGACGGTAATCTTAGGCTTAGATTTTGGATTTATCAAAAATAGATCTAATAGAATAAAATATTTTGTAAAGATTATCAACCTAATTCAAATAATCTTTGTATTAGTGCTTTTATTTCTATTATCTGGTATTCGAGAAGATTTTCGTATTCTTTCGATACTGTGGTATGTAACGTGTAATATTCAATATTTGACAAATATTTTTCATTTCCCAATTTTCCAATAAACATAACAGTTTTTACACGTTTTTAGAAAATTTAATGCTGATTGATAAAGAATTAGGTTTCCCTAGACGCGGTTACAAATATGAGTTAAAATTTGTCGTGGCTTACACAGTGGTTCTATTGTACGAATTTGGTGTTGTTATCTATTTCTGCATCTTTTTCAAGCAATATTGTGGAACTAATGGTTATTTTATCTTTTTCTTTAATTGCCCACTACTGGCGGCAGATTCAGTATTAGTAGTTTATACATTTCTCTTTTACGCTGTCTACTGTCGTATGAAGACCTTCACCAATTTGATCTCGACCTGTACAAAAGATTATTGTTTTTGCATCAATATGTATAAAAAATTGACTGATGTGTCCGAAAAGGGAAGATTGAATTTTAGTTGCATGGTAAGTATCAATGTGAAATCATTAATTGCCTACTTCCGTTTATATATTTTTAAAATTATTATTAGATCATATTAAAATGGTATCATTAATGATTTAATTTTCAGTTTTTCTGGTGCGTGATGTTCTACGTGTCAGATACAATGTACAGTATATTTCATCCACTCACTCAAATTAATTCGCTTGTAAGTATAAACTTTTAATTTTGGTTAATAACTTCTGAACATTAATTAAATTTGTCATTATGAAAAGCAAATCTTCCTTTGATGATCTCCAGGAAAATTTCCAAGACTACATATCAGCAAATGTGACTGTGATCCCATCTCTCCTCATCATCTTCGCTCCAGTGGTGACCGCTAGCAAGCTGTCCTCACAAGTGGATAAGCTGAAGTTGATGTTATACGATAGGCTGATCAACGATAGAGGTAACATCATCAAATTCATTGTAAAATTATAAACGCGAACGTATATCTCTAACGCTCACTGCCAAAAACCTGGACCGATTTTAATAAAATTTGATATGGATATAAAATGAAGTAGTACCTATGCCTACGTCGCATACCAAACATTGAAATCCGTTTATTATTTCTTGCACGAAAAAGTAACAAATATCCAAACATCCACTCTCACAATAATAATAAGATGGACTGGAGTCTACATAAGAGGGTGTGGTTTAATGATCATTTATGCAGTTTTTATTTTCATTTTGATTTAACATTGCATCCTAAAATCTATCAATAAGGTGATTCAAGAATGGTCGTGATAAAATCACAGATATTTTCTTTTCCAGATGATTTTTTGTAAACTTTAGATGGAGAAAAAGAAAGAAAGAAATTTCTTGAACCGCGACATTTTGTCTGAAACAATATTTTATTTTCAGATAAAGATCACCACACAGCGCTGCAGAAGCTGATCCGTTATATCGAAGCAAGGCCTTTTAGATTCAAAGTGGCCGGTGTTATACCTCTGGACTGGTCTCTGGTCACGATAGTACTCAACATTGTGATTACCTACATCATCGTGCTGCTGCAGATGTCTCCAAGAACTTAACACGTGACCTCACAGTTATAACATATCTCTCTTGACACTTTACTGGACACTCAATTACTGGACGTAAAGTGTCAATGGAAGTAAAAACTGAAGAAGTTCTATTGCTTAATTTTCATATTGAATCTACACATCTTTGTCATTGTTTTATGGAAAAAAAAAACATTGTAGAACCTAATAACACTTTATATAGACAACTTATTAACATAATATACTTCATTATTATTAAGTTGAAATAAATGGTTTGATCTGCAGATAGCAATTTTTATTTCTCTACAATTATTGAAATATTTGAACAACATAAATAACTACCATTGCAAGAGAAAAAGCAATTAAGACGCGGTATTAGCCATGGATGGATTGAAAAGCTCATCTATACAGGGTGTAAAATGACCTCCGACATAGCCGAAACACACGTAATCTCCCCATTAATATGAACATTTGCCCCCAAGAAACCATGCCTGGGAAATCAGTAGTTTCCGAGATAAAAGTTCAAAGTTTAATTGAAAATTTCCATCTTTTTGCAGATTTGTAAAATTTATTTCATACTTAGCATAGCCTACCGAATTATGGTTCATACAGATCTAGGTGGGGTAATCGTGAAGGGTGTGAGAGGTGGGAGGTGGGGGAGAGTCATACCAATTTCAAAATGCAATTTCTATGACTACTCAGGAAAGTTTACTTGAAAGTAAAAATCCCCAAAACCGTATTAGGCAGATATAAATAAATAGAAATAAACTTAATAATCATTTGGCAAGTATAGTTTAATTTTTATTTTCACAGAAAAATTAGGCTCAAAATAATAATATCCTAAACTAAATATACCATAATTTAATGAG
The DNA here is from genome assembly GCA_018467065.1 of Ephestia elutella. Classification (NCBI taxonomy): domain Eukaryota; kingdom Metazoa; phylum Arthropoda; class Insecta; order Lepidoptera; family Pyralidae; genus Ephestia; species Ephestia elutella. The sequence goes on from CM031570.1 coordinate 16,954,121, forward strand.
TCATGAACACAATAAACAATATTTTAATTCAAATCTTTATTCTTAAGTCACAATAATAAAAAAAATAAAAATAAAAATTTCTCCATCCTAAAACTAAAATCTTCCTAGTCCAATCCTTAGTTATTCCCATTTTAGATTATGTGGATTTTTGTTATTGCGATTTAAATGTGGACCTTCTCCTTAAGTTGAATAGATTAGCCAATAATGGCATCCGTTTCATTTTCAATATTCGTAAATATGACCACGTATCGCCGTTTTGATCTCAGCTAGAGTGGCTACCAATACCTGAGTGTCGTATATGTAGAATTCTCTGTTTTCTCTACTCTGTTACTCTTTCTCCCCTCTATCTCAAATCCAAATTCAGTTTCCTCAGCTCCACCCACTCTCGTCCTCTTCGCTCGTCCAATAATCTTTCCCTTGCAATGCCTCTTCATCGTTCGAGTTTCAAGTGCAGGCTATTAGGCTCTGGAACACCCTTCCAGAACCGATTCGTAGAGCTCGCAGTCGTTTCGCTTTTAAGCGGGCAGTCCAAAATACACTTTCTACAGCAGATCGCTAAATATTTGTCATCTGATATATGTATTTATCTATACATATAATAAAACAGTAAAAATATTTTGTCTGTACATTTAATATTTTTGACTGAAATGGATAGAGGGAGACCTAAAAAGAACAATAGAAAGCAAAAAAATTTTTTTGGAATTTCTTGTCTGTCTGTCTGTCTGTCTGTCTGTCTGTCTGTATGTATGTACGCGTTTCACGCAAAAACTACTGGACGGATTTGAATGAAACTTTTTTTGTTGTATAGCTATTAAGCCTGGGCAACATATAGGCTATAATTCATTTTGAATCTGGAACACCTGATGAAGAACCATAACGGAACAGCTAAACTATAAGTAATATGGAAATGGTGCCTTAACAAAAATCGTTCAACCTGATGAGCATTTTCTGCCGACGTATAAAAATTGAAGATCTGGAACATCTGATGAAAAGCTCCAAGAAACCAGCTACACTATAACATATATGGAAATGGCGCCTTAGCAAAAATCGTTCAACCTGATGAGCATTTTCTGCTGACGTTTAAAAATTGAAGATCTGGAACATCTGATGAAAAGCTCCAAGAGAGATTTTTCATCTAAGCGAAACTCACGCGGGCGAAGCCGCGGGCGACAGCTAGTATATATATATGTTCACTTATATATATATATACTAGCTTTTGCCCGCGGCTTCGCCCGCGTGAATTTCCCAAGGGAACAGTGCTTTTTCCCGGGATGAAAGGTACCCTATGTGCTATTCCAGGTCATTATCTACCTCTGTACCAAATTTCATCGAAATCCGTCCAGTAGATTTTGCGTGATTGAGTAACAAACATCCTCACAAACTCACATCCAAACATTCGCATTTATAATATTAATTAGTAGGAAGTATGGATATATATATATTTAGTTATATTTATATTTTTGTACATGTAATATATTATTATCATTAGTAAGTATGTGTGTATTTATTAGTTATTATAAGTACATTATTTTTATTTCGTCTATATTTTATGAGTTCGCAAAATTTTCGCGTTGCACTTTATCGCACCACCATTCTACTCTCTGTTTGGTCTAATGGTTGACTGATAGAGAATGCCATATGGCGTTAAGTCTACCTTTTGTACATATTTTTTATAATTTATGCAATAAAGTTTTAAATAAATTCTTCATTCTGTAATAGCAGCGATTTTCGGAGTCAACTGCAGCAACACAATGATGTAAGTGACCATAATATTGGTTACAATAGCCACCAGCGACCAGTCCAGAGGTATCATGCCAGCTATTTTGAATTCAAAAGGACGGGCTTCGATGTACCGGATCAATTTCTGCAAAGCGACGTAGTGATCTTTATCTGGAAATAAAATTTTTAATCATAATTAGTATTTTTAATCAAATTAGATTTTAGAAACTAATCTACACCTATGTTCATAGTCAGAATTGCCACTATCTTAATGTCCAAGGAATGATCCCAGCTCTACACTTTATAAATGCTGCAGCAACTCTTAAATCAAACCTATCAATTTTGTAGGATTATTTATGTTATCTGACTTGAGTTTGTTGTAGAATTATTTTCTTGGTTAAAAGAAATTTCACTACAGGTTCTACATATATCCAGAAAAATGGTATAAACCTTTCCTGTATGTTGTACAATGGTTGGTAACATGTTAATATCACAAAAACCTAAATTAATTTATCAAACAATCCAAATTTATTTCGACTAGGATTAACAGCTAGTCTAAATATTCTCACCTCTATCCTGTATAAGTCTATCATACAACATCAACCTCAATGTGTCCACTTGCGAGGCCAGCCGACTAGCAGTGATGATTCGAGCTGTTATGATGAAAAAGCTCGGGAGGAGGGTAATGTTGGCTGACATGAAGTCCAATAAAGATTTCTGTGAAGGAAAAGAAATATACTGGTGGTTTTGAAAAATATTCAGATAAATTGACCCAAAATATAATAATAAAATAATAATAATACACGGGAAAATGCGTGTCGCTTTATGTACTCGTAATATCATGATGGTTAAAGAATCAATAAAATGAATTCAATTTACAAAAAATAGTATCTTCAGCGGAAATACAAAACAAGGACTGCATGATCCACAGAATTTCTGTTGTAAGGTGCCTGTAATCCTCCAACTTCAGATATGCAGAGGGCCAGTGAGTTGTTGGCTTTCGAGTCACATTAACACAAAATGTGCTTTATGCTTGAATTCCTCCGCTTCTGCACAGTTTAAAGGGGCCATTTGGATTTTTCAAAGCCAGAAAGTCAGAGCCCCCTAAATATGATTTACAAAACCATACATACCTCTGAATTAATTTTCGTTAGAGGATACAATACTTCTAACATTATATCGGATACGTAAAAAGCCAAGCACCAAAAGTACTGAAAAAAGAAAAATGTGGGATAGTTATTTTAAGTACTATAGCAAACAAAATGTCACATCAATACAAAGTAATATATAATAATATAAGCAAATAGATGATATTCAGCAAATAGATGCTAGCATAAATTTAAATCCACACTCCGTCTAGGCTTGGTGGAGCCGACCTGAACGTTTCAGGTCAGTTTTATTTAATAACAGAAAAAGAAGAAAAAGTTTCACGTCAAAATCAAGTTATTTTAATACATCAATGACACTTGACGATTCTTCAATATTCACAAGTCCAATGGTTGCCTTACCATGCAGCTAAAATTAGTCTTTCCTTTATCCGTCACGTCAGATAGTTTTTGATAAGCATTGCGACAAAATTCCACATCAATCGTACAATTTGAAATCATGTTTGTAAGAGTCAACATACGACAATATATAGAATAGAAAAGTAAACCGTATACAAACATAACAGTATTCGGAATAAGCGTGGGATTAACAAAGAAAAACATTAAGGGTAATAAAACGGGACATGGCAATAAATTGTGTAATAAAAACAATAATATAATACTAAACTGATAGGATAAATTTGATATGATAAATAAAGTATAATAAATTTCAATTCAGTCTTGTAACGATGTCCAACAAACCCAAATTCTTGGTCAACCAAATGTAAATTATTTGAAAGGTATAAAAACTGTTTTGTTTTTTTGTATGTTGCGATACGAATATACAAGTCAAATATTGTATGTTAATAGTTATATACCAAAGAATTGAGAGTATATGTAAAGAAAATTGAATGCCAGAATATAAATACAATACAATTAAAACAGTGCATATTTGTATTAGATGCATACATTTCAGTATATATTGATTTACTTTGGATCTGTAGTTGTAATATCCAAAATCAACACAAAATATTATATGAATTAATAAAAATATGAAACTAAACAATTTTTGAACTATTTTAGAAGTATTTAGTTTAAATAATGTGGACATTGATAGTTTTGTATTGACTGTTTCGGCACAAATGAAATAGTACTAAAAAGACATCGATAATTCAAAAACCATTTGTTTTATTGCTTTTAGTAATAATTTGTCTTAAGTAATCACACATGTGTACAGTAAAACACGCAGATAATCTTAATATTAACTAATATTATAAATGCGAAAGTGAGTTTTTTTGTTTAGGTGTTTGTGTATTTGCTACCTCTCTCTTGTTGTGAGAAGCCGCGGGCAAAAGCTAGTATTATTATAAGTGTTTGAAAACTACTTCTTCATGGACGACTTGGTTTGCGGAATCAGCAATATTGAAGAAGGACGAAAGCTGATACACAATCTTATTGCTCTAATGAAAGGAGGAGGATTTAACTTGCGAAAATGGGCTAGCAACAACCAGCTTTATTAAAAAACATTCCACAAGAACAACTATCACAAAAGGACGTATTGAATTTCAACAGCGAGCATACATCATCTAACACTAAAACTCTGGGCTTGAGATGGAACACGAAAGAAGACTATCTATACTTTGATTTCAACTTATCTGTATCGGAAAAACCGCAAACTAAACGAAAACTGTTATCGGAAATTAGCTGCCTGTGGGACCCCCTTGGGTATCTTGCACCTATTTTAATTCAAACTAAGCTATTATTCCAGAAGCTTTGGTTGAATAACTTAGGATGGGACGACACTGTGCCATCCGAAATAGCTATGGAATGGAAAGAGCTAAGAAAAGATCTTCAAAACATCAACAAACTTAAACTTCCAAGATGGATGAACGGATGCTGCGAAGATTCAAAACTGGAACTATTTGGATTTTTCCGATGCAAGCGAAAAAGCATACGCGGCCGTTAGTGTATTTTCGCACACGGAACGAACAAAGCGAGCCTACAATTACGCTTATCGCAGCTATAACAAGAGTAGCGCCACTGAGAAACAAACTTACACTACCACAGATGGAATTGTGTGGAGCTCCATTATTAGCAAAACTTATCGACAAAACTTTTTCAAAAAAAATGAACCGACTTCCATCATAAAACTTAAAAACATGAAATAACAATAAAGAAAAATGTCGCAAATTAGCATGCTACCTACTGAATGAGGTAAAGTCCGTGCCAAGTGCAGGACTATGTAATTGTTTAGCTAGGCATTTTGTATATATATACATGATTCTAATGTTAATTTAGATTATTTAATATTCAATTTGGCACCGACTTCACCTCATTCAGTAGGTAGCATGCTAATACATTTTTCTTTATTGTTATTTCATGTTTTTAAGTTTTATGATGGAAGTCGGTTCATTTTTTTTGAAAAAAAAGTTTTATTTTTTTCATTTTTAGAGTACACCTATTTTCTTTAATAAAAACTTAAACTTTTCTTTCACTGCTGTCCGAAAATAAAGAATTAAGAATTAGAAACTTTTTATGTCAGTTTGATTTGAAATGTCAGAACATGTCAAATTGTCTATTATTTTTGGCACATAAATAGACCGTGAGCCCGTGACGACCAAACCTTCCTTATTTTAAAAATGCTGATTGTTTTTCTGCGTGGTATATACGGGTAAAAAATATTAGCGACTAGGTATGAAGTTTGGATCTTACTGCTTATGCAGGTAATATGGATAGCAAGGATGATTTTTATAGGTATATAAAAAGCACCCTTGAGGCCTTCCAAAGTAATATTAAATTCAGCTTTTATAATAAAACAAATATAACTATAATTTAGTAAAGTTACAATGTCTAGCAGGGGTTTATATCTGCACCAATTGCCTGGCAATGGATGGCGTGATTTCTTATATTATTAGGAATAAAATCTTTAAAAAACTTATTTAAGGAAATTGAGTTACCACTTTAAATGTTATTGCTACAAATAATCTGCCTAAGGGCTCGTGCAGCGTGCCGGCGACTTCGCGCGACCTCGGTCGCACCGACTCGCGGCGACTTGATTGAACGTGTATAATTAAACGGCTGAGTGCAGCGTGCACGCGACTGGCGACCAGTGGTCGCGCGACTTGCAGCGACCAGTCGTCACAGTCGCTTGCGGTTGCACAGCGCAGTACTTAATTGATATCTATTTTATAATAATAATGGATGCAAAAGGTTTAATAGATGCAGTTCGTAGTCGCCCGGCGCTTTGGAACCAAAAACATAGAAAATACCAAGATAGATATTTTGTTGCCAAATTATAATTGTATATACTATATGATATGCTTATTCACGAAGACAAACATTATGCCGTATGTTCAGTTATAACACCAATAGTTAACTATTGTAAATTGCTATTGATCGGTCGCAAGTAATCGCTGGTCGCTAGTCGCCGGCACGCTGCACTGTTTTTAGTAGCTGAAAGTCGCCGCGAGTCGGTGCGACCGAGGTCGCGCGATGTCGCCGGCACGCTGCATGAGCCCTAAGTAATCATGATCCAACTTTTATAGTCGCTAATCGCTATTTCTATGTTGGGAACATACACAGAAAATCTTTAGTTTTAATAAAATAAGGAAGTTCATGCTATCGCGGGCTTTTGCTCTATAATGCAATGTTGGTATTTTTATATTTTGTAAGGTATCTTTTAAATTACCGAACAGATTCTGACGTGGTTAAAATGGGACCAACGTGGGTACCATTACGAATAAAAAAACAATTTCGGAAATCAGTCCACTGTAGGCGGAGAAATCGGCGAACATACATAAAAAAAAACATACATACATCGAAACATATAACCTCCTCCTTTTTTGGGAAGTCGGTTGAAAATCAGATGCGCTATCAACAGAAAAACTATAACCTTCACTGTTGGACGGACTCAAAGGTCGTTCTAGCTTGGTTGCAACGTGATGTCACTAAGTAAGTATAAGAGATATATCGCCAATCGAGTGAAACAAATAACTAACATCGTTCCTGCGAGCCAATGGGACTATGTAAGAAGCAAAGAAAACCCCGCAGACCGTGCCTCTCGCGACCTATCAACTTCTAAACTTTTATCTTTCACCATGTGGTGGGAAGTACCCCTGTGGTTGAAAATATACAGCGAAGAAAAAACTCAAATATCTAAACAGATATTTTACACAGAAATCGAAACAATTAAAAATACCTATACAACATATGTTGAGGACAATAGCACCGTAATAAGTGCACTACTAGCAAAATGCAGTACAATGACTCATGCAATCCGAGTCGTCAGCTGGGTTAGACGATTTATTTACGCTATTCGTCGAAATAAAATAACTTATACAACTAAATATTTAACTATTGTGGTACTTTCTGAAGCAACTGAGATGATTTTGAAACAAGTACAAGGGCAATATTTTAGTGCAGAGATTGCTCAACTACGCAAATCTATCCCTACAAAAAGCAACATCTTAAAACTGCACCCTATTTTGGACGAAAAAGGGCTGCTACGAGTCGGAGGTCGGCTACGTGACTCGGAACTGTCTTACGAAGTAAAACATCCCATTATCTTACCACCTGGAAGAATTAATGAATTGATCGAACAACTACACTTACACTGGAAACGGAGGTGTCAAGAATATCTACACGAAACTCGAAGCAAATGGAGAATAGCAACAAACAATCTTGCTATCAACGACATTGTACTCCTAAAAAAGAGTAACTTGCCACCTGGAATTGTCGACATTCATCCCGGAGCAACTCAAGCGCCCCATCACCAAATTGGCACAATTACCATTACAAGAAATAACAACAAGCACGAAGTTAGAACTGGACAACAAAGCTGCTGAGGAGGAAGGTTGGCGCCGCGCCGGGAGACAGCTGCCCCTCGCGACGAGCGTGACTGACGCCGCCGCCGGGAACTAAACCCCAACGTTTGTTTGTTTGTTTGTAATATCTTTATTGTACTAAGGATACACAGTGAACTTAACATAACTAAAAAGGTAAATATACAAAGGCGGACTTATCCCATGAAGGGATCTCTTCCAGTCAACCAGCGATAGATTGAGAGGATATATTTACTCAGTAAAAGGGTAGAAGTAAGTACGTACAAACAGAAGAAAAGGGTGAAGAGATTAGTATATATACATAAATATGATTCGTTTTCTCAATGAATATTTATAAACTTTTACATATACGTATACCTTTTAACTGACCTTTAGATTAGTTTTGTATTCAAACTTAAAACTTTCTTTTCGATTTCTTCTTTTCCCTCGGGAGCATGTACGGTCAAAGACCGCACAATGTAGGTTATTGCTAACGCAGCGCTCTGATCAGCTGCGCTGTATATTTAAACGATTATTTTATATTATTCTATTCACTATAACTTTGTCACATAACTTTGACACTCTAACTTTATCACACCATAGTAAACTATAACTAACTTGTTACTTTAACTATAATAAACTTCAACTTATTTTTACTGTGCGTTTAACTTAACGCCAGTTATGCTATGTAAAACCCCGAAATAGTTAAGTCGCGAGGCACACCTAGCTATCACATGTAAAACAAAGTGTTGTCTCAAACGACCACATATTCATTAAGCTTTGATATTAATCTTTTACTTAACCTTGGGGTTTAGACAGATCATCATCCAGGTCCAATTATACGAGTAGATCCGAATCAAAATAAATTTGCAGAAAGGGTGTAGGGTGGAAAAGGACCCAACAGACCCACCTTCACACCAGTAGTGTTAAGGTGGGGGAAAACATTTCCCGGCCTTCACACTTGTGTGAAAATAGGTCTATTGCACTACATCATTTGTGTTAAGAACGGAAACCATGAATTAATTGTTAACTTCTATTTCTTCTTATTTAGAGCTGTCTGTGTTCTTAGAGCTGTGCTCTTGTCGGTGGAGTATATGTCTCTATTCTCTCTATACTTGGCCTCTTTAACTTACAGAGCAAGAAGACACAAAGTATAGTGAGTCGCGTGATCGCAGAGTGCCCGAGTCAGGGCGCGCTGGCCTGCCGTCTGCGGGTGTTCTCTCGGCAGCTGGTGATGCGGGGAGGCGGGTACAAACCCATGGGGTTCTTCACTCTGAACCAATCTCTTATAGCTTCAGTAAGTTAACCATGGTTGGTAACGTCGATAGAGGCGTTCTTCAATCCTTTGCAATCAGATAATAACTTTAAATTTTCTTAATTTATTTAAAACGCAGCTACGTCATGGGGCTCCGCTCCCGTGGACATTCCGTATTAAAAAGTACCCTATGTGCTACTCAAAAAGTGGTATTTGTTCAGAATAGAAAATAATCAAAAATTCAAAGTAATACCAGTGGTATTCGTTCGTGATATTGGATTGGAATAAATCTGCTACTCCTGCGATTCCACTAATTGCAAACGTAGATATCGTGACTCAAATGTGTCTCAAAAGCCAAAGAGATTGTTCTAAAGCGACAAGATCTCTAAAAGATCTCTATGCTTTAGTACAATCTCTTCGGTTATTGAGACACAACTGAGGCGCGCACGATGTAGTATGTTTGTATGGTTGGTTTCATTGTTTAGTTAGTTTTATTGTAGTTATAATCTTCGAGCAATAAAGACTTCCTTACCGCGGAGTACCCGTTTTGCTCTATGAGTTATATTGTCTAGTAAATCATGTATATTTTTTTACAGATATGCGGAATCATTATCATCATCTCAAGCCTTCCTCGACCATTTTGGTGTAGGCCTCCTTCAACCTCCTCCAATTTGCTCTATCCTGGGCAGTGTGTAGCCAGTTCTTGCCCGCTATCCTCTTGATGTCGTCTATCCACCGCATCTGGGGTCTTCCGACAGGTCTTTTACGTGCCCACGGTCTTCACTTCAACATTGCTTTGCACCATGAGTCCGATTTCCGCGGGCTATATGACCTGCCCATTGCCGCTTCAATTCGGCCACTCGCTTCATTATGTCTGAGACTCTACTTTGTTTTCTTAACCACTTATTAGTTTTTCGATCCCGTAGCGTTATCCCTAGGTACCAGCTTCAGTTCCATTGCCCTTTGGGTAACTATAAGCTTCTGAAGGATTTCCTAGGTTGTCACCCAAGTGTACGTAAGAACTGACAGGATGCACTGGTTGAATATTCGTGCTTTTTGACAGGTGGTAAGGTTCATTCTAAAAGCAAAGTCCAGTTTTGTAAAGGCAGCCCAGCCTAAACGTATTCTACTGCTTATTTCTGTTCCCTGGTTTTCCTTTCCTACTTTTAATTCTTGACCTAGGTAGCGTATTCGGTAACTTTTTCTAGTGGTGGGCCCCCACTGTGATCTTCGCTGTGCTTGAATTTTCTGTGGTCATGACCTTGGTTTTAGTTAGGTTCATTTCAAGTCCTACATGCAAAGATGCGTCATAAAGATCATCAACCAAGGTCTGAAGCTCTTCAGGGTCACTAGCAAAAAGCACTATGTCGTCCGCAAATCGAATATTGGACAATCTTGAACCCGCTATAGACAGGCCTTTATCTTCCCAGTCAAGTCTCTTAAAGATATCTTCTAACACCAAGGTGAACAGTTTAGGTAAGATGGTGTCTCCCTATCTGACCCCTCTTTTGATATCGACAGGGTGATATGCGGAATAGTGACTACGTATCTGGTGATACTGTTGCAGTTCTAAGGTTCTACTCTCGAGTTCACGCTGAAATAAGATAATCAACATCAACCTGTAGTATTTTTTTTTATAACATATGGCGGCAAACGAGCAAGCGGGTCACTGATGGTAAGTAATCACCGCTGCCCATGGACAACCACAACACCAGGGGACTACACCAGTAGACTTAGATATAAGTTAATCTAGTTACCTATCAGTTTTTTCTAGCTAGTTGTGTCCAACTGCCGGGCAAAAGCTTTCCCTAACTTCCTCTACGTATCTCTATATCAATATAATCAATCAATAGTTATGAATATAATATTATAATAAGGAACTCTTGCTGACTGACAGACAACGTATAGCCGTAATATAAATATGCTTTCAATGTAATTGAAGAATAAATTAAATTGAAATGACATTCATTACTGGCTAAACTCATAACTTAAACATACTTAAGAAATATTGCCGCATTTACCAGCTTTATGTTAGGAACTATCCCAAAAAATATTCATCTCTGCTAATATGGTTAACAAAATAGGATCTAAGACTTCAGGAACAAAAATTGAAGTCAAATGTATAGAAGAAAATCCACGTTTGTCTAAACAATTAATGTATTTCTTCAAAATAATATACATATGGCTCTGCCTGGATTTCGGTTTCTTCAAATTTAAAACTTCAAAATTGAAATTTATTATGAAAGCAAGAACAACAATTCAGTGCATTTTTGTCTGTGTTTTTATTAATTTGATATCAGATGTTGAGAGTCTAATTACTAAGACTTGGTATACCTTTTATTTAATTAATTATTTCTTCAATATCACGATAACAACGTTTTTTTGTTCCAAAACTTCATTTTGCGATCTCCAGAAAAGATTTGCTGATAATTGATTCCAAAATAGGAATTGACAGGAAATATTCTTACAAAGTTGAGTTAAAGATGATGCTTTTTTTGTATGCTATTTTGTTTTTAAGAATTTTGTTTGAATTTATGTTTTTTTATATGTACAATTTTACATATTTTAATGTAGCGCAATCTATTTTGTGTTACATTCCGGAAAATCTAACCAATGATTTAAGCAACATGACGTATATGTTTATTTTCTATACCGTTTATTACCGAATTGTGAAATTTGGAGATTTTGTCAAAAATGGAGCGACCGATATTGTGGATTGTGAATATATCTACAAGTCTATGATCGATTCTACTGAGGCGGCGATGAAAACTTTTGAAGTCATGGTAAGTAATGGAGATATTCCATTTATGTTTCTATTTTATTACTTTGCGGGTATTTACCTGAGTTTGTCTGTGTTTCTTTTAAACATCTATGCCTTTATTTCAGTTTTTGATCGCTTGTCTGTGCAACACTCCTCAAGTCATGATGTCAGTTTATTTTGTATCTGGGCCAGTACAAAATAAAACTGTTTATGGAATTAGTGTAAGTACATTTCCTAAATTTTGATTGCATTCCTAAGTTGCTGTTATCATTTAAATATAATTTCTGAAATGTTATTATATTAAAAAGTCTTTTTACTTGTTTTCAGATTTCTCCTTTCTTATTTGATGTGTGTACGAGTTTGGTTCCAGCTCTTATTATGATATTCCTGCCGGTATATTTTGCTGGGAAACTAAGTTTTCAAACTGACAAATTGAAACTACAAGTACACGATATTTTGCTTCAAGAAACAGGTGAATTGTTCGATACATCGTTTAATGTCGAAGTCGAAAAATGTCAAAGTCGGAAAAAAATCAATCAATCAAATCGTTTAATCAAAAATTATAAACTCACAGTCACGTTTTCATGTAAATTTTATATTTTATAAAAAATTGACGCTGACTGACTGAACGTAGACTTGTAATTTTGCATGAGTCCACCTCATAATGGGATAAAAAACAAAATCACGCGGGCAAAGCCAAAGGCCATAGCCAGTATTATAGTCAAAGTCAATTGTTTTTTTATTTTAAATAGGCTTAAAAAATTGCACTTTTTTAAACCTATTTAAATAAATTTCAAAGCCACTAACTACCTACTATTTGCCTTAATAGATGACTGTGAAAAGTTGTATTGGAATTAAATTCACTAAAATTTTAGTAATCTTAAAGGGAAAAAGACCGAATATGAGTAGTATCCCTCAAACTTTTTTTTGTCTAAGAAATAAAAGCATTTGGAGATTATCCTTTTACAAATTTTTTGGTTGCCTCCTGTTCATTCTTTCATAATTTTTATTTAAGATACTATCAGAAGCAGAGACCTCAAGCGTTTCATCCGCTACATCGAGGCCAGGCCCTTCAAGTTCACCGTCTGCAAGATCATCCCCATGGACTGGACGCTGCCTGTGCTCATCCTCAACATCATTGTCACATACTTGATCGTCGCTATACAGTTTACTCATTTGTATTAAGTTATTCTTCCTATATGCTGTCTCTGACTTTCTCTTCCTTTAGTTTTTTGTAAGTTAATATCTTTTTGATGTAAAACATACTTATTTATCTGCACTAGATCAATTCTATTTAAGTACAAACGAACAACTAATAATTATCTGTCGTTGTTCGTGAGCATGTCAAGCCAAATTTAATAAAAAGGCATTAGCTGGGCTGCAGCTATGAATTATATTAATAAGTCTATGCATGTGATTCCTTGTCAAGTCAAATTCTACTCTAATCTAATAAAATAACGAATCAAAATTATGGGGTTTGATGTCTCTAACAGTTTTAGGAAAAAAAGTTGTATGACCGATTTTATGCTCTCATAACATTGAGAGTGAAAAATCAAAAAAATTGGAATGTAACAATAATGTAATAATGATATGTTTTCTTTTCTTAATGACAATACATAATAGGACCTATTACCTACCTATTTACTAACCTATATTTGACAAATAAATATATTTACCTATTGATTTTTTTTAAACTAGTAATATTCTAGAATTGTGCACCAATGTGTATCCATTTATATATTTATAGATAGATAGCATTAACTGAATATGGAAGCCAAGCTCATGGCTTCCATATTAATATTTTATGTCTTTGTTGGACAAAAATAACTCAATGCAATATACTTAGTAATGTTCTCTGTAATTAACCCCAGATTGTAATCGTATTATTATTTATATTCTTCATAACCGAGTTTGTATCATTGGCAAACAGACATTTCATATATTTCAAAATGCCTACATCTACGAATCAAAATATATCTAAAATTGTGTTAAAATTATTTAATTTTATATTCATATCATATTTAATATTATTTTCTCTAGATTTCGGTTTTATAAAATACAGATCTCAAACAATGAAATACACGGTTAAAATTATAAACTTGATTAAAATATTTGTAGTACTTGCTGTACCATATTTCTTTTCTGCTATTGCAGATTTCCCACATATTATCTTAATAATTCGTTATATTTCGATGAGTTTACTGCTCTTGATATGTACATTTGTATTACAAACTACGAAAGAACAAGATAGTTTCTTTACATTTCAAGAGAAATTACTTTTGATTGATGATGAAATTGCACTTAATCTTGATTATAAAGTAGAACTTAAATTTATTCTCGTTTGCACATCATATCAAATATATACAATAATCGCCCCTATTTCTTATTGTTTACACTTAATGTATGGCAAGGTTTCTGCTTATTTCATGTTTTTCTACGTTACTACATTTATTGTTAGAAACACAGTTATTATTGTATTCTCATTTGTTTTTTATGCAGTTTACTGTCGTATGCGTACTTTTACAAATTTGGTCACAAATTGTGCAAATGACTTCACTTGTTGTCAACATCTTTATCAAAAATTAGCCGATGTGACAGATAGGGGAAGATCTAATTTTGGCTGCATGGTATGTTTAAACATTTTATACATTTCATTTTCAGTAATATAAGTACATAATAAATAACTTACAACAAAGATATATCTAGAAGATTTCAGGAATTGTTATTGTGACTTTTCTATGAAAACATATTTTTTTTTTCACCACATGTTTATTTGTTTTTCAGTATTTTGGTGCTTGATAATTTCTGTGCCCGACTTGATATTAACATTGTTCTACCCACTAGCACATTATTCTGAGGTAAATGCGTCCTGATATTATGCTTTAAAGTTTCGCTCTCAGTATGTTTTCATTATCAGTTCAAGATTAGCTTATTACGATTTCAGGTATCTTTGATATATTTCCTTAGTGCAAACGCAGTAGTACTCCCATCTCTTCTCGTTCCATTTGCTCCAATGTTCACTGCGAGCAAATTATCGTCACAAGTGAATAAAATTAGGATGGTGTTGTATGACAGACTCATGAAGGATAGAGGTAAGATTTTTGATGAGCTCCGTAGTCACCGCACTCGCCCGCTGGAGGTTTATATTCATTTTTTTATTAAAAGCTTTTTTTTAACTTGCAATGTATGTAAGTATGTTTGTTCGAGTGGAATCTTAGAACTCCATTTTGAAGTAGATATCTTCAACCGATTAAGCTGAAATTTTGTACACAAGTTTAGTTTGGATGACAATGCATGATATGGTATGTAACGTCATTTCAAATCCAATATCTTGCAATGTATGAAAGTATGTTCGTTCGGGTAGAATCTTAGAACTCAATTTTGTAGTAGATATCTTCAACCGATTGAGCTGAAATTTTGTACATGACAATGCATGAACGTTATTCTAAATCCAATGTGGCGGACCATCCAAGATGGAGGAATAGTTATTTTTAATGCATATCTACTACATGGATATCAAATGAAAGAGCCTTTTTAGAGCGTTTATAAAAGCTTTTTTTTAAGTTTTTTTACTATTAATTTATATTTGTTGTAAAAGTAGTGTTTTTGTCTGATTATGCGTTCTCAAACTAGTTATCACATAATTATCTGCGGTTCTATGGGTGTTGGGTACGTTTCTGTGGTTTTTCAATCCACTATTAGACTAGAAGAGTCATGGAGTGGTCCTGCAATGAGTTGGGTGGACGGCATCAAACTACTACTAAACGACTAAAGGGCGACCAATTCCTTTTCTTTTTACACGAGTGACCAAAAAAGGAGTGTTATGTTTTCAGGAGTTCATGTATGTAAAATGTACGTATGTAAGTTTATTTATTCCACCATAAGTCCTGAACGGCTTAACAGATTTTGAGGTGAGAGGTGTTGTTAGATTCCTTGCAGTCCTCCGAGTAACATAGGCTATGTAAGTTGTCAGTTGTGTTTTTTATTTTTAAATAATGAGCTTGTTTCAGATACGGCCCACTACAATACTTTGAGAAAATTTGTCCACTACATAGAAGCTCGTCCATTTAAATACAACATAGCAAATATTTTACCCCT
Organism: Ephestia elutella; assembly: GCA_018467065.1. NCBI lineage: Eukaryota > Metazoa > Arthropoda > Insecta > Lepidoptera > Pyralidae > Ephestia > Ephestia elutella. The sequence goes on from CM031570.1 coordinate 16,969,859, forward strand.
TGACTGGTCGCTTGTGACCATCGTACTAAATTTTATGATTACTTACATCATATTGCTCCTGCAGATGTATCCGCGTGGCATCGGAGAACAAATAAATTAATCAGTTTTTAACAAAAAACTATGTATACGATCTGAATAAACTAATTAAGTTAGTTTATAGTAACTTATAGAACTGTTTGTTACGTCTCAATAATTAAATAAATCAAAAGGCTCTTTTTCAATGTTTGCTGTATTTGTGTCTATATTTGCTGACTAGCTATTGCCCGCGGCTAAATGCATCTTGTGTTTTTTTCATACAAACTTTCACCCCTATTGCAGCGCCTTGGTAGTTGATTTTTGAAAAAAGGCTCATATGTTTGACTTTTGGGCTTGAACAATATAAAGTGCACCAAATTTCACCAAAATTGGCCAATCGTTTTAGCCGTGACAGCACAAAGAATAGTCTTACGCATTTAAAACATTCGCGTGGTAAATGATTTTGTGTCTTCATTATTTAAATTCACATTTATTAATATCCTCTGCATTTAAAATTAAGAAATGCTTAAATATTAGTGTGTGTTTACTTTAGTGGATTGTCATCTATTTCGAATTAAAAAGGTATTGAAAAATATTTTTGGTTTGATATTTTTGTTAAAGTGACTTAGGAATATAAACAACACAACAGTGAAAACTGCATCAAATTTGGCCCTACGAAGTCCCCTCATAGTTTTTTCTTAAATATCTCCGATGTCCCATGAGATATTAGCGCAGTAAATAGAGCGAACCTTCCCTAGGGGTTAATTACGTGCGGTCCAGTAACTCAATTTTTTTTATATTATTGTTTAGGATGGTTGTAAGTATTTAAAATAAATATGGCACAATTGAATAGCTTTTGCACTCGCCGCCAAATTGGAAAAAAATCACCACTTTGATCGGTTTTTCGCTTATATTTTCTTTTTTAAGTGCATTTTCGCTAGAAAAGTGTATTACACAATGTTGTAGAAAATTAAATTTGCCGTTATTTACATTTTACATTTTGTTTCTAGGACTGACAGTTTCCGAGAAACAAAAATCCTTTGCCTTAAAAAAAATCTCATATCTCAAACATTCGCTAATCTTTTTTAATTTAGAACGATGTAATCCAGTCCTACCTATTCTAGAACAAAAAGTAGCAGAACAAACATCGTAGGGAATTTAATTACCTGCAAAACGCAATTGCATATTTCTTAACCAACCCTGCAAGGTGGAGAGTAAAACTAAATGATAAAACAACGGAAATTGTTTTTTGCTATAATATTTTACTTTTTACTAACTGAGCCTCGCTCCCATGGAAATTTCGGGATATAAAGTACCTTATGTGCTAGTCCTGATATTTTTCTACTAGTATACCAAATTTAATCAAAATCCGTCTAGTAGATTTTGTGTGATTAAGCAACAAATATCACATCCAAACTTTCCCATTTATAGTGTGATTCATTGCAGGTGAGTAACCGGTACCTGATCGGGACACTGTAAAAGTCTCTGTGGACATTATCAGGTACAGATATTAGATAATATTTGCTTCATCAGCAATAAAGATTGGGAAAGAAACCCGATTTTAAAATGAAAAAGTTGGGATGTGATATTTCTTGCTCAATCTTAAAAAATCTACTGGACGGATTTCGATAAAATTTGGTATGCTAGTAGAAAATATCAGGGCTAGCACATAAGGTACTTTTTATCCCAATATTCCTATGGGAGTAAAGCCCCCGGGTGCAGCTAGTAGACAATAAAATATGATAGCAAAAACGTAATATTTAACTTTTACTTTTACCGTAAAAAAAAAATTACATGTGTTTTGTAGGTAAATTTCCTTCAAACTTTATTCCAATATATATTTTCCTAGAGTAGGCCATAAATGAATTACAGCGCTCTGAAGTAAAAAGTTTGACAAAGGGCATGTTGAATAGCAGGCTATATCATGAGCAATTCCCCAAAAATCAGAAATATTATAAAACCGAATTAAGACCATCATATATTTGTGTTTTCGTGTTTGTTATAGTACAAAAATACATTTAATATCGCTTAATATCGTATGACGATACTGACATGGCGTCCGTACGTATGTTCAGAAATTATGATACAGAAAATCAGATACAATGCTCGATATTTTCATTATATTTTAGAAAATTAATTAAAGTAAATGTTCCAAACACATGTTACATGCAAAATCACAAAAACATATGTGTATTTCACATAAATAGTCGAATAATAAATAAAATAAACAATTCTTTACCGCGGGCATGTATACAGGGTGACATTGAACCCCTGAGCTATATTCAAGGAAAGTACTCTATGCGCGAAATAAAAAATACATGTTCTCTTACAATTATCTTGTTTCATAATAAAAATCGGAAATAGAAGCGTTCTAAGTTATACCGAAAATTCCCAAACGCAGTGGCACCGAGCGCCATGTGATCGCACACCCCGCGCGCCCCGCACAGCGCTGTAGCACAATAGACAGAGATAAAGCAGTAGAGCAACTGAGTCGTGTCCTTGAAGTTTATACCTACGGCTAGGCGGAGCACTAGGGTTGGCGGTTGGCGCCTACAAAACGTAAAGCAGGCGTGTAGTTTGTATAGTATGTGTGTAGGCGCATTTCGTTGGCGTTATATATTTTACGTGAGCGAAGTTGCGGGCAAACTATAGCATATGTCCATTCTCGGTACTTAAATTATCTCCATACAACATTTTGTCTAAATCGTTTCAGTGGTTGATGTACCTACCTAAGTACTCACTCGATCAGCTATAGATATTTTTTTACAATTGCCGTTTGATAGAACCTGCCTTTATATAAGTTACATGTGGTAGGTACCTACTTATTTTATGTATGGCAAACAGCACATCCCACTAAACACTTGCAGTTCCATAACAACGCTTATGCCCCTGACATAAGGAAGGCGGTAAAAAGTCCAAACTGTATCTATAGTGTTTTCCATTTTATATGCTTATTAGGCAAACTACTCATAAAAAAAGTAACAAACTACTAAAAAGTGATTGTGGTATTATTTTACCTTTCAGCATCAGCAGGAAGTTTAAAAAATGACATAGTTGGTATAAACTCTATTTTTTCTTACCAGTCCTATCATGTAAACGATCTTTACAGTACTTTTTTTGAATTTTGTTGAAAATAAATCAAATATTAGTTCAAACCTAAACATTCTAAAGTAAAACATTTATTAACCACGAAAGTAATTTCCTAAAAAGTCTATTTTAATTTATATTGTTTTAAAATCATAAAAAGACATGGTAAGATTGTTTACATGATAGGACTGGAAAGAATAAATGGAGTTTAATAACAGTTGAATTAAGGCATCCGTAAACACAGCAATACATGCGTGATCGTGACGCGTCCATTATAATAATTAACTGTAAGTAATATGTAATAAAATAATACAGAGCGCTATTATACGTCACGAATGAAACGTAGGTACACAACGAGCAGACACAGCGCGAGATGCGTCTCGATCCCCGTCCGCGACCAGACTGAGCGGCGCACATCGTGTCGTGACGCTCCTGCGTCTTGGGTACCGATGACCACTTAGCGGCCGTGTAAACGCGCTTGTCTGTGTGCGTGCGTCAAATCGGGCCATTTGTATGGAGTTGCTCTACTGCTTTATCTGTCTATTGTGGCTGTAGGGTACCTGCCGCCTGCGCCGCAAGGTTATTGACCTGTCTAGTCATTTAGTACTCATAGCACAAATAACAAAAATTCGATCAGACATTACATTGCCAATCATAAGTTGCAATTTCCCTTCATACTTTTTCGGGCTTAGGACCGTCAAAATACAGAAATTGTTTAACTCGAGCTTGACAAAAAACAGTAGACATTTTAATTTCCTAGGTACTTAATCGGTAATACTGGGTAATACCTAAATTAGTTAGGATTTTAGAACTTCTGCATTCTCTCTCTCAGCCTAAAGACGTCCACTGCTGGACAAAGGCCTCCCCAAGGATTTTATCCGTGGGGGTTTTGCCATAATCACCACGCTTGGCAGGCGGGTTGGCGATCGCAGTGTGATGGCATAGTACGCGAAAAGATGCTGCGGCCCATCCTCCGGTGTTTTTAATCCCTTAGTCGCCTCTTACGACACCCACGGGAAGAGATGGGTTGGTGCTATTCTAGGAGCCACACCACAGGCCACCAGGCCAGGCGTATTTAAAAATTGTAATCAACTTTTGTACAAATAATTAAAATCAATGTAAAAACAAAATCCAATCAAAAACCTACTGATACTTTAATAATTGTTCAAAATGCATACCGTTTCTCTCTAAGCAGAGTCTGGCACGTTTCACTGCATTCTGTTTTAGTTTTAAAATCGTGGCACGGTCACTTTTCACAGCGTCAAATGCACTTATGATACAGTTTTTTAGTTCTTCACGGCTCTGAGGCTCGTGGGTATAAACAAGCCGCTTTATTTCTCCCATTTGTTATTCCCTGAGCACGAAGGCGAGGAATACTCTGCCTCATACAACCTCCTGGCCTCGTACAAGTTTTCTCCACTCAAAATGTACACTCGTACCATTTCGTAGTATTCTCGCGAAGAATACGACATGGTGTCCGCGCGCAGTCGCTCCGTACCTAAGAGCAGGCACGAAAAAATGAGTAGATACGCGGACCGTGCTCCCGTGAGAAACGTGCGTGGGCGACTGGCAAGGCGGGATGTGGCCGCGGCGGCTGGCGGGAAGGGTTGCCGGGGGATGGGGAATGCGGGCGCGGGCGGGCGGGGCGGCGGATCGCTTCGCTACTAGCTACTACAAAGGCGCCGCACCGCGCGGCTAGGTCATTGTCAAATAAAATAATAGGTTACCAACTTTTTGCGAATCTGGGAATTTTTTCATACGAAAAAGTGCATAAAAAAAAATTTTTTCTCACGGTTTCGTGTTCTGTTATTGATTCTGATTCCAAGATTTCAATATAGCTCAGGTTATCAAAGTCACCCTGTATAATAAAAGTACATTTTTGAACGTACCGGAAATCGGAACTGTCAAATCAAGCGCGTCAACGTCAAATCATAATGGGTGTCGGCCATTTTGGCGGAACTAGCCAAACCTTCATTACGATTTTGTTAACTAAATGTACCATAGAAAGGCTACGAATTTATCGGATTTACTTATAAGGCATTGATACTGACCCAAAAATGAAAAGTTCAGTTAGGTGCTCATGATATAGCCAGTTCCCCATACATTTGTGCAACAACCCCTTTCCAAATGCGATCAAAAATGCGATCTTTTTAAAGTGCACATCTCCATAACTATTAGTCCTAGAAACAAAATATAAAATGTACATTATAGGAAATTTATTTTTACAACATTGTGTAGAACTCTAATGTAGCTAAAATGCATCTAAACGAAGGTGAGAGCGCAAATCTGAATAAAGTGGCAATTTTTTTTTGTTTTTCAAACATATGGCGGGCGTGGAAGGGGGGAGAAATTGTGCCTCCTCCTTAATAACATATCAAAAATTCAGAACTATTGAACCATTTGTAAGTAAACCCTACCCTTAGCTCTATTTTGGTCTTTATTCAATGAACTATGGACGGATTTGTATTAAATTTGGTATAGTAGTAGAAAAATACCAGAAATAGTACATAGGTTACTTTATATCCTGAAATTCCCAAGGGAGCGAAGACCCGAGGCGCAGTTAGCAGAAAATAAAATATTATAACAAAAAAAGCAATATTCCGTAGTTTTAATATTAAGTTTTACTCCCCATTCTGCAGGGTTGGTTAAGAAAAATGCAAATGCGTTTTGTAGGTATTTAAATTCCCTACAAATTTTGTTCCAATACTTATTCTCCTAAAATATGCCATAAGTAAGATTACACCGTTCTAAAGTGAAAAAGTTTGACAAATTTCAGAAAAAGAAGATTTTTTTAATTTTTTTTATGAGCATAGCATAACACATCTCGGTAACTATCAGTCCTAGATACAAAATGTAAAATGTAAATAATAGGAAATTTAATTATCTACAAGATTTTGTAGAAAACTTTCCTAGCAAAAATGCATCTAAACGAAAATATGAGCCTAAATCTGAAGAATTTTTTTTTTTTTTGTTTTTTTTAAGATTACTATGGGCGCGGAAACTTGGCAATTGTGCCCTTTTTATTTTGAATACTCACAATAATCCTACCCAACATTTCAAAAAATTCACAATTACTGGACCGTATGTAAATTGATTCTCGTCTATTTACTGCGCTTTATATATACATGATTGACGGGTTTGTATTTAATAATGTTGATTGCAAAATTGGCTGTACGTACATGTACTAATTATACTGGCTTTCATACTAATAGAAGGACTAATAAAATTGGAGTAAAATTAATTATTGACTGGACTCATTGTAATACTAAATACTGCTGCACCTACCCGTCTTTGGATTATGTATTTATTATTTGGATCTAATTTTTCGAATATAGTTGACATAATAGTATAAAAATTTCTTACAATAAAAATTCTTATCAAATCTATTGCTAAACATCGAAATTTGTCTAAACTAGTCCATTATTTCTTCAAAGCAATTAATGTTTGTTTTGGTCTAGATTTTGGATTTATCAAGATTAAATCTTTAAAAATGAAAATTATTATGAGAGCATTAACCACAATTCAATGTTCTTTTGAACTCGTGGCCATTGATTATTCAGTTTAATTTAATAGTAGTCCATTTATGGCAGTGTTCACCTTTTCGTACATCGAGGCCAGGCCTTTTAAGTTCACCGCCTGCAAGATCATCCCCATGGACTGGACACTCCCTGTTCTTATCCTCAACATCATTGTCACATACTTGATCGTCGCTATACAGTTTACTCACTTGTATTGAGTTGTAAAGACATTCATAATTGATTAGAACATGAGGTAACTCTTCTATAACATTAGTTTATTTTCACCAGTTACCATCAAAAAAATAGCTATTTCAATTTGAAGAAGACCATATATGAATTCATGTAATAAAGTTAAAGTGTTTGTTTGTTTTCTTGTTTCATTAATCAGTAAAACTAAATTTCAGTAATGGAAATTTTATGATCTCCAGAATGATTTGATAAAATTGATGCCAAAATTTAATTTAATTCGTGACAGGATTCCGGAACACGGATTGAATCAACTCGATTTATATTTCTTAAATTAATTCAAAATATAAATGCTTATTCAAAAAATAATAGTAAAATTTACTACATACACGCAAGTCCAAATTATTTATTTGTAACATTGAATCAGAGATTAGTGTTTATGTTATGAAATTTATCTAATGGAAATGTGATAGTGTTCTTTAATCAAGTCTAGTACAAAATTATTTATTTACAAACTTAATATGAGGTTAAAAATTAATTTCGATAATTCCTATGTATATGTTATGTAACTAGTTGTAGTTATAATTATAGATGATGTCCTATGTTTTGTTAATAATTATAGAAACCCGGCAATCTATCAAGGTTACATAAAGTAATAAGTTTGAGTGTACTCGTGAATTACTAATGAAATATCCCCAGTTGTTTCAAAACACTTTTCTGTATCACACAATCCAGTAAAATAAGAATGAAAGAACCCGTGTTAAAAATAAAAACGATGACAGTTCACAATAATTTGTTTAGTAAAAAATTATTTAATTTTTCATTTATTTTTATGACAGTAATCTTAGGCTTAGATTTTGGATTTATCAAAAATAGATCTAATAGAATAAAATATTTTGTAAAGATTATTAACCTTATTCAAATAATCTTTGTATTAGTGCTTTTATTTCTATTATCTGGTATTCGAGAAGATTTTCGTATTCTTTCGATACTCTGGTATGTAACGTGTAATATTCAATATTTGACAAATATTTTCATTTCCCAATTTTCCAATAAACATAACAATTTTTACACGTTTTTAGAAAATTTAATGCTGATTGATAAAGAATTAGGTTTCCCTAGACGCGGTTACAAATATGAGTTAAAATTTGTCGTGGCTTACACAGTGGTTCTATTGTACGAATTTGGTGTTGTTATCTATTTCTGCATCTTTTTCAAGCAATATTGTGGAACTAATGGTTATTTTATCTTTTTCTTTAATTGCCCACTACTGGCGGCAGATTCAGTATTAGTAGTTTATACATTTCTCTTTTACGCTGTCTACTGTCGTATGAAGACCTTCACCAATTTGATCTCGACCTGTACAAAAGATTATTGTTTTTGCATCAATATGTATAAAAAATTGGCTGATGTGTCCGAAAAGGGAAGATTGAATTTTAGTTGCATGGTAAGTATCAATGTGAAATCATTAATTGCCTACTTCCGTTTATATATTTTTAAAATTATTATTAGATCATATTAAAATGGTATCATTAATGATTTAATTTTCAGTTTTTCTGGTGCGTGATGTTCTACGTGTCAGATACAATGTACAGTATATTTCATCCACTCACTCAAATTAATTCGCTTGTAAGTATAAACTTTTAATTTTGGTTAATAACTTCTGAACATTAATTAAATTTGTCATTATGAAAAGCAAATCTTCCTTTGATGATCTCCAGGAAAATTTCCAAGACTACATATCAGCAAATGTGACTGTGATCCCATCTCTTCTCATCATCTTCGCTCCAGTGGTGACCGCTAGCAAGCTGTCCTCACAAGTGGATAAGCTGAAGTTGATGTTATACGATAGGCTGATCAACGATAGAGGTAACATCATCAAATTCATTGTAAAATTATAAACGCGAACGTATATCTCTAACGCTCACTGCCAAAAACCTGGACCGATTTTAATAAAATTTGATATGGATATAAAATGAAGTAGTACCTATGCCTACGTCGCATACCAAACATTGAAATCCGTTTATTATTTCTTGCACGAAAAAGTAACAAATATCCAAACATCCACTCTCACAATAATAATAAGATGGACTGGAGTCTACATAAGAGGGTGTGGTTTAATGATCATTTATGCAGTTTTTATTTTCATTTTGATTTAACATTGCATCCTAAAATCTATCAATAAGGTGATTCAAGAATGGTCGTGATAAAATCACAGATATTTGCTTTTCCAGATGATTTTTTGTAAACTTTAGATGGAGAAAAAGAAAGAAAGAAATTTCTTGAACCGCGACATTTTGTCTGAAACAATATTTTATTTTCAGATAAAGAACACCACACAGCGCTGCAGAAGCTGATCCGTTATATCGAAGCAAGGCCTTTAGATTCAAAGTGGCCGGTGTTATACCTCTGGACTGGTCTCTGGTCACGATAGTACTCAACATTGTGATTACCTACATCATCGTGCTGCTGCAGATGTCTCCAAGAACTTAACACGTTACCTCACAGTTATAACATATCTCTCTTGACACTTTACTGGACACTCGATTACTGGACGTAAAGTGTCAATGGAAGTAAAAAACTGAAGAAGTTCTATTGCTTAGTTTTCATATTGAATCTACACATCTTTGTCATTGTTTTATGGAAAAAAAAACATTGTAGAACCTAATAACACTTTATATAGACAACTTATTAACATAATATACTTCATTATTATTAAGTTGAAATAAATGGTTTGATCTGCAGATAGCAATTTTTATTTCTCTACAATTATTGAAATATTTGAACAACATAAATAACTACCATTGCAAGAGAAAAAGCAATTAAGACGCGGTATTAGCCATGGATGGATTGAAAAGCTCATCTATACAGGGTGTAAAATGACCTCCGACATAGCCGAAACACACGTAATCTCCCCATTAATATGAACATTTGCCCCCAAGAAACCATGCCTGGGAAATCAGTAGTTTCCGAGATAAAAGTTCAAAGTTTAATTGAAAATTTCCATCTTTTTGCAGGTTTGTAAAATTTATTTCATACTTAGCATAGCCTACCGAATTATGGTTCATACAGATCTAGGTGGGGTAATCGTGAAGGGTGTGAGAGGTGGGAGGTGGGGAGAGTCATACCAATTTCAAAAATGCAATTTCTATGACTACTCAGGAAAGTTTACTTGAAAGTAAAAATCCCCAAAACCGTATTAGGCAGATATAAATAAATAGAAATAAACTTAATAATCATTTGGCAAGTATAGTTTAATTTTTTATTTTCACAGAAAAATTAGGCTCAAAATAATAATATCCTAAACTAAATATACCATAATTTAATGAGTCATGAACACAATAAACAATATTTTAATTCAAATCTTTATTCTTAAGTCACAATAATAAAAAAAATAAAAATAAAAATTTCTCCATCCTAAAACTAAAATCTTCCTAGTCCAATCCTTAGTTATTCCCATTTTAGATTATGTGGATTTTTGTTATTGCGATTTAAATGTGGACCTTCTCCTTAAGTTGAATAGATTAGCCAATAATGGCATCCGTTTCATTTTCAATATTCGTAAATATGACCACGTATCGCCGTATCGATCTCAGCTAGAGTGGCTACTAATACCTGAGCGTCGTATATGTAGAATTCTCTATTTTCTCTACTCTATTCTGAACAATCCTCTTTCTCCCCTCTATCTCAAATCCAAATTCAGTTTCCTTAGCTCCACCCACTCTCGTCCTCTTCGCTCGTCCAATAATCTATCCCTTGTAATGCCTCTTCATCGTTCGAGTTTCATGGACAAGTCGTTTCAAGTGCAGGCTATTAGGCTCTGGAACACCCTTCCAGAACCGATTCGTAGAGCTCGCAGTCGTATCATATATATATATGTATATATATATATATGTCGGAATGGAGCACATCATCACAACATCAGAATTATCAGATAATCATGGGTTCAGGAGGGCAGAGCTCAGATATCGATGACCAGAGCGGTAAACACAACAGTACAGGTACTTTAACAACGGGTTCACGGGGAAAACACATGTGGGTACTAAACTCAGTTCAAATATTAACTGTCAGGATGAGGGTATTTCCAAAATAACATGCACATAGTAAACAACTCCTATCTCAAGTTACAGCCCAAAGCATCCAGGGATTCATCGGATATTAACGGATTAAGAAATCATCTAGCACTAACCTCTCATTTAGTCCACATGTCACGGCTAGGGTCCGTGCCCTAACCTACCCACGGCATAGGATCGTGCCCCACCACGCACAAATCAATCCATTTCAACCAGTGAGTTCTACTGAATGGTCTTCCGTGCTAACTAGCCAAACCCAGTTTAACCATAAAAACTGTCCAACAACGAAGATCTCCAATATCGCGCCGACAACACCATCACACACAGTCACATCGTTAACCCACTAAGTAACACGACAATAACACTATTCAATCACTGACTACATAGCTACAGAGAATTCAACACAACCGGGCGACATGTCAGCACCGCACCGCGCCACAAAACAAGACTACCCCGCTTTAATGTCCTATCGATCGCACGTAGATTTTATTACAAAGTGAGGGTAACTCAAATGACACATTTCCGACGCGTACCGTCTACCGTCTTGAAAACTGTTTTTAAACCATTGATTAACTAACAAAATAAACCACAAAATAAACTACAGTTAATTTAACTAATGTAATCGCTCCGACATATATTTAGTTATATTTATATTTTTGTACATATAATATATTATTATCATTAGTAAGTATGTGTGTATTTATTAGTTACTAGCTGTTGCCCACGTCTTCGCCCGCGTGAGTTTCGCTTCGTAGTAACCTAAACTCCAGTACTCAAAATTTCAGCCGTTATCCCGTGTCCCGCGGGAATATATGTTGATGACTGGGAACAGATGTTCCAGATCTGCAATATTTATACGTCAGTAGAAAATGCTCATCAGGTTGAACAACTTTTGCTAAGGCGCCATTTCCATATATGTAATAGTGTAGCTGGTCTCTTGGAGTTCTTCATCAGATGATCCTGATCTTCAATTATTATACGTCAACAGAAAATGCTCGTCAGATCGATAAACTTTTGCTAAGGTATCATTTCCATATTTCTTATAGTTTAGCTGTTCTGTTATGGTTCTTCATCAGGTGTTCCAGTTTTCAAAATCAATTATAGCCTATATGTTGCCCAGGCTTCATAGCTATACAACAAAAAAAGTTTCATTCAAATCCGTCCAGTAGTTTTTGCGTGAAACGCGTACATACATACAGACAGACAGACAGACACAACAGACAGACAAGAAATTCCAAGAAAATATTTTTGCTTTCTAATATTCTTTTTAGGTCTCCCTCTATCCATTTCAGTCAAAAAAACTAAATGTACAGACAAAATATTTTTACTGTTTTATTATATGTATAGATTATAAGTACATTAATTTTATTACGTCTATATTTTATGAGTTCGCAATATTTACGCGTTGCACTTTATCGCACCACCATACTACTCTCCTTTTAGTCTAATGGTTGACTGGTAGAAAATGCCATATGGCGTTAAGTCCACCTTTTGTACATAATTTTTATAATTTGTGCAATAAAGTTTTAAATAAATTAATAAATTCTTCATTCTGTAATAGCAGCAATTTTCGGAGTCAACTGCAGCAACACAATGATGTAAGTGACCATAATATTGGTTACAATAGACACAAGCGACCAGTCCAGAGGTATAATGCCAGCTATTTTGAATTCAAAATGACGGGCTTCGATGTACCGGATCAATTTCTGCAAAGCGACGTAATGATCTTTATCTGGAAATAAAATTTAATCATATTTAGTATTTTTAAACAAATTAGCCGCCAAGCGTGGCGATTACGGCAAAACCCTCCATGGATGAAATCCTTGGGGAGGCCTTTGTCCAACAGTGGACGTCTTTCGGCTGAGAGAAGAAGAAGAAGAAACAAATTAGATTTTAGAAACTAATCTACACCTATTTTCATAGTCAAAATTGCCACTATCTTAATGTCCAAGGAATGATCCTAGCTCTACACTTTATAAATGCTACAGCGACTCTTATATCAAACCTATCAATTTTGTAGGATTATTTATGTTATCTAACTTGCTTTTATTGTAGAATAATTTTCTCAGTTAAAAGAAATTTCACTACAGGTTCTACATATATCCAGAAAAATGGCATAAACCTTGCCTGTATGTTGTACAATGGTTGGTAACATGTTAGTATCACAAAAACCTAAATTAATTTATCAAACAATCCAAATTTATTTCGACTAGTCTGAATATTCTCACCTCTATCCTGTATAAGTCTATCGTACAACATTAACCTCAATGTGTCCACTTGCGAGGCCAGCCGACTGGCAGTGATGATTGGAGCTGTTATGATGAAAAAGCTTGGGAGGAGGGTAATGTTGGCTGAAATGAAGTCCAATAAAGATTTCTGTGGAGAAAAAAATATATACTGGAGGTTTTATAATAATAATAATAATTTTTATTTGAGGTAAAAACCCATACATTTTTACATTGTGTATACACAAAATGTAAAAATTAAATTAAATTAAGTAAATACATTAAAGATAGATAAAGCCACCAGAGTATCTAGTCTCACAGTCATTTTTTATTTGGCTCTCGATGTGCTGTCAGCCAATATTGCATCATCGGACTTATCAAATCCTTGCCTACTACTTGTAGTATACCATTACTAGAGTCACGCAATCTGTTCCAAAAGGACGATATGCGTGACCTCATAATGGCAAAGAAATCTGGCATCCTCCCCTCGGCGAACATGCCCGACGCGCTGCAGTAGCGAGGAAGCTTCATAAGGATGCGGTATGCGTTATTATACTGTACCCTTATGGTACTGTAGGAGGTCCTCTTGTGCCTGTACCACAGCTGACAGGTGTAGAAGCACTGGCAATAAGCCCTGAAGAGGGTCTCCTTCACTTCAAGGCAAGAGTGAATAGGCATATTTTGAGTTTGCGTGTACCACCCTAGATCTCATCTTTGCTTCCCATCAGGCAAGATAGAGGTCAAACGCACTCAGATTTTTAATAAAAAAAAAAAAAACTTCTTTGCTACACCTAGCAAAACGGGCGGCGCGCGAGCATGTTGCACCGAACCGACAATGCCCGTCTCTCTCGCTCCATGTCCAGATCATCCTTACGGTCACCAGTAACAATATGGCCAAGATACTTAAACTGGTTCACAACCCGAACTGCTGAGCCGTTCAAGAAAACTGGAGTGACATTCTCCGGACTCTTTCCTGCCTTGAAAACGAGCATCTCTGTTTTTGCTACGTTATATTTTAGCCCGTGAGAGTTAGCATAACTCTCACAGACTAACAGCAATTGAGTGAGCCCGCTGATCGATGGGCTGAGGAGAACCATGTCATCCGCATAACTGAGGTTATTAAAGCAAACACCATCAATATGACAGCCGACCTTGGTTCCCCTCAACTCAGCGATAAGTCCATTTACATAAGCATTGAAAAGATCCGGAGAAGTCAACCCACCTTGGCGCACCCCGCATTCCAACCTATAGGCATTGGATGTTGTGTCGCCCCACTTTACATAGTTAGTCTGGCCTCCGTACCAGTACGTCAACAGCCGCACGATGGTTTCTGGAACCCCAAACGAGCGCAGTTTGCTCCACAGAATAGTATAATCCACCAGATCAAACGCGCTGCTGAGGTCCAAAAAGCATGCATAAACTGGTGTATCACGTTTGACGTAATAGTCTGCAGCGTATTTTAAACAAACAATCGCTGAGTCCGTTGAGTTGACACACCGGGCCGGAAACCAAACTGAGCCTCGTCTATATCCAGATTACGCAGCAGTTCCGGCTGAATCAACCGCTCAAATATCTTGCCCATAATGGCTCCCAGGGAGATAGGCCTATAGTTTTTCGAAGAACTTAAGTCTCCTATCCTATTCTTAACTATGGGTACTACTAGTGTTCTCATTAGAGCTTCAGGAAGGTATGAATGTTTCAAACATAAGTTATAAAACATGCATAACTTAGACCATAGCGGCTCTCCAGCAAAAAGAACGTGCTCAATACTTAAGTCATCGTGGCCAGGAGACTTGCCCCTTTTCATACCACGCACTGCCTTAGCAATCTCTTCTGTACAAAAAACTGCATGACTGGTTCATTAGAAACCAGACGAGATTCGTGCACTATCGTCTGCCGGAGCGCGGACATGGGTTCTTTTTTAAAATTGGAGGCAAATAACTCTGCTATCTCCCTGGCCGTTGCAAGCCGTCAACAGTGACAGGTAAGCTTTGTTTCTTTTGTAATTTTTTTGTAGCATTCCAAAATTTTGAAGAATTTTTGTCCCTTCTATGCATTGCCAAAATGTCCATCTTAATAATTTCTTCATTTTTTATACAAGAGAGTACCACGCACTTTGCTTTGAAAAGTATGAGTAGATGATGTAATACCCAGGATTTCAATATCGACACAACAAAGTTCTTGCTCTGTACAAAAATTCAATAATTCTTTTCCATATTGTTTACTGGGGTGAGCGTTAAAATCGCCTAACATATAAACTAAAGGAACATTATATTCTTCAATTATAGTTTGCATTCGAGATAGACAGTCAGTAAATTCAGGTAGATTTTTTGTTTTGTTTGTTGGTAAGTACATATTAAATATTATTAAACGCTGGCTACCGTTTCTAACATGTATGGTAAGAATTCTATCATTTTCACAATCAATAATAGACACATTCGGAAACCTGGACTTCCTCCACAGTAAGGTTACCCCCCCATATGAACGACCATAAATAATGCCCTTCGATGGGTCCATCGCTGACCTGCTTACACTGCCAAAATCTGCATCAACAGTGTCCGCCAAGCAGAGGTCATGTGGCATTAGCCAGGTCTCCTGAAGGGCGACCACGTCTGCCACACTGCACAGATCCCTAACGTGCTGCATAGACGTTTTTAAATTCTGACAATTGAACGTAATCATTTTGCTAATTTTAGTTGTACTATCCATATTAATTGTTTTTATTTACGGTAACAATGCGTTGCTTAAATCGTCGGAATACTAAGTCCTTAGGCCAAAAAATCTGTACTCAAAAAAGTGTCTAAATTTTGTTTAGGTACTATAATTTTAAAAGATCTAAAATCCAACTCTTTACGCTGAGGTAATAACTGTACATCAAGTTCTTCTGTTCCCATTTCACGGATATGCTCCTTTACGTCCTCCTCGGTGCATGATGTTTTTAAACGCGATAAGTAAATAGCTTCCGGTAGTTGTGCCACTTAAAGCTTACTCGAACTCGTCGAGGTGCCACATTTATTATTATTGCGTAGCTGACGTATTCGTTTTGAAAATATTCAAATAAATTGACCCTTAACATAATAATAAAATAAAATTAACTAGGGAAAATTTGTGTTGCTCTATGTACTCGTAATATCATGATGGTTAAAGAATCAATAAAATGAATTTAATTTACAAAAAGTGTTATGTGGACTATAGTATCTTCAGCGGAAATACTAAAGAAGGACTGCATGATCCACAGAATTTCATCTGTTGTAAGGTGCCTGTATTCCTCCAGCTCCAGATATGCAGAGGGCCATTGACCTGTTGGCTTTCGAGTCACAATAACACAAAATGTGCTTTATGCTTGAATTCCACTGCTAGTTTAGTCCCAAAATATGATTTACAAAATACATACCTCTGAATTAATTTTCGTTAGAGGGTACAACACTGCTAACATTATATCCGATACGTAAAAAGCCAAGCACCAGAAGTACTAAAAAAAAAAGCTGTGGAATAGTTATTATAATTACAATAGCAAACAAAAGGTCACATCAAAACTATTCAGCAAATAGATCCTAGCATTGAAAGCAATGATATTATGGATGAATGGATATTTTTCAAAAATAAAAAATGGTGTTTAAAACCACATTCTGTCTAGGCTTGGTCGAGCCGACCCTAACGTTTCAGGTTAGTTTTATTCAACAAAAGAAAAAGAAGAAAAAAGTTTCACGTCAGAAACAAGTTATTTTAATACATCAATGACACTTGACGATTCTTTAATATTCATGAGTCCAATGGTTGCCTTACCATGCAGCTAAAATTAGTCTTTCCTTTATCCGTCACGTCAGATAGTTTTTGATAAGCATTGCGACAAAATTCCACATCAATCGTACAATTTGAAATCATGTTTGTAAGAGTCAATATACGACAATATATAGAATAGAAAAGTAAACCGTAAACAAACATAACAGTATTCGCAATAAGCGTGGGGTTAACAAAGAAAAAAATTAAGGGTCCTGGGACATGGCAATAAGCTGTGTAATAAAAACAATAATATAATACCAAACTGATAGGATAAATTTGATATGATAAATAAAGTATAATAAATTTCAATTCAGTTTTGTAACGATGTCCAACAAACCCAAATTCTTGGTCAACCAAATGTAAATTATTTTGAAAGGTATAAAAACTGTTTTGTTTTTTTGTATGTTGCGATACGAATATACAAGTCAAATATTGTATGTTAATAGTTATATACCAAAGAATTGAGAGTATATGTAAAGAAAATTGAATGCCAGAATATAAATACAATACAATTAAAACAGTGCATATTTGTATTAGATGCATACATTTCAGTATATATTGATTTACTTTGGATCTATAATTTAAATATCCAAAATCAACACAAAATATTATATGAATTAATAAAAATACGAAACTAAACAATTTTTGAACTATTTTAGAAGTAGGATTTAGATTTAACATTGTACACATTTATAGTTTTGTATTAACTGTTTCGGCACATATGGGGTTTGGTTAAAGGAAATAGTATAGTAATAGTACTAAAAGACATCGATAATTCAAAAACCATTTGTTTTATTGCTTTTAGTCATAATTTGTCTTAAGTAATTAGTTTTTCACACACGTGTACAGTAAAACACGCAGATAATCTTAATATTAACTGACATTATAAATGCGAAAGTGAGTTTGTTTGTTTAAATGTTTGTTTATTTGTTCATTTGCTATCTTTCTCTCGGGCAACAGCTAGTGTTATTATAATGCTTAATATTATTAATATATTGTATTATTAGGTACATAAGCCATCACGATCATGAATTTATATATGTACCTAAATCATGTGCATAAAGTGCAGAAGCATGTACTCTGTACAAGTGCATATGTTTCTGACCTTCAAGTTTATAAGTTTCCATTAAGCTACAGTGAATATCATACTTATGAATAAATTTAAACATGTAACAAAATTACAACAAATATTACAGATTGGTACTGTTAATGCACATGTAAAAATATTAATACAGGTGAGTAATCTGTATAGCGACGATCACGTAAGTAACAATGATGTTGAGAATCAAAGCAGGTAGCGTCCAGTCCATGGGGAGGATCTTGCAGACGGTGAACTTGAAGGGCCTGGCCTCGATGTACCGGATGAAACGCTTGAGGTCTCTGCCCCTAATATGATCTAAAATCAGTAAGATGAAATTAAATTAATGTCTTCATAAGACAGAGACGAGTATATCGCTTGTTTTTTGGTAAGTGATATATACTGTAACAGCATTTTTGTCATCGGAAATAAATTTACTGTAATCATCGATCAACAAAGTTCTATAGGTTACAAAGTTTTATAGGTTCTATAGGTTAGGTTAGGTTCTATAGGTTAGGTACCTTTATTTACACCAAATTTAATGGTAAATCTTACACATACATTCTTACACAGCTTCCAAGGCCTAAGTGGAGAAGAAACCGCACCATAAATACAACCGCAGCGTTTTATGTGGTGTAACAAAATGGCAAAGGTACACTTTTTGGCTAAGTATTAAATTTGTACTTTGGACCTCAATTAGGTTAGGACCATAGTTCTCTACAAGATCAAAGAAGTTTATACATAATTTTCAAACAATATTAATGGTACTTATTATGGCAATGCTTACAAAGAAATATTACAGATTGACCTGTTTCTCCTAATAAAATATTGTGTAAAGTAAGCTTCAGTTGTTCAGTTTCAGATGATAATTTCCCACCAATAAGATGGCAAAAATATTGATACAAATGTTGAAACTATTGTCATACCAGCTGTAAAAAATACTAAGCTAAACCACAGGGCGGGAGCTTCATAGAAACGGGGCGTCAAATATACCTACTACTACTACAAATGAAACTGTACATCCGTGAACACGTCAATGTGTGCGTTAAACAACTAGGGTCGCCACCGCAAAATTATTGCTTTTAAAGACGCCGCGACAATGTTGTATGTTGAAAGTGACAACTCCGTTCGTTCCATTCTGCCATACTGTTTGATATCAGCGTCTTACTGGATAATAACTTTACTCAACATTTATTCAGAAAGGCAGATTAGGATGATAAGCCGACGACAAAGACACGAAAATAAAATTTAATTCTCATATGTTGCTCCCATTTACCCACAAAATGGCATAAAACGAAAAAATGAATATCTAATGATGTGAAATATTTTTAATTATGTACTTTGCTTATCTACCCGTATTCAGATTCATCCTTCGGTTTATAAAAACGTCCTTCTTAGTTTGTACTTGATAAACAAAGGTTAACCGCGCAGTACCTTACCATAATAATTTCATTGAAACGACGTTTCTCGCTATCTATAAAAGCAAAACGTAAGAGTAGCTTGAGATACGCTTCGCAGTCGCAGCTGCTAACCTCGTTTCATAGTGTCCCTCGATTCAAATGGGCGGGGTAGAAGTGCGGGGTACGCCATATTGCGGGAGAGGCAGGGAGCTTCCTTTCTGTACGTAGTACTTATATTAATTCTGTGGCGAAACTTAAAACAGAGAATATAAAAAAGGGGAACCCATCGGTAGCGGGGCAAAGACCCAAGCTACTGGTGGTCAAGGCTCTAACGAGTGGATTTTCCTCACAATGCGGACTGTGTCCAAGAGTACCACCTTCTGAATCTGACTCTTGACCCAACTGCCGGGCGAGAGTCTCTCTAGATGACGATCGAGACTCTTCGCTATAAGTCCGTTGACACTAACGATTATTGGAAATAATCGTTTAGCCAACACGCTACATGGCGGTAACGTCGTGGGCCAAGTCCAAGTACTTTGAAAGTTTCTCTTTCTCGGCCTTTCCCAGCCGAAAATCTCTCTATGGCCTCTATTATTATTATTATTAATTTAGGGTCCTCAGTCGGGGCGGGCGTAAAGGCCATTACTATTTATAGCCTTTTGTACTATTTCTTTTTGGATTTAATACTTATATCTAATTTACAGATTTGGATAAGTTTACAATCCTGCAATTTCTGTGGTTCATCCATTTGTTGTTGATGATATTGATGTTGTTGGAGCCCTGCCATCACACCATCGAAGAGGTGACATTTTTTTTTTTTTTTTTGGGAATTACCTACGGGATAAAATGTACCCTATGTTCTTTTCCAGGTTATATTTTATTCGTGTACCAGATTTCATCGAACTCGGTCCGGTTGATTTTCAAGATTGAGTAACAGTAAAAAATAAAATAAAAAATTACGCTGATTTGTTGAACTACTCGAAAAATTTGCAGAGATAATTTCGAAAATTTACAGAGTTTTTAACCGTAAAAGAGCACTTACTCAAAGAAGAGGGTTATAAACTATCTACATCTACAACCCCAAAATTAGTGAAGTCGCGAGGCACACCTAGCCATCACAAGTGCGAGTTGAACTCGCTTGGAGAGAGGGTTCCGTACAGTGCCAATTCTTATAGGTTTTCCTGTAATCTACAGACAATCTCATGTGTATTTTGTATATTTTTCTTAAATTTTAGGATCACTAGTTTCGGAGATTAGGGGTGTGATATTAAATTTTCGTCTTCTTTCATGAATAAAATCTAAACTATTTAAGGAATCCCACACTCGTGACAGGGTGATCTAATTATTATCTTCTACTTGCTCTTGTCGGTGGAGTATACGCCAACTCTCTCTATTCTCGGCTTGATATATTTGGCTTCTTCAACTTACAGAGCAAGTAGACACAAAGTATAGTAAGTCGCATAATCGCATAGTGCCCGAGTCAGGGCGCGCTGGCCAGCCGTCTGCGGGTGTTCTCTCGGCAGCTGATGAGGCCTGTACAAACCCATGGGGTTCTCACTCTGAACCGATCTCTTATAGCTTCAGTAAGAGTTAACCTTGGTTGGCAAAGTCGATAGAGGCGTTCTTCAATCCTTTGCAATCAAAAAATAACTTTAAATTTTCTTATGTAATTTATTTAAAACGCAGCTATGTCATGGGACTCCGCTCCCGTGTACATTCCATATTAAAAAGTACCCTATGTGCTACTCAAAAAATGATATTTGTTCAGAATAGAAAATAATCAAATGTTCAAAGTAATAGCAGTGGTATTCGTTCGTGGTATTGGATTGAAATAAATCTGCTACTCCTGGGGGCGATTCCACTAATTACAAACGTAGATATCGTGTCTCAACTGTATCTCAAAAGCCAACGTGATTGTGCTGAAGCGACAAGATCTCTAAAAGATCTCTATGCTTTAGTACAATCTCTTCTGCTATTGGGACACAACTGAGGCACGCACGATGTAGTACGTTTATATGGTTGGTTTTATTGCGTGCCCGTTATGCTCTATGAGTTATACTGTCTAGTAAATCATGTATTTTTTTTACAGATATGCGAAATCATCATCATCATCTCAAGCCTTCCTCGACCATTTTGGTGTAGGCCTCCTTCAACCTCCTCCAATTCGCTCTATCCTGGGTAGTGTGTAGCCAGTTCTTGCCCGCTATTCACCGCATCTGGGGTCTTCTGACAGGTCTTTTACGTCCCCACGGTCTCCACTCCTGCATGGCCTTGCCCTATGAGTCCGGTTTCTGGGCCCATTGCCACTTTAATTTGGACACTCGCTTCACTACATCTTGACTATATCTGAGACTCAACTTTGTTTCCTTAATCACTTATTAGGTTTTCAATCCCGCAGCGTTATCCCTACCAGCTTCCGTTCCATTGCCCTTTGGGTAACTATAAAAGCTTCTGAAGGATTTCCTTGGTTGTCACCCAAGTTTTGACTCTGTACGTAAGAACTGGCAGGATGCATGGTTGAATATTTGTGCCTTTCGACAGGTGGTAAGGTTCATTCTGAAAGCAAAGTCCAGTTTTATAAAGGCAGCCCAACCTAAACGTATTCTCCTGCTTATTTCTGTTCCCTGGTTTTCCTTTCCTACTTTTTATTCTTGATCTCGGTAGACATATTTAGTAACTTTTTCCAGTGGTGAACTGTGATCGTCGCTGTGCTTGAATATTCTGTGGTCATAACCTTGGTTTTATTTAGGTTCATTTCAAGTCCTACATCCAAAGATGCGTCATGAAAATCATTAACCATGGTCTGAAGCTCTTCAGGGTCACTATCAAAAAGCACTATGTCGTCCGCGAATCGAAGATTGGACAATCTTGAACACGCTATCGACAGGCCTTTGTCTTCCTAGTCAAGTCTCTTAAAGATCTCTTCTAACACCAAGGTAAACCGTTTAGGTGAGATGGTGTCTCCCTGTCTGACCCCTCTTTTGATATCGACAGGGTGATATGCGGAATAGTGACTACGTATCTGGTGGTACTAATGCAGTTCTAAGGTTCTACTCTCGAGTTCACGCTGAAATAAGATAATCATCATCAACCTGTAGTATTTTTTTTTAAACATAGGGCGGCAAACGAGCAAGCGGGTCACTGATGGTAAGAATCACCGCTGCCCATGGACAACCACAACACCAGGGGACTACACCAGTAGACTTAGATATAAGTTAATCTAGTTACCTATCAGTTTTTTTTCTAGCTAGTTGTGACCCACTGCCGGGCAAAAGCTTTCCCTAACTTCCTCTACGTATCTCTATATCAGTATAATCAATCAATAGTTATGAATATAATATTATAATATAGAACTCTTGCTGACTGACAGACAACGTATAGCCGTAATATAAATATGCTTTCAATGTAATTGAAGAATAAATTAAATTGAAATGACATTCATTACTGGCTAAACTCATAACTTAAACATACTTAAGAAATATTGCCGCATTTACCAGCTTTTTGTTAGGAACTATCCCAAAAAATATTCATCTCTGCTAATATGGTTAACAAAATAGGATCTAAGACTTCAGGAACAAAAATTGTAGTCAAATGTATAGAAGAAAATCCACGTTTGTCTAAACAATTAATGTATTTCTTTAAAATAATATACATATGGCTCTGCCTGGATTTCGGTTTCTTCAAGTTCAAAACTTCAAAATTGAAATTTATTATGAAAGCAAGAACAACAATCCAGTGCATTTTTGTCTGTGTTTTTATTAATTTGATATCAGATGTTGAGAGTCTAATTACTAAGACTTGGTATACCTTTTATTTAATTAATTATTTCTTCAATATCACGATAACAACGTTTTTTTGTTCCAAAACTTCATTTTGCGATCTCCAGAAAGATTTGCTGATAATTGATTCCAAAATAGGAATTGACAGGAAATATTCTTACAAAGTTGAGTTAAAGATGATGCTTTTTTTGTATGCTATTTTGTTTTTAAGAATTTTGTTTGAATTTATGTTTTTTTATATGTACAATTTTACATATTTTAATGTAGCGCAATCTATTTTGTGTTACATTCCGGAAAATCTAACCAATGATTTAAGCAACATGACGTATATGTTTATTTTCTATACCGTTTATTACCGAATTGTAAAATTTGGAGATTTTGTCAAAAATGGAGCGACCGATATTGTGGATTGTGAATATATCTACAAGTCTATGATCGATTCTACTGAGGCGGCGATGAAAACTTTTGAAGTCATGGTAAGTAATGGAGATATTCCATTTATGCTTCTATTTTATTACTTTGCGGGTATTTACCTGAGTTTGTCTGTGTTTCTTTTAAACATCTATGCCTTTATTTCAGTTTTTGATCGCTTGTCTGTGCAACACTCCTCAAGTCATGATGTCAGTTTATTTTGTACTGGCCCAGATACAAAATAAAAATGTTTATGGAATTAGTGTAAGTACATTTCCTAATTCATTCCTTCTTCATGGTTGCATCCTAATGGCGTTACAAAAATGAGATTGACTTCATCTTGTCGACGAAGAGGCACATATTCAATGATGTCTCTGTGATCAATGCCGTAAAAACAGGAAGCGATCACCGATTGGTAAGAGGCATATTGAATCTTAGAATAAAACTCGAAAGGTGTCGACTGATGAAGTCTACGCTCCGACCAGCGCCTATCCAGCTCCAAAACCCCGAGAGCTTTCAGCTCGAGTTGCAGAATCGCTTCGAATGCCTGGGAGACTGCGAAAATCTGGACGTTTATAATGACAGGTTTGTGCAAATTGTTCAAACAGCTGGGTCTAAGGCCTTCAAAACCCGCTGTTCAAAAGGAACCAAAAAGATCTCGGACCTCACCAACAAACTCATGGAAGAAAGACGAAACTTGGTTCTGCAGTCCTCTGACGATGCTGCTCAGTATCGACGTCTAAACAGACAGATCTCCAAGTCCCTAACGCGCGATTTACGCCAATTCAATACTGACCGTATTGAAGAGGCGATTAAGCGAAATAAGGGCTCAAAAGTGTTTGCAAGGGATCTGTCTGTTGGTCAAAGCCAACTGACCAAGCTGAAGACTGAGGATGGCAGAATCATTTCGTCGAAGCCAGAGCTGTTGGAAGAGGTTGAGAAGTTCTACGGACAATTATACACCAGCGTACGCGCACCTGTCAGTAATCTGGCCAAAGATCCAAGAGCCAGATTGACCCGACACTACACCGAAGATATCCCGGACGTCAGCCTATACGAGATTAGAATGGCTCTCAAACTGTTAAAAAACAATAAGGCACCGGGTGATGATGGAATCACGGCTGAGCTTCTGAAAGCAGGTGGAACACCGGTATTAAAAGCTCTTCAGAAGCTATTCGATTCCGTCATACTCGAGGGACAAACGCCTACGGCATGGCACAGAAGTGTGGTGGTACTTTTCTTCAAAAAAGGCGACAAAACCTTATTGAAGAATTATAGGCCTATCTCACTTCTGAGCCATGTCTACAAACTGTTTTCGAGAGTCATTACGAATCGTCTCGCTCGCAGGTTTGACGACTTCCAGCCTCCCGAACAAGCCGGTTTCCGAAAAGGCTTTAGTACCGTAGACCACTTACATACGCTGCGGCAGATTATACAGAAGACTGAGGAGTATAATCAGCCCTTATGCTTGGCGTTTGTGGACTACGAGAAAGCCTTCGATTCGATCGAGACCTGGGCTGTGCTACAGTCTCTCCAACGGTGCCAAATTGACTATCGATATATCGAAGCGCTGAAGTGTTTGTACGAAAACGCCACCATGTCGGTCCGTCTCCAGGATCAAGGCTCGAAACCTATCCAGTTGAAGCGAGGGGTGAGACAGGGAGACGTTATATCTCCAAAACTGTTCACCGCCGCCCTAGAAGATGTCTTCAAGCTTCTGGACTGGAGCGGACTCGGTATCAATATCAACGGCGAGTACCTCACTCACCTTCGATTCGCTGACGATATCGTAGTCATGGCTGAGACCTTGGAAGACCTAGGCACAATGCTCGATGGCCTCTGTAGAGCCTCTCAACAAGTGGGTCTAAAAATGAACATGGATAAGACGAAAATCATGTCTAATATCCGTGTCGCACCCACTCCTCTAAAGGTTGGAGACTCTACACTCGAAGTTGTTGACAATTACGTATACCTGGGACAAACAGTTCAGTTAGGTAAGTCCAACTTCGAGAAAGAGGTCAACCGTCGAATCCAACTCGGCTGGGCAGCGTTCGGGAAGCTTCGCGATATCTTCTCGTCCAAAATACCGCAGTGTCTCAAGACTAAGGTCTTTGACCAGTGTGTGTTGCCAGTGATGACATACGGAACAGAGACGTGGTCGCTTACTATGGGCCTCATAAGAAGGCTCAAGGTCACCCAAAGGGCGATGGAGCGCGCTATGCTCGGAGTTTCCCTGCGTGATCGAATCAGAAATGAGGAGATCCGTAGGAGAACTAAAGTAACCGATATAGCCCGCAGAATCGCCAAACTTAAGTGACAGTGGGCGGGGCACATAGCTCGCAGAACAGATAGCCGTTGGGGCAGAAAAGTTCTCGAGTGGCGACCACGAACCGGAAAACGTAGTGTTGGCAGGCCTCCCACTCGGTGGACCGACGACCTGGTGAAAGTCGCGGGTTGCGCATGGATGCGGGCAGCGCAGGACCGGTCGTTGTGGAAATCCTTGGGGGAGGCCTTTGTCCAGCAGTGGACGTCTTTCGGCTGAGAGAAGAACATTTCCTAAATTTTGATTGCATTCCTAAGTTGCTGTTATCATTTAAATATAATTTCTGAAATGTTATTATATTAAAAAGTCTTTTTTACTTGTTTTCAGATTTCTCCTTTCTTATTTGATGTGTGTACGAGTTTGGTTCCAGCTCTTATTATGATATTCCTGCCGGTATATTTTGCTGGGAAACTAAGTTTTCAAACTGACAAATTGAAACTACAAGTACACGATATTTTGCTTCAAGAAACAGGTGAATTGTTCGATACATCGTTTAATGTCGAAGTCGAAAAATGTCAAAGTCGGAAAAAATCAATCAATCAAATCGTTTAATCAAAAATTATAAACTCACAGTCACGTTTTCATGTAAATTTTATATTTTATAAAAAAATTGACGCTGACTGACTGAACGTAGACTTGTAATTTTGCATGAGTCCACCTCATAATGGGATAAAAAACAAAATCACGCGGGCAAAGCCAAAGGCCATAGCCAGTATTATAATCAAAGTCAAAGTCAATTGTTTTTTTTATTTTAAATAGGCTTCAAAAATTGCACTTTTTTAAACCTATTTAAATAAATTGCAAAGCCACTAACTACCTACTATTTGCCTTAATAGATGACTGTGAAAGGTTGTATTGGAATTAAATTTACTAAAATTTTAGTAATAATAAAGGGAAACGACCGAGTATGAGTAGTATCCCTGAAAATTTACTTTTTGTCTAAGAAATAAAAACATTTGGAGATTATCCTTTTACAAATTTTTTGGTTGCCTCCTGTTCATTCTTTCATAATTTTTATTTAAGATACTATCAGAAGCAGAGACCTCAAGCGTTTCATCCGCTACATCGAGGCCAGGCCCTTCAAGTTCACCGTCTGCAAGATCATCCCCATGGACTGGACGCTGCCTGTGCTCATCCTCAACATCATTGTCACATACTTGATCGTCGCTATACAGTTTACTCATTTGTATTAAGTTATTCTTCCTATTTGCTATGTCTCTGACTTTCTCTTCCTTAAGTTTTTTGTAAGTTAATATCTTTTGAATGTAAAACATACTTATTTATCTGCTCTGAACAATACGCCGAAGATCAAAAAAGAGGATATTCACAAACACATATCCCACAGAGATTAGAAAATTAATCACTGAAAAAAGAAGACAAAGAAATCGGTGGCACCAAACTAGATGTCCAGAAGATAAGAAAATGTTAAATAATCTCACTAAACAGCTTAAAAGACGAATACAAAATCACATTGACGAGCGTACAAACAATTATCTTCAAAAACTGACCAATAGTCGCAGTACAGATTATTCGCTTTGGAAGGCTACTAAGTGCATGAAGCAATCGACAGAACAAATACCTCCGATAAAAGTTGGACCTAGCAAATGGGCAGTGACCAATGAAGAAAAAGCTTTAAGATTCGCTGAACACTTAGAGGGAATCTTTAAACCAAATATATGTCAACAATCAAATGAGTCAACCCGTTTTAATGAACCCTGCAACTCTTCGCCAGTTGAAGATATAAATATTAAATTTGTCACTCCTAAGGAAGTACTTAGTGAAATAAAAAAGAATATAAATCCTAGAAAATCTCCTGGTTTTGATCTTATATCAGGAGAAATATTGCATAATCTTCCACGGAAAGCGCTAGTTAAACTAACAAATCTAATTAATGCTGCTCTGAGACTCAAGTATGTCCCTGATTTATGGAAAATAGCTGAGGTTATTATGATTGCCAAACCAGGAAAACCACCATCTGAAGTAACATCGTACAGACCAATCTCCTTGTTACCTGTCATGTCAAAATTATTTGAAAAGCTATTACTGAAAAGGCTGAAGCCCGCTATCGAAGCCAAAAACCTTATACCTGAACACCAATTTGGCTTCAGAGAAAAGCACTCAACCATAGATCAAGTGCATAGAATTACACACATAATTGAAAAGTGTCTCGAAGAAAAAGGTTTGTTCTACCGTATTTTCTAGATGTAGCACAAGCTTTCGACAAAGTATGGCATGAAGGCCTTATAATAAAATTAAAAGAATTCTTCCCAAACACTATACCGACATACTAACATCCTACATATCGGATAGAGTATTCAGAGTACGACATGAAGATGCATATTCTGAAGTTAAGGAAATTAATGCTGGAGTACCTCAGGGAAGTGTCTTGGGTCCGGTCCTGTACCTATTATACACCTCTGATATTCCTAATGTAGATAACAATACAATTGCAACCTTTGCCGACGACACAGCTATAATGGCAGTTGCTAACACTCATGCAGAAGCGGCAGAAAAGATTCAAATGGCTGTCAATAAAGTTCAAGACTGGACAAAGAGATGGCGTATAGAGCTTAACGAATCGAAATCGATCCACGTTAACTTTACAAATAAACGCGAAGATTATCATCCAATTTATATCAACGAAAACCAAATTCCATATGGAAATACAGCAAAGTACTTAGGTATGACGCTCGACGCAAAGCTTCGCTGGAAAGCACACGTTAAGAAGAAACGACAAGAACTAGACCTCAAATTTCATAAAATATACTGGCTTATCGGTAGACAGTCTACATTGTCGGTACCCAACAAATTACTCTTGTATCAACAAGTCCTTATGCCAGTATGGACTTATGGCATACAGCTGTGGGGCTGTACCAAAAAGAACAATATCGACATCATTCAACGATTTCAAAATAAAGTGCTGAGAGCCATTGTGAATGCGCCGTGGTACGTAAGAAATGACAACCTGCACAGGGACCTTAACATGCAGCTTGTTCGTGACGTAATACAAAAATATGCAGAAGCACATGAACACAGGCTGCTTCACCATGTGAATGTTGAGGCTATCCAGCTCCTCGACAACACGGACATAGTGCGAAGACTAAAAAGAACTAAACCGTTAGATTTAGTGAAGTGATAATAAAAACAGATCAATAGTGATAGTGATAAAATAGTGCAAATAAAGAGACACATGATCAAAGTGCCTTCCCCTTAATAGAGACAGTAAGAAAAGTGCCGATGGACACATTCTTAATTCTATGGACTTTATAAAACTAGGACAACATAAAATTACACATTAGCCTGTAAATAGGCTAGATTGTAATAATATTAGCGTATTTAATTTATTTAAGTATGTTAAAAAAAGGAAAAAAAAAAAAAATTTATCTGCACTAGATCAATTATATTTAAGTACAAAGAATAGCTAATAATTATCTATCATTGTTCGTAAGCATGTCAAGCCAAATTTAATAAAAAGGAATTAGCTGCGCTGCAGCTATGTATTATGTTAATAAGTATATGGATGTTAATTCGACTCATCCGTAGAATAAAGTCCGATCTGTTGAATTGTAAGTTTTCAGTAGAGGCAAGAGAAGTTGTTAACTCGCGTAACTTTTAAACGGTGAGACTTGACATTTAGAATTTTTGGTATGTTGTTACAACGCCCCGGTCTAAATAAATGCTTTGCAGTGTATATTTCTAATCCTTTAATTTAACGAGTTAGTGCGTTCCATATCAATATAGACCGTTTAATGGCGGAAGAGCGGGGGTCCGTAGTGAACATATAACCTTGTTTTACGGAGACTTCTTAGTTCTATTATAACATCGGTCGTTTTTTATTGGATTTTCCCATCCCTTAACACGTCCTTTGTGAAAAATAATCTGAAAATATTTAAGCATAATATTGAAATTTTATGTCTACTATCCCAATAACTAAATAAATAATGAAAATAGATTTCAAATTGCTTATTTATTTAAAACTAGCGCTTCGACCCGGCTTCGCTCGGGAGGTACATACATGAATATGTGGCCTATGTCACTCAGTTATTATGTAGCTTCTATTGGTGAGAGAATTTTTGAAATCGATCCAGTAATTCCGAAGATTACCTACAATTTTAGAAACATACGAGTACAATAATTTCTTCTTTATAATATTAGTGTGAAAACCTCATAATAGGCAACAAAACCTTAAAATGGTATCATTTCACTGGTACCGTAAACTGCTGCAACTTTGCACGGAATTTGACGTTTTTTGCGATTTTCTCGGAACCTATTCACAATTTTGACTCTCAATTGTTTTTAAATGGAAGACAAGCATATTGGCTTACTATTGAGACCCCAAATCTTATTAATTTCCACCAATTTTCTAAATTACAAGGGCTTAAAGTCGTAGGCAAAGTTGTATGTAAAAGACACAAGTTTGCCTAGAAGGATAATTCGATACTTATTGTACTTATCGTTTCCGTTAAAATTTTTTCATAGGCATGAGACAGCCTACTTGTCCCTGCCAATTTAATCAGTGCAATATACTGTATATTTTTTTTATTACAGCTACTAGGCCAAGTTGTAGCAGGTTCTACAGACTTTCCATACAAAAATGTCGTTGACTATAGGGTTGTCCAAAAGAATACAGATTATTATTAATACTTTTTTATTAAAGAAAAAACCAGATGGCTCCTTTCATTAAAAAATACAATTTTAATGCTTCTTGGTAATAATGTCTCATCATTTTAGTCAACAAATATTATTAAACTTAATTTTTGATTGTAGTATAAAAGAAAAGCATATAAAGTGTTGAATCTCTTTTACAATTATTTCTACAAAAAAATATTTGAATATTGTAACTTGAGTAACTTGAGGAAACAAATTCTAAAATATTTTTTTAAGCATAATGTAAGCGAGATTCACGCGAGTGAAGCTGCGAGTAAAAGCTAGTTAACAAAATTTGACAACCCTAGACCCAGGCAAAGTTATGTCACTCAAGTTTTCAAAACACTACACATGATTGCCTTCGAAGTTTATTTTGATAAAAAACAATCTTATGCGTAAAAAAACAAGTAATACTAGAAGAAGACAATATTATCCCACCTTTAGGCAGTTAATCCTGTGCGAAAACACAGCTTTTTCATAGTTAAAATTCAAAAGTTTTGGAGCGCAAAAAAATGCTGCCTCACCCACCGATCTTTGTTGCACAACTGACAGAGTATTTATGGAGTAACAATTATAAAAAATGAAAAATATGTTGCCCAAATAATGAATAGTTACTACAGAATGGTAGAAAACGAGAATAAAGCAAGCGAATGCGATATATCGTAATTCAAATGAAATAGGCAAATTTGTGTGTAGTTGGATAAGTTGCAGCAGTTTACGGTACTGACTTAAATCTTAGATCTGTCTGTACCTCAGAGGCATAGAATAGTTACTCCACTTTTTGTCACAATCATGTTTTCATGCTATCATAAAGGCAAAAACCAGCTTTATTTCCTGGTTTAAATCATTAAATCCAAGACGAATATTTTGGCAAGTTTGTAGGAAAGGTACAACATTCTGTTCAACCTAAGGTTTAACTGTCAGACAACGCTTTAGGTATATATTGTACTTTTGTATGTGTGTACAATAAAGTTTAAATAAATAAATAACATTATGCCGTATGATATTATCGCGGTTTAAGAACTCAACACATTATAAATTTCTAAGCTATTAGCGTACGTCATGTTGATTTTATTGGATTTTATGCCTACATCAAACTCCAATAAACTTTCTTACACATAGGTGTATTTCGCCCCACGATCGCCACTCCATAATTTGCACCATGAACCGTCTTTTTTGGCGACAAAGCTAGCCCATTGCCACCTAACCTTCGTAATAAGTTTGAGGACACCGTGAATTTGCTGTGACTTCTGAGCTATTCGTTCCTCTTGCGGTTTTTAAATATGACACCTCAATTGCTCTTTGATCCACTTGAGTTTATCAGGATCTTCTTTGTAAAAACCTAGGTTCGGCACCATTAGTGAGAACTGGCAGAATGCATTGGTCATGTATGGGAGCTTTTGGTTCAGGTGTCAAGTTTATCTTGAACACATAATCAATTCTCGAATAGGCTGTCCAAGCCAATCTTATTTGCCAATTGATTTCATGGGTCTGATCGATGGTCTGGTATTTTTTCCATCAATAATATTTCATAACCAAGATATAGATTTGAAGAAATACATATAGTATTTCTGAACCCTTTGGATTGCAATATCTTTCATTAATTTCCACAACACATGTTGTGAGCGCGGTTGGTCTTGACCTTTGTCGAGGTCCGCACAATCAAGAAGCATGGTTTTATTTTCTGCATAATGGTTTACAGTTCTTTCAGTTTCAAAAATTAAAACCATGTCTTCTTCGAAGCGTAGGTTCCTTCAATTCGCACCCCGTACTTATCCCAATATAGTTTTTTGTAATATAGCGTGAACAATTTCATAAAACCTCTCTCTATTTTAATTATGTCCGGTGGTAAGTTTATCTTCATACCTGCGTTTTCAAATATTAAGGCATCGGCTGTGAAGCTTGGGCTAAGAGGAAAATAAGCTCCTGGTAGCTGAAAGGTAGATTTGGCGTAAAATTCTGGGACCAGTAAGAAAACAAGATGGTATGAGATTTGCTGAAACTTTTAAAGCTGATGCATGAAAGAGCGTCCGGGTACTCGAGTGAAACCAGTCTCTTAGATTCTGCAGCCAAGATGTTTTTCTCCTTCCGGGTTTACTTTGCCCTGGATTTTCCCCTGTATTACGAGCTTAAGACTGCTAGGAGAAATACTGCTTGATACGAGAATAAACAGAATGTTGTGTGTTTGTTAGCTTATTTCATGTTTTAAATAAAGAATTTTTAATAATTTTAATTTATAAGGCTCTGCAAGTACGAGTTGCTTGGTCAAAACAATATTTTACTATAGAATAGCTACACTCTCGAGAAATAACATAGGCTTTATATTACGCGGACAAAGACACCGGTAACAATTAGTTACAGATATTCACTGAAATAACATTCACTGTATCTTCTCTCAGCCGAAAGACGTCCACTGCTGGACAAAGGCCTCCCAAAGGATTTCCACAACGACCGGTCCTGCGCTGCCCGCATCACCACCAGGTCGTCGGTCCACCGAGTGGGAGCCCTGCTAACACTACGTTTTCCGGTTCGTGGTCTTTTCTGCCCCAACGGCTATCTGTTCCACGAGCTATGTGCCCCGCCCACTGCCACTTAAGTTTGGCGATTCTGCGGGCTATGTCGGTTACTTTAGTTCTCCTACGGATCTCCTCATTTCTCATTCGATCACGCAGGGAAACTCCGAGCATAGCGCGCTCCATCGCCCTTTGGGTGACCTTGAGCCTTCTTATGAGGCCCATAGTAAGCGACCACGTCTCAGTTCCGTATGTCATTACTGGCAACACACACTGGTCAAAGACCTTAGTCTTGAGACACTGCGGTATTTTGGACGAGAAGATATCGCGAAGCTTCCCGAACGCTGCCCAGCCGAGTTGGATTCGACGGTTGACCTCTTTCTCGAAGTTGGACTTACCTAACTGGACTGTTTGTCCCAGGTATACATAATTGTCAACAACTTCGAGTGTAGAGTCTCCAACCTTTAGAGGAGTGGGTGCGACACGGATATTAGACATGATTTTCGTCTTATCCATGTTCATTTTTAGACCCACTTGTTGAGAGGCTCTACAGAGGCCATCGAGCATTGTGCCTAGGTCTTCCAAGGTCTCAGCCATGACTACGATATCGTCAGCGAATCGAAGGTGAGTGAGGTACTCGCCGTTGATATTGATACCGAGTCCGCTCCAGTCCAGAAGCTTGAAGACATCTTCCAGGGCGGCGGTGAACAGTTTTGGAGATATAACGTCTCCCTGTCTCACCCCTCGCTTCAACTGGATAGGTTTCGAGCCTTGATCCTGGAGACGGACCGACATGGTGGCGTTTTCGTACAAACATTTCAGCGCTTCGATATATCGATAGTCAATTTGGCACCGTTGGAGAGACTGTAGCACAGCCCAGGTCTCGATCGAATCGAAGGCTTTCTCGTAGTCCACAAACGCCAAGCATAAGGGCTGATTATACTCCTCAGTCTTCTGTATAATCTGCCGCAGCGTATGTAAGTGGTCTACGGTACTAAAACCTTTTCGGAAACCGGCTTGTTCGGGAGGCTGGAAGTCGTCGAACCTGCGAGCGAGACGATTCGTAATGACTCTCGAAAACAGTTTGTAGACATGGCTCAGAAGTGAGATAGGCCTATAATTCTTCAATAAGGTTTTGTCGCCTTTTTTGAAGAAAAGTACCACCACACTTCTGTGCCATGCCGTAGGCGTTTGTCCCTCGAGTATGACGGAATCGAATAGCTTCTGAAGAGCTTTTAATACCGGTGTTCCACCTGCTTTCAGAAGCTCAGCCGTGATTCCATCATCACCCGGTGCCTTATTGTTTTTTAACTGTTTGAGAGCCATTCTAATCTCGTATAGGCTGACGTCCGGGATATCTTCGGTGTAGTGTCGGGTCAATCTGGCTCTTGGATCTTTGGCCAGATTACTGACAGGTACGCGTACGCTGGTGTATAATTGTCCGTAGAACTTCTCAACCTCTTCCAACAGCTCCGGCTTCGACGAAATGATTCTGCCATCCTCAGTCTTCAGCTTGGTCAGTTGGCTTTGACCAACAGACAGATCCCTTGCAAACACTTTTGAGCCCTTATTTCGCTTAATCGCCTCTTCAATACGGTCAGTATTGAATTGGCGCAAATCGCGAGTTAGGGACTTGGAGATCTGTCTGTTTAGACGTCGATACTGAGCAGCCTCGTCAGAGGACTGCAGAACCAAGTTTCGTCTTTCTTCCATGAGTTTGTTGGTGAGGTCCGAGATCTTTTTGGTTCCTTTTGAACGGCGGGTTTTGAAGGCCTTAGACCCAGCTGTTTGGACAATTTGCACAAACCTGTCATTATAAACGTCCAGATTTTCGCAGTCTCCTAGGCATTCGAAGCGATTCTGCAACTCGAGCTGAAAGCTCTCGGGGTTTTGGAGCTGGATAGGCGCTGGTCGGAGCGTAGACTTCATCAGTCGACACCTTTCGAGTTTTATTCTAAGATTCAATGTGCCTCTTACCAATCGGTGATCGCTTCCTGTTTTTACGGCATTGATCACAGAGACATCATTGAATATGTGCCTCTTCGTCGACAAGATGAAGTCAATCTCATTTTTTGTAACGCCATTAGGATGCAACCATGTCCACTTTCGCTGTTTTGGCTTTTTGAAGAAGGAGTTCATCATAAAGAGGCCCTCCTTCTCCATAAAGCCGGCCAGCAGATGACCACGTGCATTCCTCGTTCCATATCCAAAATTCCCCACTCTCAGCTCATCATCGCTTCGTTTGCCCAGTTTCGCGTTAAAGTCCCCCATCACAACGGTAAAGTGGGTCTGGGAGCTATGTATGGCTCTAGAAATATCCTCATACATAGTCTCTACCTCGTCGTCGGAGCGATATGAGGGCGGTGCGTATACTTGTATTACCTTCAACGAATACCGTTTGGTAATTCTGAGTACAAGGTACGCTACCCTCGCTGAAACACTCTCGACCTGGACCACGTTGTTGACGAGGGACCTGTGGACAATAAACCCGACACCACCCTGGGACAGTTGGTCGCCCTCCCGGAAATAGAGCAGGTTTCCGGATTTGAGGATCATGGTGTCCTCCCCCTCTCTTCGGACTTCACATAATCCTACAATATCCCATCGTAACCTGCTCAATTCTTCCTCCAGTTCAGCGAGCTTCTCGTCGGTCCGCAGTGTGCACGTGTTGTAAGTTGCCAGGGCCAAGGGTCGTCGGGGTTGGTAGCCTGGCATCTGCCGGGGATTCTTAGCACCCCCTGCCCCGCCGTTACCGTGACCGCTACCAGAGTCCGGGATAGCGGGGCCGCCGGGGACTAGGGGCCGTGTTGTGGGTGTATCAACCATACCGTGGGTTTTGCCGTAATCGCCACGCTTGGCAGGCGGGTTGGCGATCGCAGTGTGATGTCATAGTACGCGGAAAGATGCTGCTGCCCATCCTCCGGTGTTTTAGATCCCTTAGTCGCCTCTTACGACACCCACGGGAAGAGATGGGTTGGTGCTATTCTAGGGCCACACCACAGGCCAAATTTCACTGTATATTAAAAGGCAATGTACCTAGTAATGAATTTAACAAATTTAAAATAAAAAAATCTTAATATTTATTGATATTTTAAAATGAATAACGTCCTAACTGATGTTTATGTTCCAATAAAAACGTCCCATCTTTACATCGAACCATCAAATCGTATCACAGATTTAGTAGAAAAATGTCCTATTTCGACCTGAAATGCTTAAAAAGTATAATAGTGTCCGCATAAAATCGTCCTTAAATTTCATAAGACTTTTACTTTTTAGTGATATCTATTTCAAAACGAAAGATTACCCTGTGGATATGCATGACGCCAATCGTATTTTCGCTCAAAAAATGTAAGTTACTACTTCTCCGTCAAATAACGTCGTACATAAATATCGATCGCCCACATCTAATTACTAAGAAAAAAAGCAATATAGAAATAATGTTTGCTAATTTATAATTATTTTTGTATTATAACGAAATAAAACATCTGAAAAATTGACAATTTACTAGCTTTTACACTTTTTGTCGACTTCACAGCAGAAATATTTGAAAATGACGAACTAATCTTAAGCTATTCTG
The DNA here is from genome assembly GCA_018467065.1 of Ephestia elutella. Classification (NCBI taxonomy): domain Eukaryota; kingdom Metazoa; phylum Arthropoda; class Insecta; order Lepidoptera; family Pyralidae; genus Ephestia; species Ephestia elutella. The sequence goes on from CM031570.1 coordinate 17,006,474, forward strand.
AATCTTCTTTAAGCATATCCAACATTGTCCATGACCGTGACATCTCTAAAATTATGTTTTATCACAAGAAAGCAGTTGATAAAATATTATTGTTTAAAAGCGAATTAAAGCTAAGCGCATGCAAAAAAGCGGCCTTCCTCCAACAAATAGCGGCCCAACTAACAAACGGACGGGGCGCCCGCACCTTGCGCGTCGCTGCTTGATCACTTAGTGCGTTTTTGTGCGGAGCTTATGTCAGATGGAACGTTATTCGATTCTATATTTTCTAAACTAAGTAAGATACGAAAATTCTAAAAACGTACTTCGTTAGAGTTTGTATTCCATATCTCATCTAGCTAAAAAACTCGTTTTTGCTCTATGGTCACATCGGACTCTGTTCTACGGATGAGTCGAATTCTTGTCAAGTCAAATTCAACTCTAATCTTATAACGAATCAAAATTATGAGGTTTTTTTTTTTGTCTCTAACAGTTTCAGTAAAAAAAGTTGTATGACCGATTTTATGGTCTCATAACCTTATACATTGAGAGTAAAAAATCAAAAAAATTGGAATGTAGCTATAATGTAATAATGATATGTTTTCTTTTCTTAATGACAATACATAATAGGACCTATTTACTAACCTATATTTGACAAATAAATATATTTATTGATTTTTTTTTAAACTAGTAATATTCTAGAATTGTGCACCAATGTGTATCCATTTATATATTTATATATAGATAGCATTAACTGAATATGGAAGCCAAGCTCATGGCTTCCATATTAATATTTTATGTCTTTGTTGGACAAAAATAACTCAATGCAATATACTTAGTAATGTTCTCTGTAATTAACCCCAGATTGAAATCGTATTATTATTTATATTCTTCATAACCGCGTTTGTATCATTGGCGAACAGACATTTCATATATTTCAAAATGCCTACATCTACGAATCAAAATATATCTAAAATTGTGTTAAAATTATTTAATTTTATATTCATATCATATTTAATATTATTTTCTCTAGATTTCGGTTTTATAAAATACAGATCTCAAACAATGAAATACACGGTTAAAATTATAAACTTGATTAAAATATTTGTAGTACTTGCTGTACCATATTTCTTTTCTGCTATTGCAGATTTCCCACATATTATCTTAATAATTCGTTATATTTCGATGAGTTTACTGCTCTTGATATGTACATTTGTATTACAAACTACGAAAGAACAAGATAGTTTCTTTACATTTCAAGAGAAATTACTTTTGATTGATGATGAAATTGCACTTAATCTTGATTATAAAGTAGAACTTAAATTTATTCTCGTTTGCACATCATATCAAATATATACAATAATCGCCCCTATTTCTTATTGTTTACACTTAATGTATGGCAAGGTTTCTGCTTATTTCATGTTTTTCTACGTTACTACATTTATTGTTAGAAACACAGTTATTATTGTATTCTCATTTGTTTTTTATGCAGTTTACTGTCGTATGCGTACTTTTACAAATTTGGTCACAAATTGTGCAAATGACTTCACTTTTTGTCAACATCTTTATCAAAAATTTGCCGATGTGACAGATAGGGGAAGATCTAATTTTGGCTGCATGGTATGTTTAAACATATTATACATTTCATTACAGTAATATAAGTACATAATAAATAACTTACAACAAAGATATATCTAGAAGATTTCAGGAATTGTTATTGTGACTTTTCTATGAAAACATATTTTTTTTTCACCACATGTTTATTTGTTTTTTCAGTATTTTTGGTGCTTGATAATTTCTGTTCCCGACTTGATATTAACATTGTTCTACCCACTAGCACATTATTCTGAGGTAAATGCGTCCTGATTATTATGCTTTAAAATTTCGCTCTCAGTATGTTTTCATTATCAGTTCGAGATTAGTTTATTACCATTTCAGGTATCTTTGATATATTTCCTTAGTGCAAACGCAGTAGTGCTCCCATCTCTTCTCGTTCCATTTGCTCCAATGTTCACTGCGAGCAAATTATCGTCACAAGTGAATAAAATTAGGATGGTGTTGTATGACAGACTCATGAAGGATAGAGGTAAGATTTTTGATGAGCTCCGTAGTCACCGCACTCGTCCGCTGGAGGTTTATATTCATTTTTTTATTAAAAGCTGTTATTTAACTTGCAATGTATGTAAGTATGTTCGTTCGGGTAGAATCTTAGAACTCAATTTTGAAGTAGATATCTACACGTTTAGTTTGGATGACAATGCATGATATGGTATGTGACGTCATTCTAAATCCAATATCTTGCAATGTATGTAAGTATGTTCGTTCGGGTGGAATCTTAGAACTGTATTTTGAAGTAGATATCTTCAACCGATTGAGCTGAAATTTTGTACATGACAATGCATGATTTGGTATGTGACGTTATTCTAAATCCAATGTGGCGGACCATCCAAGATGGAGGAATAGTTATTTTCTACTACATGGGTATCAAATGAAAGAGCCTTTTTAAAGCGTTTATAAAAGCTTCTTTTTTGAAGTTTTTTTACTATTAATTTACATTTGTTGTAAAAGTAGTGTTTTTGTCTGATTATGCGTTCTCATACTAGTTTTCACATATTTATCTGCGGTTCCCATAGATTCTGTGGGTACGTTTCTGTAGTTTTTCAATCCACTATTAGACCAGAAGAGTCATAGAGTGGCCCTGCAATGAGTTGGGTGGACGGCATCAAGCGTCACGCAGGCTGCAACTGGATGCAAGCGGTACGGGAGAGGTACAAACGGAAGGATATGGAGGGGGCCTATGTCCTACAAAGGCTGTTATGGAGACACTATTAATTTAGACCTTATTATAAGTGTTCACAGCTGGACTAAAGGGCGACCAATTCCTTTTCTTTTTACAAGAGTGACCAAAAAAGGAGTGTTATGTTTTCAGGGTTCATGTATGTAAAATGTATGTATGTAAGTTTATTTATTCCACCATAAGTCCTGAACGGCTTAACAGATTTTGAGGTGAGAGGTCTTTTTAGATTCCTTGCAGTCCTCCGAGTAACATAGGCTATGTAAGTTGTCAGTTGTGTTTTTTATTTTTAAATAATGAGCTTATTTCAGATACGGCCCACTACAATACTTTGAGAAAATTTGTCCACTACATAGAAGCTCGTCCATTTAGATACACCATAGCAAACATTTTACCCCTTGACTGGTCGCTTGTGACCATCGTACTAAATGTTATGATTACTTACATTATATTGCTCCTGCAGATGTATCCGCGTGGCATCGGAGAACAAAGAAATTAATCAGTTTTTAACAAAAAACTATTCAATCTGAATAAACTAATTGAGTTAGTTTATAGTAACTTATAGAACTGTCTGTTACGTCTCAATAATCAAATAAATCAAAAGGCTCTTTTCCAATGTTTGCTGTATTTGTGTCTATATTTGCTGACTAGCTATTGCCCGCGGCTAAATGCATCTTGTGTCTGTTTCATACACACTTTCACCTCTATTGCAGCGCCTTGGTAGTTGATTTTTGAAAAAAGGCTCATATGTTTGACTTTTGGTCTTGAACAATATAATGTGCACCAAATTTCATTAAAATTGGCCAATTGTTTTAGCCGTGACAGCACAAAGTAGTAAAATAGTCTTTCGCATTTAAAATATTCGCGTGGTCAATGATTTTGTGTCTTCATTATTTAAATTCACATTTATTAATATCCTCTGCATTTAAAATTAAGAAATGCTTAAATATTAGTGTGTGTTTACTTTAGTGGATTGTCATCTATTTCGAATTAAAAAGGTATTGAAAAATATTTTTGGTTTGATATTTTTGTTAAAGTGACTTAGGAATATAAACAACACAACAGTGAAAACTGCATCAAATTTGGCCCTACGAAGTCCCCTCATAGTTTTTTCTTAAATATCTCCGATGTCCCATGAGATATTAGCGCAGTAAATAGAGTGAACCTTCCCTAGGGGTTAATTACGTGTGGTCCAGAACTATTTTTTTTTTATATTATTGTTTAGGATAGTTGTAAGTATTTAAAATAAATATAGCACAATTGACTAGCTTTTGCACTCGCCGCCAAATTGGAAAAAAAAATCACCACTTTGATCGGTTTTTCGCTTATATTTTCTTTTAAGTGCATTTTCGCTAGAACAGTGTTCTACACAATGTTGTAGAAAATTAAATTTGCCGTTATTTACATTTTACATTTTGTTTCTAGGACTGACAGTGTCCGAGAAAAAAAATCCTTTGCCTTAAAAAAAATCTCATTTATCAAACATTCGCTAATCTTTTTCAATTTAGAACGATGTAATCCAGTCCTACCTATTCTAGAACAAAAAGTAGCAGAACAAACATCGTAGGGAATTTAATTACCTGCAAAACGCAATTGCATATTTCTTAACCAACCCTGCAAGGTGGAGAGTAAAACTAAATGATAAAACAACGGAAATTGTTTTCTGCTATAATATTTTACTTTTTACTAACTGAGCCTCGCTCCCATGGAAATTTCGGGATATGTACCTTATGTGCTAGTCCTGATATTTTTCTACTAGTATACCAAATTTAATCGAAATCCGTCTAGTAGATTTTGTGTGATAAAGCAACAAATATCACATCCAAACTTTCCCATTTTTAGTATGATTCATTGCAGGTGAGTAACCGGTACCTGATCGGGACACTGTAAAAGTCTCTGTGGACATTATCAGGTACAGATATTAGATAATATTTGCTTCATCAGCAATAAAGATTGGGAAAGAAACCCGATTTTAAAATGAAAAAGTTTGGATGTGATATTTCTTGCTCAATCTTAAAAAATCTACTGGACGGATTTCGATAAAATTTGGTATGCTAGTAGAAAATATCAGGGCTAGCACATAAGGTACTTTTTATCCCAATATTCCTATGGGAGTAAAGCCCCCGGGTGCAGCTAGTAGACAATAAAATATGATAGCAAAAACGTAATATTTTAACTTTTACTTTTACCCCCTACTCCGTAGGGTTGGTTAAAAAAATTACATGTGTTTTGTAGGTAATTAAATTTCCTTCAAATTTTATTCCAATACATATTTTCCTAGATAATATTCCTAGCAATAAATGAATTACAGCGCTCTGAAGTAAAAAGTTTGACAAAGGGCATGTTGTATAGCAGGCTATATCATGAGCAATTCCCCAAAAATCAGAAATAATATCAAAAACCGATTAAGACTATCATATAATTGTTTTTTCGTGATCTTGTCATGGTACAAAAATACATTTAATATCGCATAATATCGTATAATGGCGATACTGACATGGCGCCCGTATGTATGTTCAGAAATTATGATACAGAAAATCAGATACAATGCTCGATATTTTCATTATATTTTAGAAAATTAATTAAAGTAAATGTTCCAAACACATGTTACATGCAAAATCACAAAAACATATGTGTATTTTACATAAATAGTAGAATAATAAATAAAATAAACAATTCTTTCCCGCGGGCATGTATATAATAAAAGTACATTTTTGAACGTACCGGAACTCGGAACTGTCAAATGAAGCGCGTCAACGTCAAATCATAATGGGTGTCGGCCATTTTGGCGGAACTAGCCTAACCTTCATTACGATTTTGTTAACTAAATGTACCATAGAAAGGCTACGAATTTATCGGATTTACTTATAAGGCATTGATACTGACCCAAAAATGAAAAGTTCAGATAGGTGCTCATGATATAGCCAGTTCCCCATACATTTGTGCAACAACCCCTTTCCAAATGCGATCAAAAATGCGATCTTTTTAAAGTGCACATCTCCATAACTATTAGTCCTAGAAACAAAATATAAAATGTACATTATAGGAAATTTATTTTTACAACATTGTATAGAACTCTAATGTAGCTAAAATGCATCTAAACGAAGGTGAGAGAGCAAATCTGAATAAAGGGGCAATTTTTTTGTTTTTCCAACATATGGCGGGCGTGGAAGGGGGGAGAAATTGTGCCTCTTGCATTTTAAACACTTACTAACCATCCTAAATAACATATCAAAAATTCAGAACTATTGAACCATTTGTAAGTAAACCCTACCCTTAGCTCTATTTTGGTCTTTATTCAATGAACTATTAACGGATTTGTATTAAAATTGGTATACTAGTAGAAAAATACCAGAAATAGTACATTGGTTACTTTATATCCTGAAATTCCCACGGGAGCGAAGACCCGAGGCGCAGTTAGCAGAAAATAAAATATTATAACAAAAAAAACAATATTCCGTAGTTTTAATATTAGGTTTTACTCCCCATTCTGCAGGGTTGGTTAAGAAAAATGCAAATGCGTTTTGTAGGTAATTAAATTCCCTACAAATTTTGTTACAATACTTATTCTCATAAAATATACCATAACAAGATTACACCGTTCTAAAGTGAAAAGTTTGACAAATTTCAGAAAAAGAAGATTTTTTAATTTTTTTTTATGAGCACACATCTCGGTAACTATCAGTCCTAGATACAAAATGTAAAATGTAAATAATAGGATATTTAATTATCTACAAGATTTTGTAGAAAACTTTCCTAGCAAAATGCATCTAAACGAAAATATGAGCCTAAATCTGAAGATTTTTTTTTTGTTTTTTTTAAGATTACTATGGGCGCGGAAACTTGGCAATTGTGCCCTTTTTATTTTGAATACTCACAATAATCCTACACAACATTTCAAAAAATTCACAATTACTGGACCGTATGTAAATTGATTCTCGTCTATTTACTGCGCTTTATATATACATGATTGACGGGTTTGTATTTAATAATGTTGATTGCAAAATTGGCTGTACGTACATGTACTAATTATACTGGCTTTCATACTAATAGAAGGACTAATAAAATTGGAGTAAAATTAATTATTGACTGGACTCATTGTAATACTAAATACTGCTGCACCTACCCGTCTTTGGATTATTTATTATTTGGATCTAATTTTTCGAATATAGTTGACACAATAGTATAAAAATTTCTTACAATAAAAATTCTTATCAAATCTATTGCTAAACATCGAAATTTGTCTAAACTAGTCCATTATTTCTTCAAAGCAATTAATGTTTGTTTTGGTCTAGATTTTGGATTTATCAAGATTAAATCTTTAAAAATGAAAATTATTATGAAAGCATTAACCACAATTCAATGTTCTTTTGAACTCATGGCCATTGATTATTCAGTTTCATTTAATAGTAGTACATTTATGGCAGTGTTCACCTTTTCGTACATCGAGGCCAGGCCCTTTAAGTTCACCGCCTGCAAGATCATCCCCATGGACTGGACACTCCCTGTTCTTATCCTCAACATCATTGTCACATACTTGATCGTCGCTATACAGTTTACTCACTTGTATTGAGTTGTAAAGACATTCATAATTGATTAGAACATGAGGTAACTCTTCTATAACATCAGTTTTATTTTCACCAGTTACCATCAAAAAAATAGCTATTTCAATTTGAAGAAGACCATATATGAATTCATGTAATAAAGCTAAAGTGTTTGTTTGTTTTCTTGTTTCATTAAGAGTGTATCACGTCCGCGCGCCCGACCGAGTTTAGGTATTTGATAGACCTCAGCTGGCTGTGTGCAAGTCACACGCACACATCGACGTGAGATTGCCGCCAACCCGAAGTAATAAGTGACAGGGATCCGACAAAGGATTTGTAGGTACCTATATTTTTTTTCTTGCTTTACGGTAATGAATACTAAAAATAAAATTACGACCATTTTCTTATGTAAAACATACTTGGCGCGACTTGGCAGTAAAATGGACACGAATGCCGCGACAGAAAATAGCATGACCGTCGTGCCAGGATGCTAAGATGTTAAACATCTGCCTGGCATCCCATGAAGGCCAATTTTTCGGGATGAGGTTTACAAAAATGGTATTTTTGGATCCAAGATGGCGGACTACTTTTTTTTAATTTTGCAATATGGGTATTGTTTTATAAGTGTTTCAGTGCGCTGATTACGAAAATAACATTTATTTTGGAATCCAAGATGGCGGAAAACTTTTTTTTCACGTTTACAATATGGGTATGGTTATATAGGTTTTTCGGTGCGCTGATGACAAAAATAACATTTATTTTGAGATCCAAGATGGCGGACAACTTTTTTTTCAATTTTGCAATATGGTTAACATGATATAGGTTTTTGGGGACGCTGATGAAGAAAATAACATTTATTTTGAGATCCAAGATGGCGGACAACTTTTTTTTTCAATTTTACAATATGGGTATGTTTTTATAGGTTTTTCGGTGCGCTAATGACAAAAATAACATTTATTTTGAGATCCAAGATGGCCGGCAACCTATTAAACGATACCCATTATTACCCACTATAGGACAGTCGTGTAAAACACTGCCTGCCACCGGTGGACAAACGCACAGCCAGCTCAGTGGTGCGTTATGTAGGAGACTCCGGAGTGGGTCGATGAGTTCTTGTCGCTCTGTGGAATGTTACATTTGAAGAAAGAGACCAGATGTATGTTGTGTTTCAATTCTAACCAAGGGCGCCATCAACTATTAGTTGAAATCAATTAAACAAGTTAATTGTTTATATATCAAGTTAAATATATTAAAAGAAAATATACATATTTGGTAAACTCACTTTTTAGTAGTTAAATATTCTTATTCCTTATTACTAATTCTTTCTATAGGAATGTTTCAACAAATCCTTTCTTTTCTTACATGTTTCTTAAAACAAACTAATTCAGACTAAAGTCTAAACATCATAACCTATGAAAACACATGACATAGAAAAATGTCCTTATTCTTAATTGTTGATTATAAGACCTACCTTTTAACAAAGATTGAGAGCGTCCTCTCTATGTGATAAAACTAGGAACAAATCATATTAGGCAAAGTCTCTGCATTAAAATAAATTCTAAAGTTTAAGTTCTAGATATAAAATGGATGTTACTTGGTAAATCCCATTTAGGTCCTTTCTTTTCTTCCAGTAAATTGTATCACTTCGTCATTCCCAGTAATGTAGGAACAGCTGGGGGTCCTGGATTGTTGATTTGGAGACATCTGGCCATGTGGTCTTGTCATCAAATGGTGACCATGTTACGACATTAAATTACGTGTCAAAGCACGAGGAAAAATAGTTTAAACGAGTAAACTAATAAAGTTTAACACGTGTAACGTGGAATATTGAAAAATAAAGCGTAAAAACTATCAACTAAACCTAAGTTTAGAACTTAGAAGTTAGGAGTTAGGAGCGGTACATTCTGTAACAATAGAGAATGCGATTAACATCGTGTCGACAATATTCATACCAAGGCTAGCAGAACGCCAGAGAGATGAACTCACCTGACCGCTCCATCTTATCCTCCGCTCATGGAGGTTCTGAAATGCGAGGCGTGTAGCCCTGAGACGTGTTCAAGACGAAAAAAAATCCCATCTTGATTCTTTAAAGCAAATCTTAACCACGTCACATCAGCCTAGTGTCGTTGACACGAAATCAGAGACAAAATAGATTCCGACCAGAGACCAGCTTTATGGAAGTGGCGGCACTCCTCTCGAAACCAAAAAAAAATATAGTTAATCTAATAAAATCCTTGTTTAAATTATTATTCTATAAATTTTGACCAATTACCTATATTATTTACAAATATAAGTAAATAAAAAACATTCTACCAACACGTCCGTCGCCCAGACACCACCTATGCAAGACCCATTTCCAAACGTCATCTCAAACGTCACTGTCAAACGTCTAAAGGTGACAAGTTGACTTTACATAAACAAACAGATGTGTTTGTTTGGAAGACGATTAATTACCACTAACAAGCGTTAAAATAATAGTTAAACAAACAATTATGTGTAATGAATGTGCGAATCAACAGACGTAAGTGCAGTATATGTGAAATTTAACACGGTTGTGTATAATACACGCAACACCATATTGTAAAATAATAAAAAAACTGTCAGCCATCTTGGATCTCAAAATAAATGTTATTTTCGTCATCAGCGTCCCCAAAAACCTATAAAATGATACCCATATTGTAAAATAAAATAAAAAAATGTCCGCCATCTTGGATCTCAAAATAAATGTTATTTTCGTCATCAGCGTCCCCAAAAACCTAGAAAACGATACCCATATTGTAAAATAAAATAAAAAACTGTCCTCCATCTTGGATCTCAAAATAAATGTTATTTTCGTCATCAGCGTCCCCAAAAACCCATATAACCATACCCATATTGTAAACTTGAAAAAAAAACTGCCCGCCATCTTGGATCTCAAAATAAATGTTATTTTTGTCATTAGCGCACCGAAAAACCTATAAAAACATACCCATATTGTACCCATATAAATGTTATTTTCGTAATCAGCGCACTGAAAAACTTATGAAATGATATACATATCGCAAAATTAAAAAAAAAAGTTGTCCGCCATCTTGGATCTTGATTTAGATTTATTTTGATTTTTATGATTTCGATTTCTATGATTTCGATTTATTACGATTTCTATGATTGCGATTTATTACGATTTCTATTTCATCAAAAATTGTCGGCCATCATTCATGAGTATGAAATTGGTACCTATATAAATTTTAAAAAGATTAAAAGTAATAAATATGTAACTCTGATCTACATTACTCTCTGCTGTCTGTGAATACATGAACACGCGAAATTAAATGCCTCCCTCTCGACGATTCCCCTTGACTCTTACCGGCAGACTGATTTTTCTTGGGCTTGGAACTCGTATATATTGAGCGATGGCATTGCCATACAAAAAATGTATGGGGAATTTCTTAGTGAATTGTTACGATATATAATATTTTTCTCGAGTTATTTTTCAAAAATCTAAAACGAGCAACTTGTAGCTAGTTTAATAAACTCGCGATTTAACATTATGTAGAAATTATAATTTGTATTTTACATAATGATTTCGTTAAAGCCGTGAACCTTGTTTTTCGTATTTTTCGTGTTTTTCTGGAAGGTATTTACGCAAAAATAAAAGGCAAAATATTTTTATCTGTCTCGTATAAGTAGTAGCAGTTATTTGAGAAGCCTATAGTACTATTTTTATTATCAATAATGATCTAGTTTTGGCACCAGGGTCAATTCAGTAACGCCTGTTTTGGCTAAAAACGTGTGATGCAGGCTTAATCAGTAAAACTAAATTTCAGTAATGGAAATTTTATGATCTCCAGAATGATTTGATAAAATTGATGCCAAAATTTAATTTAATTCATGACAGGCTTCCGGAACACGGATTGAATCAACTCGATTTATATTTCTTAAATTAATTCAAAATATAAATGCTTATTCAAAAAATAATAGTAAAATTTACTACATACACGCATGTCCAAATTATTTATTTGTAACATTGAATCAATTTAAAACACCGGAGGATGGGCAGCAGCATCTTTCCGCGTACTATGACATCACACTGCGATCGCCAACCCGCCTGCCAAGCGTGGCGATTACGGCAAAACCCCCCATGGATAAAATCCTTGGGGGAGGCCTTTGTCCAGCAGTGGACGTCTTTAGGCTGAGAGTAGTAGTAGTAACATTGAATCAGAGATTAGTGTTTATATTATGAAATTTATCTTATGGAAATGTGATAGTGTTCTTTAATCAAGTCTAGTACAAAATTATTTAATTACAAACTTAATATGAGGTTAAAAATTAATTTCGATAATTCCTATGTATATGTTATGTAACTTGTTGTAGTTATAGTTATAGCTGATGTCCTATGTTTTGTTAATAATTATAGAAACCCGGCAATCTATCAAGGTTCAATAAAGTAATAAATTTGAGTGTACTCGTGAATTACTAATGAAATATCCCCAGTTGTTTCAAAACACTTTTCTGTATCACACAAACCAGTATAACAAGAATGACAGAACCCGTGTTAAACATAAATACGATGACAGTTAGCAATAATTTGTTTAGTAAAAAGTTATTTAATTTTTCTTTTATTTTTATGACGGTAATCTTAGGCTTAGATTTTGGATTTATCAAAAATAGATCCAATAGAATAAAATATTTTGTAAAGATTATCAACCTAATTCAAATAATCTTTGTATTAGTGCTTTTATTTCTATTATCTGGCATTCGAGAAGATTTTCGTATTCTTTCGATACTGTGGTATGTAACGTGTAATATTCAATATTTGACAAATATTTTCATTTCCCAATTTTCCAATAAACATAACAGTTTTTACACGTTTTTAGAAAATTTAATGCTGATTGATAAAGAATTAGGTTTCCCTAGACGCGGTTACAAATATGAGTTAAAATTTGTCGTGGCTTATACAGTGGTTCTATTGTACGAATTTGGTGTTGTTATCTATTTCTGCATCTTTTTCAAGCAATATTGTGGAACTAATGGTTATTTTATCTTTTTCTTTAATTGCCCACTACTGGCGGCAGATTCAGTATTAGTAGTTTATACATTTCTCTTTTACGCTGTCTACTGTCGTATGAAGACCTTCACCAATTTGATCTCGACCTGTACAAAAGATTATTGTTTTTGCATCAATATGTATAAAAAATTGGCTGATGTGACCGAAAAGGGAAGATTGAATTTTAGTTGCATGGTAATTATCAATGTGAAATCATTAATTGCCTACTTCCGTTTATATATTTTTAAAATTATTATTAGATCATATTAAAATGGTATCATTAATGATTAATTTTCAGTTTTTCTGGTGCGTGATGTTCTACGTGTCAGATACAATGTACAGTATATTTCATCCACTCACTCAAATTAATTCGCTGGTATGTATAAACTTTTAATTTTGGTTAATAACTTCTGAACATTAATTAAATTTGTCATTATGAAAAACAAATCTTCCTTTGATGATCTCCAGGAAAATTTCCAAGACTACATATCAGCAAATGTGACTGTGATCCCATCTCTCCTCATCATCTTCGCTCCAGTGGTGACCGCCAGCAAGCTGTCCTCACAAGTAGACAAGCTCAAGTTGATGTTATACGATAGGCTGATCAACGATAGAGGTAACATCATCAAATTCATTGTAAAATTATAAATGCGAACGTATATCTCTAACGCTCACTGCCAAAAACCTGGACCGATTATAATAAAATTTGATATGGATATAAAATGAAGTAGTACCTAAGCCTACGTTGCATACCAAACATTGAAATCCGTTTATTATTTCTTGCACGAAAAAGTAACAAATATCCAAACATCCATTCTCACAATAATAATAAGATGGACTGGAGTCTACATAAGAGGGTGTGGTTTAATGATCATTTACGCAGTTTTTATTTTCATTTTGATTAAACATTGCATCCTTAAATCTATCAATAAGGTGATTCAAGAATGGTCATGATCAAATCACAGATATTTCCTTTTCTTGATGATTTTTGTAAACTTTAGATGGAGAAAAAGAAAGAAAAAATTTCTTGAACCGCGACATTTTGTCTGAAACAATATTTTATTTTCAGATAAAGAACACCACACAGCGCTGCAGAAGCTGATCCGTTATATCGAAGCAAGGCCTTTTAGATTCCAAGTGGCCGGTGTTATACCTCTGGACTGGTCTCTGGTCACGATAGTACTCAACATTGTGATTACCTACATCATCGTGCTACTGCAGATGTCTCCAAGAACTTAACACGTGACCTCACAGTTATAACATATCTCTCTTGACACTTTACTGGACACTCAATTACTGGACGTAAAGTGTCAATGGAAGTAAAAACTGAAGAAGTTCTATTGCTTAGTTTTCATACCTATTGAATCTGTCTACACATCTTTGTCATTGTTTTATGGAAAAAAAGCATTGTAGAACCTAATAACTCTTTATATAGTCAACTTATTAACATATACTTCATAATTATTAACTTGAAATAAATGGTTATTTGAATTTTTATTTCCCTACAATTATTGAAATATTTGAACAACATAAATAACTACCATTGCAAGAGAAAAAGCAATTAAGACGCGGTATTAGCCATGGATGGATTGAAAAGGTCATCTATATATTAGCACAGCCTACCTTCATACAGATCTACGCGGGGTAATCGTGAAGGGTGTGAGAGGTGGGGGTGGGGAGAGTCATACCAATTTCAAAATGCAATTTCTATGACTACTCAGGAAAGTTTACTTGAAAGTAAAAATCCCCAAAACCGTATTAAGGAAATAAAAAACCAATAAATATAAATAAATTTAATAATAATTTGGCAAGTACAATTTAATTTTTATTCTCCCAAAAAAATTAGGCTCAAAATAATAATGAAAACAGCTTAGATATACCATAATTATATGAGTCATGAACACAATAAATAATATTTTAATTCAAATCTTTATTCTTAAGTCACCATAAATTCTTCATTCAATTTTCGGAGTCAACTGCAGCAACACAATGATGTAAGTGACCATAATATTGATTACAATAGCCACCAGCGACCAGTCCAGAGGTATAATGCCAGCTATTTTGAATTCAAAAGGACGGGCTTCGATGTACCGGATCAATTTCTGCAAAAAATTTCATCATAATTAGTATTTTTAAATAAATTAGATTTTAGAAACTAATCTACACCTATTTTCATAGTCAAAAGGAATGATCCTAGCTCTACACTTTATAAATGCTGCAGCAACTCTTAAATCAAACCTATCAATTTTGTAGGATTATTTATGTTATCTGACTTGCTTTTATTGTAGAATTATTTTTCTTAGTTAAAAGAAATTTCACTACAGGTTCTACATATATCTAGAAAAATGGCATAAACCTTTCCTGTATGTTGTACAATGGTTGGTAACATGTTAATATCACAAAAACCTAAATTAATTTATCAAATAATCCAAATTTATTTCGACTAGGATTAACACCTAGTCTGAATATTCTCACCTCTATCCTGTATAAGTCTATCATACAACATCAACCTCAATGTGTCCACTTGCGAGGCCAGCCGACTAGCAGTGATGATTGGAGCTGTTATGATGAAAAAGCTCGGGAGGAGGGTAATGTTGGCTGACATGAAGTCCAATAAAGATTTCTGTGAAGAAAAAAAAATACTGGTGGTTTTGAAAAATATTCAGATAAATTGACCCAAAATATAATAATAAAATAATATATACTCGGGAAAATGCGTGTCGCTTTATGTACTCGTAATATCATGATGGTTAAAGAATCAATAAAATGAATTCAATTTACAAAAAGTATTATGTGGACTATAGTATCTTCAGCGGAAATACTAAACAAGGACTGCATGATCCACATAATTTCATCTGTTGTAAGGTGCCTGTAATCCTCCAGCTCCAGATATGCAGAGGGCCAGTGAGTTGTTGGCTTTCGAGTCACATTAACACAAAATGTGCTTTATGCTTGAATTCCTCCGCTTCTGCACAGTTTAAAGGGGCAATTTGGATTTTTCAAAGCCAAAAAGTCAGAGCTCCCCTAAATATGATTTACAAAACCATACATACCTCTGAATTAATTTTCGTTAGAGGGTACAATACTCCTAACATTATATCGGATACGTAAAAAGCCAAGCACCAAAAGTACTGAAAAAAGAAAGCTGTGGGACAGTTATTGTAAGTACTATAGCAAACAAAATGTCACATCAATACAAAGTAATATATAATATAAGCAAATAGATGATATTCAGCAAATAGATGCTAGCATAAATTTAAATCCACACTCCGTCTAGGCTTGGTGGAGCCGACCTGAACGTTTCAGGTCAGTTTTATTTAATAACAGAAAAATAAGAAAAAGTTTCACGTCAGAATCAAGTTATTTGAATACATCAATGACATTTGACAATTTTTTCAATATTCATAAGTCCAATGGTTGCCTTACCATGCAGCTAAAATTAGTCTTTCCTTTATCTGTCACGTCAGACAGTTTTTGATAAGCATTGCTACAAAATTCCACATCAATCGTACAATTTGAAATCATGTTTGTAAGAGTCAACATACGACAATATATAGAATAGAAAAGTAAACCGTAAACAAACATAACAGTATTCGCAATAAGCGTGGGATTAACAAAAAAAAATTAAGGGTCCTGGGACATGACAATAAATTGTGTAATAAAAACAATAATATAATACCAAACTGATAGGATAAATTTGATATGATAAATAAAGTATAATAAATTTCAATTCAGTTTTGTAACAATGTCCAACAAACCCAAATTCTTGGTCAACCAAATGTAAATTATTTTGAAAGGTATAAAAAAAGTTTTGTTTTTTTGTATGTTGCGATACGAATATACAAGTCAAATATTGTATGTTAATAGTTATATACCAAAGAATTGAGAGTATATGTAAAGAGAATTGAATGCCAGAATATAAATACAATACAATTAAAACAGTGCATATTTGTATTAGATGCATACATTTCAGTATATATTGATTTACTTTGGATCTGTAGTTGTAATATCCAAAATCAACACAAAATATTATATGAATTAATAAAAATATGAAACTAAACAATTTTTTGAACTATTTTAGAAGTATTTAGTTTAAATAATGTGGACATTGATAGTTTTGTATTGACTGTTTCGGCACAAATGAGGTTTAGTAAAATGAAATAGTACTAAAAAGACATCGATAATTCAAAAACCATTTGTTTTATTGCTTTTAGTCATAATTTATCTTAAGTAATTAGTTTTTCACACATGTGTACAGTAAAACACGCAGATAATCTTAATAATCTCGGGGGTCGGGATTAGAGGAATCGCGCACAAATGGTTCGCTTCATACCTTGCGGGTAGAAAGCAGTACGTCGAAATCGAACATCATAATTACGATACTGGCACGATCCAAAATATACGATCTAATTGCATACCCATGAACTCTTCGATTCCCCAAGGGAGCGTGCTTGGATGTCTTTTGTTTTTATTATACATCAACGACCTCCCAAAAATAATAAAAGAACACTGTGTCCTATTTGCTGACGATGTCTCGATCCTAACATCAACCAATAAAAATAACTCGAACCTTAATGAACACCTTACAGGAATTCTTAAAAATACTGCGGACTGGTTATGCGACCATAATCTGGAAGTTAATTACTCTAAAACCAAATTAATGGTCTTCCACCCACACCAAAAACCACCATTGAACCTAAGTGTGAACCTAAATGGGATAAACTTAGAGGTGGTAAGCGTATTTACCTTGCTAGGCGTAGAAATAGATAGTCACATAACTTGGAAACCTCACACCCAAAAACTTTGCGCTAAATTGTCTAAATTTGCATACGCACTCAGAGAGGTAAACAAAAATACGGACATTGAAACGGCACTTACAACATACTATGCTTATGCATACTCGTGGCTTAGCTACGGCACGGTGCTATGGGAAATGGAACTGACTGGGACAGTGCTTTTATATTGCAAAAAAGACTGGTTCGAATATTGGCTAACATAAAACAGATAGATAGTTGCAGACCATATTTTAAGAAATATAAAATTCTACCTTTGCCGTGCATTTATATCTTAGAAGCATGTAAATTTGTGCGAAAATATCCACAATTTTTCACAAAAAGAAAGGATATAGTCAGTAGATACCAATCCCGTTATCCAAATAGATTAGAACTACCCACATCGCGCCTTCGACTTCATTCGTCTGGTCCTCTAGTTATGTCTATAAAATTATATAATAAATTGCCGGAAGCGATAAAAGACATAGAAAACTATAAAACATTTTTGAAACACGTTAAGGAATTTCTAACTAACAAATGTTACTACAATATAAATGAATACCTAGAAGACAAAGAAAAATATATTATAAAAAATAATTAATCAATATTTTATTTTATTTTATCAATATATTTAATTACGTAGATAATTACTATTATAATATAAATTTTAATAATCTTTATTGAATAGTTGCAATTAAAATCTATAAACAATTATGAATAATAAATGAATAATTATATAGCAAATAATAGAAAATAGTTAACAGTTAATTGAATATTTTAAGTATAAAGTGGCCCTTCTCCCATTGCAGCGCCCGTCAGGGCCCTTAATTTTGTGCTTAATTCTTATGACAACACCTATTTGTTACATTAAGGAAGCAATAAATGATTATGATTATGATATTAACTAATATTATAAATGCGAAAGTCAGTTTGTGTGTTTAGGTGTTTGTTTATTTGTTCATTTGCTATCTTTCTCTCGGGCAACAGCTAGTGTTATTATAATGCTTAATATTATTAATATATTGTATTATTAGGTACATAAGCCATCACGATCATGAATTTATATATGTACCTAAATCATGTGCATAAAGTGCAGAAGCATGTACTCTGTACAAGTGCATATGTTTCTGACCTTCAAGTTTATAAGTTTCCATTAAGCTACAGTGAATATCATACTTATGAATAAATTTAAACATGTAACAAAATTACAACAAATATTACAGATTGGTACTGTTAATGCACATGTAAAAATATTAATACAGGTGAGTAATCTGTATAGCGACGATCACGTAAGTAACAATGATGTTGAGAATCAAAGCAGGTAGCGTCCAGTCCATGGGGAGGATCTTGCAGACGGTGAACTTGAAGGGCCTGGCCTCGATGTACCGGATGAAACGCTTGAGGTCTCTGCCCCTAATATGATCTAAAATCAGTAAGATGAAATTAAATTAATGTCTTCATAAGACAGAGACGAGTATATCGCTTGTTTTTTGGTAAGTGATATATACTGTAACAGCATTTTTGTCATCGGAAATAAATTTACTGTAATCATCGATCAACAAAGTTCTATAGGTACAGCCTTTATTTACACAAAATTTAATGGTAAGTCTTACACATACATTCTAACACAGCTTTCAAGGCCTAAGTGGAGAAGAAACCGCACCATAAATACAACCGCAGCGTTTTATGTGGTGTAACAAAATGGCAAAGGTACACTTTTTGACTAAGTATTAAATTTGTACTTTGGACCTCAATTAGGTTAGGACCTTAGTTCTCTACAAGATCAGAGAAGTTTATACAAAATTTTCAAACAATATTAATGGTACTTATTATGGCAATGCTTACAAAGAAATATTACAGATTTACCTGTTTCTCCTAATAAAATATTGTGTAAAGTAGGTAAGCTTCAGTTGTTCAGTTTCAGATGATAATTTCCCACCAAAATAAGATGGCAAAAATATTGATACAAATGTTGAAACTATAGTCATACCAGCTGTAAAAAATACTAAGCAAAACTGAAATCACATAATTGTTTAGGAATTAAACCATAAAACAGAGAATATAAAAAAGGGGAACCCATCGGTAGCGGGGAAAAGACCCAAGCTACTGGTGGTCAAGGCTTCAACGAGTGGATTTTCCTCACAATGCGGGCCGTGTCCAAGAGTACCACCTTCTGAATCTGACTCTTGACCCAACTGCCGGGTGAGAGTCTCTCTAGATGACGATCGAGACTCTTCGCTATAAGTCCGTTGACACTAACGATTATTGGAAATAATCGTTGAGCCAACACGCTACATGGCGGTAACGTCGTGGGCCAAGTCCAAGTACTTTGAAAGTTTCTCTTTCTCGGCTTTTACCAGCCGAAAATCTCTCTATGGCCTCTATTATTATTATTTAATTTTTAATTTTTCTATATGTTTTTAGCGATGTTGGAGTAGGTTAAGCCTGTAATGACACGCTGTATAAAATGAAATAAATAAATAAATAAAATTATTAATTTAGGGTCCTCAATCGGGGCGGGCGTAAAGGCCATTACTATTTATAGCCTTTTGTACTATTTCTTTTTGGATTTAATACTTATATCTAATTTACAGATTTGGATAAGTTTACAATCCTGCAATTTCTGTGGTTCATCCATTTGTTGTTGATGATATTGATGTTGTTGGAGCCCTGCCATCACACCATCGAAGAGGTGACATTTATTTTTATTTTTTTTGGGAATTACCTACGGGATAAAATGTACCCTATGTTCTATTCCAGGTTATATTTTATTCGTGTACCAGATTTCATCGAACTCGGTCCGGTTGATTTTTAAGATTGAGTAACAGTAAAAAATAAAATAAAAAATTACGCTGATTTGTTGAACTACTCGAAAAATTTGCAGAGATAATTTCGAAAATTTACAGAGTTTTTAACCGTAAGAGAGCACTTACTCAAAGAAGAGGGTTATAAACTATCTACATCTACAACCCCAAAATTAGTGAAGTCGCGAGGCACACCTAGCCATCACAAGTGCGAGTTGAACTCGCTTGGTACAGTGCCAATTCTTATAGGTTTTCCTGTAATCTACAGACAATCTCATGTGTATCCATACTAATATTATAAATGCGAAAGTTTGGATGTGAGTTTGTGAGTTTGTGAGTTTGTGAATTTGTGAGTTTGTGAGTTTGTGAGGATGTTTGTTACTCAATCACGCAAAATCTACTGGACGGATTTCGATGAAATTTGGTACAGAGGTAGATAATGACCTGGAATAGCACATAGGCTACTTTTTATCCCAGGAAAAAGTACTGTTCCCGTGGGAAATTCACGCGGGCGAAGCCGCGGGCAAAAGCTAGTTTTGTATATTTTTCTTAAATTTTAGGATCACTAGTTTCGGAGATTAGGGGTGTGATGGTCAATTTTCGTCTTCTTTCATGAATAAAATCTAAACTATTTAAGGAATCCCAACCGTCACACTCGTGACAGGGTGATCTAATTATTATCTTCTACTTGCTCTTGTCGGTGGAGTATACGCCAACTCTCTCTATTCTCGGCTTGATATATTTGGCTTCTTCAACTTACAGAGCAAGTAGACACAAAGTATAGTAAGTCGCATAATCGCATAGTGCCCGAGTCAGGGCGCGCTGGCCAGCCGTCTGCGGGTGTTCTCTCGGCAGCTGATGAGGCCTGTACAAACCCATGGGGTTCTCACTCTGAACCGATCTCTTATAGCTTCAGTAAGAGTTAACCTTGGTTGGCAAAGTCGATAGAGGCGTTCTTCAATCCTTTGCAATCAAAAAATAACTTTAAATTTTCTTATGTAATTTATTTAAAACGCAGCTATGTCATGGGACTCCGCTCCCGTGTACATTCCATATTAAAAAGTACCCTATGTGCTACTCAAAAAATGATATTTGTTCAGAATAGAAAATAATCAAATATTCAAAGTAATAGCAGTGGTATTCGTTCGTGGTATTGGATTGAAATAAATCTGCTACTCCTGGGGGCGATTCCACTAATTACAAACGTAGATATCGTGTCTCAACTGTATCTCAAAAGCCAACGTGATTGTGCTGAAGCGACAAGATCTCTAAAAGATCTCTATGCTTTAGTACAATCTCTTCGGCTATTGGGACACAACTGAGGCACGCACGATGTAGTACGTTTATATGGTTGGTTTTATTGCGTGCCCGTTTTGCTCTATGAGTTATACTGTCTAGTAAATCATGTATTTTTTTTTACAGATATGCGGAATCATCATCATCATCTCAAGCCTTCCTCGACCATTTTGGTGTAGGCCTCCTTCAACCTCCTCCAATTTGCTCAATCCTGGGCAGTGTGTAGCCAGTTCTTGCCCGCTATTCATCGCATCTGGGGTCTTCTGACAGGTCTTTTACGTCCCCACGGTCTCCACTCCTGCATGGCCTTGCCCTATGAGTCCGGTTTCTGGGCCCATTGCCACTTTAATTTGGCCACTCGCTTCACTACATCTTGACTATATCTGAGACTCAACTTTGTTTCCTTAATCACTTATTAGGTTTTCAATCCCTCAGCGTTATCCCTACCAGCTTCCGTTCCATTGCCCTTTGGGTAACTATAAGCTTCTGAAGGATTTCCTTGGTTGTCACCCAAGTTTCGGCTCCGTACGTAAGAACTGGCAGGATGCATTGGTTGAATATTTAGGCCTTTTGACAGGTGGTAAGGTTCATTCTGAAAGAAAAGTCCAGTTTTATAAAGGCAGCCCAGCCTAAACGTATTCTCCTGCTTATTTCTGTTCCCTGGTTTTCCTTTCCTACTTTTTATTCTTGATCTCGGTAGACATATTTAGTAACTTTTTCCAGTGGTGAACTGTAATCGTCACTGTGCTTGAATTTTCTGTGGTCATGACCTTGGTTTTAGTTAGGTTCATTTCCAAGTCCTACATCCAAAGATGCGTCATGAAAATCATTAACCATGGTCTGAAGCTCTTCAGGGTCACTATCAAAAAGCACTATGTCGTCCGCGAATCGAAGATTGGACAATCTTGAACACGCTATCGACAGGCCTTTGTCTTCCTAGTCAAGTCTCTTAAAGATATCTTCTAACACCAAGGTAAACCGTTTAGGTGAGATGGTGTCTCCCTGTCTGACCCCTCTTTTGATATCGACAGGGTGATATGCGGAATAGTGACTACGTATCTGGTGGTACTAATGCAGTTCTAAGGTTCTACTCTCGAGTTCACGCTGAAATAAGATAATCATCATCAACCTGTAGTATTTTTTTTTAAACATAGGGCGGCAAACGAGCAAGCGGGTCACTGATGGTAAGAATCACCGCTGCCCATGGACAACCACAACACCAGGGGACTACACCAGTAGACTTAGATATAAGTTAATCTAGTTACCTATCAGTTTTTTTCTAGCTAGTTGTGACCCACTGCCGGGCAAAAAGCTTTCCCTAACTTCCTCTACGTATCTCTATATCAGTATAATCAATCAATAGTTATGAATATAATATTATAATATGGAACTCTTTGCTGACTGACAGACAACGTATAGCCGTAATATAAATATGCTTTCAATGTAATTGAAGAATAAATTAAATTGAAATGACATTCATTACTGGCTAAACTCATAACTTAAACATACTTAAGAAATATTGCCGCATTTACCAGCTTTTTGTTAGGAACTATCCCAAAAAATATTCATCTCTGCTAATATGGTTAACAAAATAGGATCTAAGACTTCAGGAACAAAAATTGTAGTCAAATGTATAGAAGAAAATCCACGTTTGTCTAAACAATTAATGTATTTCTTTAAAATAATATACATATGGCTCTGCCTGGATTTCGGTTTCTTCAAATTTAAAACTTCAAAAATTGAAATTTATTATGAAAGCAAGAACAACAATCCAGTGCATTTTTGTCTGTGTTTTTATTAATTTGATATCAGATGTTGAGAGTCTAATTACTAAGACTTGGTATACCTTTTATTTAATTAATTATTTCTTCAATATCACGATAACAACGTTTTTTTGTTCCAAAAACTTCATTTTGCGATCTCCAGAAAGATTTGCTGATAATTGATTCCAAAATAGGAATTGACAGGAAATATTCTTACAAAGTTGAGTTAAAGATGATGCCTTTTTTGTATGCTATTTTGTTTTTAAGAATTTTGTTTGAATTTATGTTTTTTTATATGTACAATTTTACATATTTTAATGTAGCGCAATCTATTTTGTGTTACATTCCGGAAAATCTAACCAATGATTTAAGCAACATGACGTATATGTTTATTTTCTATACCGTTTATTACCGAATTGTGAAATTTGGAGATTTTGTCAAAAATGGAGCGACCGATATTGTGGATTGTGAATATATCTACAAGTCTATGATCGATTCTACTGAGGCGGCGATGAAAACTTTTGAAGTCATGGTAAGTAATGAAGATATTCCATTTGTGCTTCTATTTTATTACTTTGCGGGTATTTACCTGAGTTTGTCTGTGTTTCTTTTAAACATCTATGCCTTTATTTCAGTTTTTGATCGCTTGTCTGTGCAACACTCCTCAAGTCATGATGTCAGTTTATTTTGTACTGGCCCAGATACAAAATAAAAATGTTTATGGAATTAGTGTAAGTACATTTCCTAAATTTTGATTGCATTCCTAAGTTGCTGTTATCATTTAAATATAATTTCTGAAATGTTATTATATTAAAAAGTCTTTTTTACTTGTTTTCAGATTTCTCCTTTCTTATTTGATGTGTGTACGAGTTTGGTTCCAGCTCTTATTATGATATTTCTGCCGGTATATTTTGCTGGAAAACTAAGTTTTCAAACTGACAAATTGAAACTACAAGTACACGATATTTTGCTTCTAGAAACAGGTGAATTGTTCGATACATCGTTTAATGTAAAAGTCGGAAAAAATTGATTACCTAAATATTTTAATCAATCAAATCGTTTATTCAAAAATTATAAACTCACAGTCACGTTTTCATATAAATTTTATATTTTATAAAAATTTTGACGCTAACTGACTGATTGGGACAACAAAACCGCTGAACGTAGACTTGTAATTTTGCATGAGTCCACCCCATAATGAGATAAAAACACAAAAAATCACGCGGGCAAAGCCGAGGGCCATAGCCAGGATTATAATCAAAGTCAATTGTTTTTATTTAAATAGGCTTAAAAATAGCACTAATTTAAACCTTTTTAAATAAATTTCAAAGCCACTGACTACCTACTATTTGCCTTAATAGATGACTGTGAAAGGTTGTATTGGAATTAAATTCCCTAAAATTTTAGTGATCTTAAAGGGAAACGACCGAGAATGAGTAGTATCCCTCAAACTTTTTTTTGTCTAAGAAATGAAAGCATTTGGAGATTATCCTTTTACAAATTTTTTGGTTGCCTCCTGTTCATTCTTTTATAATTTTTATTTAAGATACTATCAGAAGCAGAGACCTCAAGCGTTTCATCCGCTACATCGAGGCCAGGCCCTTCAAGTTCACCGTCTGCAAGATCATCCCCATGGACGCTGCCTGTGCTTATCCTCAACATCATTGTCACATACTTGATCGTCGCTATACAGTTTACTCATTTGTATTAAGTTAATCTTCCTATATGCTATGTCTCTTACTTTCTCTTCCTTTAGTTTTTTGTAAGTTAATATCTTTTTGATGTAAAACATACTTATTTATCTGCACTAGATCAATTCTATTTACCTAAGTACAAATGAACAACTGATAATTATCTATCGTTGTTCGTAAGCATGTCAAGCCAAATTTAATAAAAAGGCATTAGCTGCGCTGCAGCTATGTATTATGTTAATAAGTATATGCATGTGATTCCTTGTCAAGTCAAATTCTACTCTAATCTAATAACGAATCAAAATTATGAGGTTTTTTGTCTCTAACAGTTTCAGTAAAAAAGTTGTATGACCGATTTTATGGTCTCATAACCATATACATTGAGAGTAAAAAATCAAAAAAATTGGAATGTAGCTATAATGTAATAATGATATGTTTTCTTTTCTTAATGACAATACATACTAGGACCTATTTACTAACCTATATTTGACAAATAAATATATTTATTGATTTTTTTAAACTAGTAATATTCTATAATTGTGCACCAATGTGTATCCATTTATATATAGATAGCATTAACTGAATATGGAAGCCAAGCTCATGGCTTCCATATTAATATTTTATGTCTTTGTTGGACAAAAACAACTCAATGCAATATACTTAGTAATGTTCTCTGTAATTAACCCCAGATTGTAATCGTATTATTATTTATATTCTTCATAACCGCGTTTGTATCATTGACGAACAGACATTTCATATATTTCAAAATGCCTACATCTACGAATCAAAATATATCTAAAATTGTGTTAAAATTATTTAATTTTATATTCATATCATATTTAATATTATTTTCTCTAGATTTCGGTTTTATAAAATACAGATCTCAAACAATGAAATACACGGTTAAAATTATAAACTTGATTAAAATATTTGTAGTACTTGCTGTACCATATTTCTTTTCTGCTATTGCAGATTTCCCACATATTATTTTAATAATTCGTTATATTTCGATGAGTTTACTGCTCTTGATATGTACATTTGTATTACAAACTACGAAAGAACAAGATAGTTTCTTTACATTTCAAGAGAAATTACTTTTGATTGATGATGAAATTGCACTTAATCTTGATTATAAAGTAGAACTTAAATTTATTCTCGTTTGCACATCATATCAAATATATACAATAATCGCCCCTATTTCTTATTGTTTACACTTAATGTATGGCAAGGTTTCTGCTTATTTCATGTTTTTCTACGTTACTACATTTATTGTTAGAAATACAGTTATTATTGTATTCTCATTTGTTTTTTATGCAGTTTACTGTCGTATGCGTACTTTTACAAATTTGGTCACAAATTGTGCAAATGACTTCACTTGTTGTCAACATCTTTATCAAAAATTAGCCGATGTGACAGATAGGGGAAGATCTAATTTTAGCTGCATGGTATGTTTAAACATTTTATACATTTCATTTCAGTAATATAAGTACATAATAAATAACTTACAACAAAGATATATCTAGAAGATTTCAGGAATTGTTATTGTGACTTTTCTGTGAAAACATTTTTTTTTTCACCACATGTTTATTTGTTTTTTCAGTATTTTTGGTGCTTGATAATTTCTGTGCCCGACTTGATATTAACATTGTTCTACCCACTAGCACATTATTCTGAGGTAAATGCGTCCTGATATTATGCTTTAAAGTTTCGCTCTCAGTATGTTTTCATTATCAGTTCAAGATTAGCTTATTACCATTTCAGGTATCTTTGATATATTTTCTTAGTGCAAACGCAGTAGTACTCCCATCTCTTCTCGTTCCATTTGCTCCAATGTTCACTGCGAGCAAATTATCGTCACAAGTGAATAAAATTAGGATGGTGTTGTATGACAGACTCATGGAGGATAGAGGTAAGATTTTTGATGACCTCCGTAGTCACCGCACTCGTCCGCTGGAGGTTTATATTCATTTTTTTATTAAAAGCTGTTATTTAACTTGCAATGTATGTAAGTATGTTCGTTTGGGTAGAATCTTAGAACTCAATTTTGAGGTAGGTATCTTCAACCGATTGAGCTGAAAGTTTGTACATGACAATGCATGAACGTTATTCTAAATCCAATGTGGCGGACCATCCAAGATGGAGGAATAGTTATTTTTAATGCATATCTACTACATGGATATCAAATGAAAGAGCCTTTTTAGAGCGTTTATAAAAGCTTTTTTTTAAATTTTTTTGCTATTAATTTATATTTGTTGTAAAAGTAGTGTTTTTGTCTGATTATGCATTCTCAAACTAGTTATCACATAATTATCTGCGGTTCTGTGGGTGTTGGGTACGTTTCTGTGGTTTTCAATCCACTATTAGACCAGAAGAGTCATGGAGTGGCCCTGCAATGCGTTGGGTGGACGGCATCAAGCGTCACGCAAGCTGCAACTGAATGCAAGCGGAACGGGAGAGGCACAAATTGAAGGATATGAAGGGGGCCTATGTCCTACAAAGGCTGTTATGGAGACACTATTAATTTAGACCTTATTAAAAGTGTTCACAGCTAGACTAAAGGGCGAACAATTTTTTTTTTTTTTTCAGATTCAGTCCACTACAATACATTGGAAAAATTTGTCCACTACATAGAAGCTCGTCCATTTAAATACAACATAGCAAACATTTTACCCCTTGACTGGTCGCTTGTGACCATCGTACTAAATGTTATGATTACTTACATCATATTGCTCCTCCAGATGTATCCGCGTGGCATAGGAGAACTAACAAATTAATCAATTTTGTTTTAACAAAAAAATATTCAATCTGAATATACTAGTTAAGTTAGTTTATAGTAACTTATAGAACTGTTTGTTATGTCTCATAAAATAAATCAATTAAGGGGCTCTTCTCCGATAATTGGTGGATTTGTGTCTATTTCTAGCTTAATTTGTAAATATTTGTGTATATTCTAGCTAACAGCTAGTCAGCAGAAATAAATAAATAAATATGTTTATTTATTTATTTATTTCTGCTGACTAGCTGTTGGCCGCGACACTGCCCGCGGCTAAATGCATCTTGTGTCTTATTCATACAAACTTTCATAATAAAGAAAAAGGTACATTTGGCCTTGAACAATATAATGTATACCAAATTTTATCAAAATCGGCCAAGCATTTTAGCCGTGACAGCACACGAATAAACTTTCGCATTTATAATATTCATGTGGTCAATGATTTTGTGTTTTCATTATTTAAATTCACATTTATAATTAAGAAATGCTTAAATATTAGTGTGTGTTTACTTTGGTGGATTGTCATCTATTTCGAATTAAAGAGGTATTAAAAATATTTTTTGGTTTGATATATTTGTTAAAGTGACTTATACAAATTATTTTATTTATATTCATTAAATATTCATAATTTCAATTCGCCAGATATTAAGATATTAAGTTAGACCTTTAACAACACAACAGTGAAAACTGCATCAAATTTGGACCTACAAATAGCCCTCATAGTTTTTTCTTAAATATCTCCGATGTACCATGAGATGTATACATGATCGACGGGTGTGTATTTAATAATATTGATTACAAAATTGGCTGCACATGTAATTTTTATTCTGGCTTTCATACTAATTGAAGGACTAATAAAATTGGTGTAAAATTAATTACTGACTGGACTCATTGTAAAACTCAATACTGCTGCACCTACCCGTCTTTGGTATATTTTTATTTCGATCTAATTAGCTATTTTTCGAATATGGTTGACACAATAGTATCAAAATCTCTTACAATAAAAATTCTTATCAAATCTATTACCGGACATCGAAATTTGTCGAAACTAGTCTGTTATTTCTTTAAAGCAATTCATGTTTGTTTTGGTCTAGATTTTGGATTTATCAAGATTAAATCTTTAAAAATGAAAATTATTTTAAAAGCAATAACAATAATTCAATGTACTTTCGTATGCATGGCCATTGGTTATTCAGTTTTATTCATTAGTAGTCCATTTATGGCAGTGTGGTACTCCTTTTTTACATTTAATTATTTCTTCAATATCATGTTTATGACTTTTTTTAGTTCTGAAAAGTCATTTTACGATTATCTTATTGATTTGATCACTATTGATTCCAAAATGGGGTTTGAAAGTTGTTCTTATAAAATTTCACTTAAAATTATTCTTTTGTTGTCTACTGATTTCTTTGTAAGATTTTTTTGCTTCCATATTTTGTTATTTATTTGATTGTGATTTTTATTTTATCGCAATCACATCTTTTATGTTACACTCCACAATATCTAGTCAATGATATTATTAACATAACGTACGGGTTTACGTTTTTATTCCGCATATTGTCGCGTTGTGCTATTAGGCAAGTATATACAAAAACTGAAGACTAATATCGTATTTTATGAAGACATCTACAAGTCTATGATTGATTCAACTCAGAAGACTATGCAAACTTTTGAGTCCGCTGTAAGTATTAGAGATTTTATATTTCGATATCTAATCAAAACCTAATATCTTAAAATTTGTCAACAAAGCCTCGATTTATTTATCACAATCAAATTGGAGTATTTAATTACCTCATCATCATCAAATTTAAGAGCGAGGCTCTTGTCGGTGTCTTTTTGGTGGTGGTTACCTTATCCATACTAATATTATAAATGCGAATGTTTGGATGTGAGTTTGTGAGTTTGTGAGTTTGTGAGTTTGTGAGTTTGTGAGTTTGTGAATTTGTGAGTTTGTGAGTTTGTGAGGATGTTTGTTACTCAATCACGCAAAATCTACTGGACGGATTTCGATGAAATTTGGTACAGAGGTAGATAATGACCTGGAATAGCACATAGGCTACTTTTTATCCCGGGAAAAAGCACTGTTCCCATGGGAAATTCACGCGGGCGAAGCCGCGGGCAAAAGCTAGTTACTAATAAATGACAGATCAAGTAAAAACTTGGATTAAGTGAGAGTCATTTAAAAATATCACAAACTAATCTACTTTAGTTTGTTCTGCAAGTAGAATCAAATGAATACAATTTACATAATTTATTTGGATTCAATTGCAAACTCAGTAGATAGTAGCTTGTCTCAGTAGAAGTAAGTTGAGCTACAAACGCATTAGGCATACTATAAATTTGCTTGTGTACGTAGATTGCGATAGTGGTGCAATTGATTTCAACCTTTAGAAGTTATATTATAACAAGTTTATTTCAGTTTATGGTCTGTTGCCTCTGCACCACTCCTCAAGTCATGATGTCTATATACTTTGTGGTTACTCATAAGCAAAATACTGATGTCGATGGAATTGATGTAAGTAATACATTCAGTATTTCTAATAAGACTACAATATTCACTGCAGGACAAGGGTCTAGCAGGTGTCTGTGATTAGAGCTAAGTTTTATTTTATCAATCACTATGATATATTTTATAACTAGCTTTTGCCCGCGGCTTCGCCCGCGTGAATTTCCCACGGGAACAGTGCTTTTTCCCGGGATAAAAAGTAGCCTATGTGCTATTCCAGGTCATTATCTACCTCTGTACCAAATTTCATCGAAATCCGTCCAGTAGATTTTGCGTGATTGAGTAACAAACATCCTCACAAACTCACAAATTCACAAACTCACAAACTCACAAACTCACAAACTCACATCCAAACTTTCGCATTTATAATATTAGTATGGATATGTTGTTGATTCGAAAGCATAAAATCTATTTAATTATTTGCCTGTATTTTGGTGAAACACGTTCCATGAAGTTTTGTCTTTGCAGAAGCTTTTGGCGACTCACATAATTGTCCCAGTTTAAATTAAAGCAGACGAACTCCTCGATCATTACCTACTACGGTCTCCAAGGTCCTAAACCATAGGGACCAATAATATCATCCTTGACTTCCTCTTTCTGGTACCAATTCTTGCGTTGAAATCCCCAATAAGTATTGTACTAATTCTATTATTTTCATCACAGACTATGTTTATTATAGTCTAAGCACTAGAATAAAAGTTCTTATTGTATTCGTGTTTTTTTACATATTTTGTAAATCCTACATAGTGGCAACAAATCGTGGTCACTGAGTCGACTGTCTTTTTATGAGTGGCTCTATAACCACGGTTCTGTGCAACATTAATCGAAACGTCCGAGAAATCCAAAATATATATAGACGTTTAATATGTATATGTTTAGTTTTTTTACAAAGACAAATTAACATTGTGAATTTTTACTTTAATTAATTAATTATTAAATTTAATTCTATACTTTTTTTCAGTTTACTCCATTCTTAGTTCATATGGGTATGACTATAGTTCCAACTTTTGTACTGATATTTTTGCCAGTTTATTTTGCTGGGAAACTAAGTTTCCAGTGTGACAAATTGAAACGACTCTTACACGATATTTTATTACGAGAAACAGGTAAATCCTTAAAATATGACAAGTATATCGACTTTCCATCACGAAAGATAGAGGTCAAACGCACTCTTTTGTTTTTATATTAAAAAACGGATTTTTGACATGACAGTAGTGGGTATGTTCCGGTAAAAATTTGGTTCATACCAGCAATTTAAAGTCCAAATTTCAAGTTACAGAAATTCGAAATCACTGATTAATTGTTTAAGGGTTAACAAGCGATAGGATTGCTCTCTACTGCATCATTTAAGACACTTCAATTCCATTTTATTTCAGATGCTAACAGAAGCAGACAACTCAAAATTTTCATCCGGTACATAGAAGCCAGGCCCTTCAAGTTCACCGTCTGCAAGATCATCCCCATGGACTGGACGCTGCCTGTGCTCATCCTCAACATCATTGTCACATACTTGATCGTCGCTATACAGTTTACTCACTTGTATTGAGTTGCAAAGACATTCATCATCGTTTAGAATGCGAGCTAACTCTTCTATAACATCAGTTTTATTTTCACCAGTTAAGTACCATTAAAAAAATAACTATTTCGATTTGAAGAAGACCTTATATGAATTCATGTAATAAAGCTAAAGTGTTTGTTTGTTTTCTTGTTTCAATACATTAATCAGTAAAACTAAATTTCTTCTACTAACAGTCAAGTAATGGAAATTTTATGATCTCCAGAATGATTTGATAAAATTGATGCCAAAATTTAATTTAATTCGTGACAGGCTTCCGGAACATGGAGTGACTCAACGCGATTTATATTTCTAAAATTAATTCAAAATATAAATGCTTATTCAAAAAATTTATAGCAAAATTTACTACCTACACGCAAGTCCAATCATCTCGTCTAGTACAAAATTATTTATTTACAAACTTAATATGACGTTAAAAATTAATTTCGATAATTCCTATGTATATGTTATGTAACTTGTTGTAGTTATAGTTATAGATGATGTCCTATGTTTTGTTAATAATTATAGAAACCCGGCAATCTATCAAGGTTCAATAAAGTAATAAATTTGAGTGTACTCGTGAATTACTAATGAAATATCCCCAGTTGTTGCAAAACACTTTTCTGTATCACACAATCCAGTAAAATAAGAATGAAAGAACCCGTGTTAAAAATAAATACGATGACAGTTAGCAATAATTTGATTAGTAAAAAGTTATTTAATTTTTCTTTTATTTTTATGACGGTAATCTTAGGCTTAGATTTTGGATTTGTCAAAAATATATCCAATAGAATAAAATATTTTTGTAAAGATTATCAACCTAATTCAAATAATCTTTGTATTAGTGCTTTTGTTTCTATTATCTGGTATTCGAGAAGATTTTCGTATTCTTTCGATACTGTGGTATGTAACGTGTAATATTCAATATTTGACAAATATTTTCATTTCCCAATTTTCCAATAAACATAACAGTTTTTACACGTTTTTAGAAAATTTAATGCTGATTGATAAAGAATTAGGTTTCCCTAGGCGCTGTTACAAGTTTGAGTTAAAATTTTTTCGTGGCTTATACAGTGGTTCTATTGTACGAATTTGGTGTTGTTATCTATTTCTGTATATTTTTCAAGCAATATTGTGGAACTAATGGTTATTTTATCTTTTTTCTTTAACTGCCCACTAATGGCGGCAGATTCAGTATTAGTAGTTTATACATTTCTCTTTTACGCTGTCTACTGTCGTATGAAGACCTTCACCAATTTGATCTCGGCCCGTACAAAAGATTATTGTTTTTGCATCAATATGTATCAAAAATTGGCTGATGTTACCGAAAAGGGAAGATTGAATTTTAGTTGCATGGTAAGTATCAATGTGAAATGATTAATTGCCTACTTCCGTTTATATGTTTTCATAATTATTATTAGATCATATTAAAATGGTATTATTAATGATTTAATTTTCAGTTTTTCTGGTGCGTGATGTTCTACGTGTCAGATACAATGTACAGTATATTTCATCCACTCACTCAAATTAATTCGCTGGTAAGTATAAACTTTTAATTTTAGTTAATAACTTCTGAACATTAATTTAATTTGTCATTATGAAAAACAAATCTTCCTTTGATGACCTCCAGGAAAATCTCCAAGACTACATATCAGCAAATGTGACTGTGATCCCATCTCTCCTCATCATCTTCGCTCCAGTGGTGACCGCTAGCAAGCTGTCCTCACAAGTGGATAAGCTGAAGTTGATGTTATACGATAGGCTGATCAACGATAGAGGTAACATCATCAAATTCATTGTAAAATTATAAACGCGAACGTATATCTCTAACGCTCACTGCCAAAAAACCTGGACCGATTTTAATAAAATTTGATATGGATATAAAATGAAGTAGTACCTATGCCTACGTTGCATACCAAACATTGAAATCCGTTTATTATTTCTTGCACGAAAAAGTAACAAATATCCAAACATCCATTCTCACAATAATAATAAGATGGACTGGAGTCTACATAAGAGGGTGTGGTTTAATGATCATTTACGCAGTTTTTATTTTCATTTTAATTAAACATTGCATCCTTAAATCCATCAATAAGGTGATTCAAGAATGGTCATGATAAAATCACAGATATTTGCTTTTCCAGATGATTTTTTGTAAACTTTAGATGGAGAAAAAGAAAGAAAGAAATTTCTTGAACCGCGACCTTTTGTCTGAAACAATATTTTATTTTCAGATAAAGATCACCACACAGCGCTGCCGAAGCTGATCCGTTATATCGAAGCAAGGCCTTTTAGATTCAAAGTGGCCGGTGTTATACCTCTGGACTGGTCTCTGGTCACGATAGTACTCAACATTGTGATTACCTACATCATCGTGCTGCTGCAGATGTCTTCAAGAACTTAACACGTTACCTCACAGTTATAACATATCGCTCTTGACACTTTACTGGACACTCAATTACTGGACGTAAAGTGTCAATGGAAGTAAAAACTGAAGAAGTTCTACTGCTTAGTTTTCATATTGAATCTGTCTACACATCTTTGTCATTGTTTTATGGGAAAAAAGCATTGTAGAACCTAATAACACTTTATATAGTCAACTTATTAACATATACATAGTTAGTATCCCATAACACAAGTCTCGAACTTACTTTGGGGCTAACTCAATCTGTGTGATTTGTCTGTATATATTTATTATTTATTATTATATACTTCATTATTATTAACTTGAAATAAATGGTTATTTGAATTTTTATTTCCCTATAATTATTGAAATATTTGAACAACATAAATAACTACCATTGCAAAAGAAAAGCAATTAAGACGTGGTATTAGCCACGGATGGATTGAAAAGCTCATCTATATATTAGCACAGCCTACCTTCATACAGATCTACGCGGGGTAATCGTGAAGGATGTGAGAGGTGGGGGTGGGGGAGTCATACCAATTTCAAAATGCAATTTCTATGACTACTCAGGAAAGTTTACTTGAAAGTAAAAAATCCCCAAAACCGTATTAAGGAAACCAATAAATATAACTAAATTTAATAATCATTTGGCAAGTACAATTTAATTTTTATTCTCCCAAAAAAATTAGGCTCAAAATAATAATATCCTAAACTAAATGAAAATAGCTTAGATATGACATAATTATAGATTAAACGAACTTACCTGAAGTGAAGTTCTATCCTAATTATGCGAAGGCTTCGTCCGAAGAGATTAGAAGAAATAATACATATGTAGTAACTAGCTGTTACCGGGCTTCGCCCGCGGCAAAAAAAGGATTAATCATTATCCCGCTCCTGTGAAACTGTTGCTTGAGCGCGAGTTAGCACTTTATTCACGATGGAGAGAGTTGAAAAATAGGTAAAATAGCAAATAGGCAAAATTACAAATTCATAGACAAATACCGTTTATACACTCGCATAATATGTGTGCAAGAAATTTAGTAAGGCTGCTGGCGTGCGTGTCGTGATTTTCAATCAAATGGCGCGAAAAATTTTATCGTTACCGTGCAGCGTATAGATAGATATATTGACAAAGATATAAAATAATAAAAAAAAACGTGCCAACAGGTCAACACAAAAACACAACAAAAAGTAACCTGAACCTAACTTATTTTCTGCCTTCAAATCTTTCCGGGCGGTAATAAAAAAAAATAACCTGAACATAACTTCTTTTCCGCCCTTAAAGTCTTTCCGGGTGGTCAAAAAGTGTAACCTGAACCTAACTTATTTTCTGCCTTCAAATCTTTCCGGGCAGTAATAAAAAAAAAATAACCTGAACCTAACTTCGTTTCCACCCTCAAAGTCTTTCCGGGTAGCCCCGCCTCCGCACGCAATGTACATCACAACAAACTCACTGATGTTCCTTCACACACATAATATATAGAAGTTTGAACAGAGTGCCATTAGTCCGTGCACTCAGCAGCGGTCCGCACACCTCGACGTATCCGGGAATACTGCCGGCCGCCCGGTGCAACGGCCCATTTTATATGGAACTAGCTTTCGCCCGCGGCTTCGCCTGCGTGAATTTCCTACGGGAATACTGCTTTTTCCCGGGATGAAAGGTACCCTATGTCCTTCTCCGTACTTCCAGCTATATGTATGCGAAATTTCAGAAAGATTGGTTCAGTAGATAAAACGTGAAGAGGTAACAAACAAACAAACAAACAAACAAACTAACAAACCAACAAACAAACAAACAAACTCACTTTCGCATTTATAATATTAGTTAGGATTAGTGGGGAGGCTGTCGTAACGTCACTTTGACGTAACGTCATTTTGACATGACGTCTATTTTGTCAAAATTTAGGTGGCGTTACTATAATTGGTATGCCTACGGGAACCATTTTTTCCGGGATAAAAAGTAGCCTATGTATTCCAGGTCATTATCTACCTCTGTACCAAATTTCATCGAAATCCGTCCAGTAGATTTTGCGTGATTGAGTAACAAACATCCTCACAAACTCACAAACTCACAAATTCACAAACTCACAAACTCACATCCAAACATTCGCATTTATAATATTAGTAATTAGTATGGACGCCAAACTTTTTTTTTTTTTTTGTGGGTAGTTTACCCGGCCCTGCATCGACGGCGGTTGTTATGTTCATTTAGTTTAGAGTAGCTTTCTCCGTAAACTCATATTTTACGAATGACTGGGATTGTTTGTTGACAAAATAGGGCTGGGAGGGTTGCTAATCTCTTCGGACGAAGCCTTCGCATAATTAGGATAGAACTTCACTTCAGGTAAGTTCGTTTAATCTATAATTATGCTTCAGGCTTCGTCCTTCGAGATTAGAAGAAATAATACATATGTAGACTTTTAGAGATAACATTCGTAAAACATGAGTAAATGATAAAAAAAGAATTGCTAAAATACCAGCACGAATTTTAGCATAGTTTTTATTAAATTATAAATTAGCATACTTAAACGAAAAAAGTATCTCCTAATATTAATAATTATTATTACAACTTAAATGTGATATATGTATGTAAATATGCATTTTTTTTATTATTATTATTTATTAAACACTGCCATGGTAAAATGACCACTACGGACATTTTTGATTGGTCTATTATAGAATTTGGCAAAGGTCTGAGAGCTGGAGCTCCAGCTTGCATTTCTAACTTGGTAAATTTTGACCCCAAATGGCGCGCAGCTGACGTAGCTGCATGCCGGGTGCTATGCGCGTATGATGAGTGAATGTACTATAATATAGTATCAATTCCGCTTGAACATAAAACAATTTTTATCCATTTTGATAATTTTTATCGCATGAGTTTGCGAACCAACCGGCCTATTAGGTTTTTTAAAACTTAAGAATAGCAAGTCATTACTACCTCGTATCGGTTTTGTCAAATCAAGATATGAAAGCACATCTTGTACCGGACAAATCTCCGGCCGGTCATTAAAAATGAAAGAACCAATAAGGGTTGGTGCGATCCAATCCTTAATGTTTTTATTATATCTGAAATTTTATTTTCTGATGGAAATTTCTCAATGTTATTAACTTTGATTTTAGTAAGATTTGCACTCGAGCTAAAAGGATAATTAATTTCTTTACAATTTTTTCAATTCTCATGAGGATACAATACAATTGTGCAAGAAAATATAAAACTACAGAAGTGTCACACACTTTATTGTATTTTGTAAGGGGGGTTTGTGTAGATCGATAAACCCCTTTAAAAATCTTTTGATATCCTCATGTTAACATAAAGTAAAGATAATGCGGACCTGTAGGAATACTGAGCTCCTTCATTATAGGCATTCGGAAGAAATTGTAATATACTAGGATTTGGTACTTCAAACATATTCAACTTTTTTTTTTTGATAACAGCAGCATTTACTGCTGCTTATATAAGTTATAAGAGAGTGAATTTAACTAATTAACTAAAATTTTATTGTGCGAAAGAGACATTCTGCGAAAGAGGCATTCTGCGAAAGGGGCATTCTGCGAAAGAGGCATTCTGCGAAAGAGACATTCTGCGAAAGAGGCATTCTGCGAAAGGGTCATTCTGTGAAAGAGGCATTCTGCGAAAGAGACATTTTGCGACTAAGGGACATTATGCGAAAGCGATATTTTGCGTATGAGCCATCCATGGATAAGGATATGTCTGGAATACCTCTTCCCGGATAATACTCCTGCCGTTGAGGTGTGCATTTGACGACAGCTTGAATTGTCATTTAATTTTGTTAAAATTAAATTATCACTAGCTTAAAAGACTATCATTTCTGATACATGAAGCCTTCGTAACATCGGATACCATGTCTGTGATGGCCATAAGATATAAATTTATCAGATATAATTTTCCTCAATGATTTCAGAATCATAGTAAACGGGGGAAATGCATAAAAGTAAAAATTAGTCCATGAAATAGTAAAATTATTAACAGCTTACGCATCTGAATCACGATGCCAAGACACAACTACACAATTCGTGCATTTATTATTTACTCGACTAGCAAAATAAATCTTTGTATTAGGAAAACTAAATTTTTGCGTTATATTACGATAGGCATTAGTTATTGAGTTGCCATTCAATATCTGGATGTACACATCCACACGACCTTAATATACCTTAATAAGGAGTTTACGACGTACACGCCGTAAACTCCTTATCTGGAATATAGTTTTCTGAAGATATGAGAAGTATATAAAAAGCGAAAACATTCAAGATTTTTCGCTCACACCATTGTCTTTCGCAAATTTTGTCAAGTGTGTATGACACAGGATATACTAGTAGCTGCTGCTGCTGTATTATCTATTTTAAGAATAATCTGACAGTTTGATTATGATCTGGCAAATTTCTTAAGACTAATGAACGCCGCCAGGATTTCTCGGCGTTCATCCTCACTCCACGGACAGCTAGCTCTCTGATTCCCACGCGCTACGCCCCGTTGTTGAGGCATCGGAAAATATTTACAGTTCATATTGGTCACTTTTGATCGTACACAGCGGATTAAATTGTGCATGGCTTGTTTCCACCATTTTAAGTCGGAACATTATATTTTCAGAATTATTTATATTTCAAAACTATTCAATGTCTTTTTTAATTCTATAATTTATTTATTTTTTTCTTGATAGGGTGACATGAAAATTAGTATCTATAATCGGGCCGAAACCTAAACTCCCGTATGACAGGTGTCATCAGGGTCAAGCCCATGAAGTTCCGAATTTTTTAAATTTTAAATCTATGCGCGGAAATGTAGTACTTGAACTTCCGGCTTGTCCGTTTAGGGAGTTCCATTGCATCCGTCTACAATAAATCAATATTGAAAATGTAAAAAATCGCGATACATCGTTTAATTTATCGATTTATTTAACAAGGTTTGTAAATGCTGGATATAAAAATTGTTGCGTTTTAAGATTATCTATACATATAATAAAACAGTAAAAATATTTTGTCTGTACATTTAGTATTTTTGACTGATATTGATAGAGGGACACCTAAAAAGAACAATAGAAAGCAAAAAAATTTTTAGAATTTCTTGTCTGTCTGTCTGTCTGTCTGTCTGTCTGTCTGTCTGTATGTATGTACGCGTTTCACGCAAAAACTACTGGACGGATTTGAATGAAACTTTTTTGTTGTATAGCTATTAAGCCTGGGCAACATATAGGCTATAATTCATTTTAAAAACTGGAACACCTGATGAAGAACCATAACGGAACAGCTAAACTATAAGTAATATGGAAATGGTGCCTTAACAAAAATCGTTCAACCTGATGAGCATTTTCTGCCGACGTATAAAAATTGAAGATCTGGAACATCTGATGAAAAGCTCCAAGAGACCAGCTACACTATAACATATATAGAAATGGCGCCTTAGCAAAACTCGTTCAACCTGATGAGCATTTTCTGCTGACGTATAAAAATTGAAGATCTGGAACATCTGATGAAAAGCTCCAAGAGAGATTTTTCATCTAAGCGAAATTCACGCGGGCGAAGCCGCGGGCAAAAGCTAGTATATAATATTAAAGTAATACAAAAAAGACAGAAAAGGGGACAAGAATTCACGCAATCGTATCGAATCGTGACATCAAGTAGACAATATTATTCACAATGAATTTATTATCCATATTATTGACGAAGACAGCGACTCAAACTCAGGTTCAGACTTCTGATTAATAAAAATAATTATTTTATTTCGATTTGTTTTTTTTACGTAACATCAAATTATCGCAGCGAATCGTGTTTAGGTACATCACTATTATTGTCAAAGTGACATACGTCATACGGGAGTTTAGGTTTCGGCCCGATTATAGTATGTATTATTATCTATTATGTATCCTAAAAATAGCAAGAATGTGAAAATATAAGCTGGCTTTTTTTTTTTTTTTTTTATTTAAAAAAAAATTTAGGGATGTTAAAAGATTATTGGTTAGATTTAAATTTTTTAGGCAAATTTGATAATTAACTCCCATCGTGCACAGATTATCTAAGTAATCTGACCACTGGTTCATAATTTTCGTAAAAACATGAGTATTCAAGCCGAGTGGATAATTCATAAACTGAACCATTAAATTCATAAACTGAGTTTTTAAGCTTAAATCTGAGGTCCGAAGTACAAATCCAAAGTACACAAATAACATTTTTTCCGAAACAATTTTCAATACAGTTCTTAAGTCCCCCATTTTAAAGTGCTTTGTCTCAATAAATTTATTTAATGATTTTAGATTCAAAAATAAAACGCTTTGTTCCATTCGGCTTCAGTATCAAAAAATATAGGTCACAAATACTGGTCAACGCATGGTTCACATCGTGAGATTGCTCCCAATGACAATAGATTATCAATAGCTTCGGAAAAAGGTGACTTTCAATTTCGGAATATTTGCGAGCTGAATTAAATTGAATAATGTAGCCACATATGACAGTAATATTGGGTCATGACATGTGAAAACATTGCCCGTTGATCATAAAATAAAAACAGTCTACCTGCTGTACCTCTAGCGGCGATGATAGGTCACCCTGTCGCGCTGAGGAGGACGCTGCGACTGCCTCGAGGATGGTGTGCCGAGTGCGCGTCGAGCTCGGCGTAGGCTCCTTCATCCTCGGCGGGCCAATCTGCCTGCGAGTCAGGCCCGGATACTTCGAGTTTAAATTTCTCGAGTTAGAACTGTTGGGTGTTGGTTACTTTTTTGAAACCTTTGATTTTGTAACCTCGTGCAAGTTATCACCAAACAGAAAATGGTCGATTTTCGTATTCTTATGATCTTCTAGTTTCACTATCATCGTATCAGCATACAGTCAGCGAGGATACGGGCGGAGTCCATTAGAAGCTTCAATAGTTGCTGTCTCTTTTGACGATAATAAGAAAATAATCGCCTCACTGAGACTTGTCAAGGTAAGTTGTTTCTGTTTATTTTCTAATGCCTTGCTCATTTTACATTAATTTTTGATACAGCAGCTTTAATTTCAGGATTTAAGGCAGGTGGATCAATCGATTTGTAACCCAATGTTGTAGTCTCACTGACAATTTTTTATGAACTTCCTTGCCATATTTTTTATCAGTAGCAGGATCCATACTCAATATTTCTAATAATTCAACATCTAGGTTTTCTATTTCAGGTGCGGCGGACGACGTAGACGGAATCGGCTCAACAGACTGCGGCGGCGGTAGGCTTTCCTTCGGTACGACTGATGGGATGGATAGTCTCTGGTGGCTGGCTGGGCCCAGCCACTGTTAAATCATTGTTAATTTAAGGCGGTGATATAACCTGGATAACCTCTTCATCAGTCCAGTCTAAGTAATTCCAATCTTTGCTGCCCGAAAGACAGATGACGTATATTTATATTGTGAGAAGCAGTCCCCAGTTATATATAACACGTACTGCCCGCAAACAATATCTAACAAGCACGATAGGTAGTCCCAAATGTACTACCCGAATGTGCTAAATGGTTATTGTCTGGCTATGACATTGCGGTATTTATTGTAAGAGACAGTCCCTAGTTATTCAGAATAACACGTACTGCCCGCAAACAATATTTAACAAGCACGATAGGCAGTCCCAAATGTACTACCCGAGTGTGCTGAATGGTTTTTGTTTGGCCATGATATTGAGGTATTTATTGTAAGAGACAGCCCCTAGTTATGTAAAATAACACGTACTGCCCGCAAACAATATTTAATAAACACGATAAACAGTCCCAATCGTACTGCTCGAATGTGCTGTACCTCCGTAGTTCCTTATTGTTATTATAATAAACATAAATTAAGTAGATCACCGGCACACAATACAATTGAATAAATATTTCTACCTTGAAGACGCGGCGGCAGCGACTCCGAAAACGGACGCGATATATCCGTATCGGTGTCCCAGGTGTCCCTTCTGCTACCACTACGACGAGTACGACTACGTAATTTTCGTTCAAATTTCACTACTAACACTTTTACGTTTCGACATGTTAACAACGAACACTTTTTTCGGTAATAACGCGAAGTTGCAAACGCGAGTTGTGGAACGGCGCAGCACACAAAAGCGAATGAACATAGCAACCGCCGTCGATGCGGGGCCGGGTAAACTACCCACAAAAAAAAAAAAAAAAAGATATTCTCAAAGATGTGGTGGAACGGTAAGTACTGGCGTTACTACATATGTATTATTTCTTCTAATCTCGAAGGACGAAGCCTGAAGCATAATTATATGAGTCATGAACACAATAAATAATATTTTAATTCAAATCTTTATTCTTAAGTCACCATAAATTCTTCATTCAATTTTTTGGAGTCAACTGCAGCAACACAATGATGTAAGTGACCATAATATTGATTACAATAGCCACCAGCGACCAGTCCAGAGGTATAATACCAGCTATTTGGAATCTGAAAGGACGGGCTTCGATGTAGTGGATCAATTTCTGCAAAGCGACGTAATGATTTTTATCTGGAAAGTATTTTCAAACAAATTAGACTTTAGAAACTAATCTACACCTATGTTCTTACTAGTCAAAATTGCCACTGTCATAATATCCAAGAAATTATCCTAGCTTTATGAATGCAACGGCCCACTCTAAAATCAAACCTGTCAAAGTCAAAT
This sequence comes from Ephestia elutella, assembly GCA_018467065.1. Taxonomy (NCBI): domain Eukaryota; kingdom Metazoa; phylum Arthropoda; class Insecta; order Lepidoptera; family Pyralidae; genus Ephestia; species Ephestia elutella. Next base: position 17,049,014 of record CM031570.1, read on the forward strand.
TTTTTTATTGAAAAGCTCTTTTTCATGTCGATAACTAATTATTTAATCATAATATATTATGTCTCAAAGCTACAAACTACTAGCATTTCGGAACGACCACTGCTGAGAAGAAATGCCGAAAGAAACTCTCTTACTTGTAGAATTATTTTCCCAGTTAAAATAAATTACACTATAGGTTCTAAATATATCCAGAAAAATGACATAAGCCTCTCCTGTAGGCTGTACAACTATTAGTAACTTGATTATATCACAAAAACCTAAACTAATTTATCAAATAATCCAATTTCTTTCGTCTTGAATTAACAGCTAGTTTGAATATTCTTACCTCTATCCTGTATAAGTCTATCATACAACATCAACCTCAATGTGTCCACTTGCGAGGCCAGCCGACTGGCAGTGATGATTGGAGCTATTATGATGAAAAAGCTCGGGAGGAGGGTAATGTTGGCTGAAATGAAGTCCAATAAAGATTTCTGTGAAGGAAAAAAAATACTGGTGGTTTCGAAAAATATTCAGATAAATTGACCCTAGATATAATAATAAAATAATATAAACACGAAAAATTGTGTGTTGCTATGTACTCGTAAAATTATGATGGTTAAAGAATTTAATTTACAAAAATTATTATATGGACTCTAGTATCTTCTGCGGAAATACTGAAGAAGGACTGCATGATCCACAGAATTGCGTCTGTTGTAAGGTGCCTGTAATCCTCCAGCTCCAGATATGCAGAAGGCCAGTGACATGTTGACTTTCAAGTCATAACAACACAAAATGTGCTTTATGCTTAAATTCTTCTGCCTACGATTTACGTTTGAAGGTGCAATTTCGATTTTTCAAAGTGGCCAGTCAGAGCCCCCAAAATATGTTTTACAAAACCATACATACCTCTGAATTAATTTTCGTTAGAGGGTACAATACTCCTAACATTATATCGGATACGTAAAAAGCCAAGCACCAAAAGTACTGAAAAAAGAAAGCTGTGGGATAGTTATTGTAAGTACTATAGCAAACAAAATGTCACATCAATACAAAGTAATATATAATAATATAAGCAATTAGATAATATTCAGCAAATAGATGCTAGCATAAATTTAAATCCACACTCCGTCTAGGCTTGGTGGAGCCGACCTGAACGTTTCAGGTCAGTTTTATTTAATAACAGAAAAAGAAGAAAAAAAATTCACGTCAGAATCAAGTTATTTCAATACATCAATGACACTCGACTATTCTTCAATATTCATAAGTCCAATGGTTGCCTTACCATGCAGCTAAAATTAGTCTTTCCTTTATCTGTCACGTCAGACAGTTTTTGATAAGCATTGCGACAAAATTCCACATCAATCGTACAATTTGAAATCATGTTTGTAAGAGTCAACATACGACAATATACAGAATAGAAAAGTAAACCGTATACAAACATTACAGTATTCGCAATAAGCGTGGGATTAACAAAGAAAAAAATTAAGGGTCCTGGGACATGGCAATAAATTGTGTAATAAAAACAATAATATAATACCAAACTGATAGGATAAATTTGATATGATAAATAAAGTATAATAAATTTCAATTCAGTTTTGTAACGATGTCCAACAAACCCAAATTCTTGGTCAACCAAATGTAAATTATTTTGAAAGGTATAAAAACTGTTTTGTTTTTTTGTATGTTGCGATACGAATATACAAGTCAAATATTGTATGTTAATAGTTATATACCAAAGAATTGAGAGTATATGTAAAGAAAATTGAATGCCAGAATATAAATACAATACAATTAAAACAGTGCATATTTGTATTAGATGCATACATTTCAGTATATATTGATTTACTTTGGATCTGTAGTTGTAATATCCAAAATCAACACAAAGTATTATATGAATTAATAAAAATATGAAACTAAACAATTTTTGAACTATTTTAGAAGTATTTAGTTTAAATAATGTGGACATTGATAGTTTTGTATTGACTGTTTCGGCACAAATGGGGTTTGGTAAAATGAAATAGTATTAAAAAGACATCGATAATTCAAAAACCATTTGTTTTATTGCTTTTAGTCATAATTTGTCTTAAGTAATTAGTTTTTCACACATGTGTACAGTAAAACACGCAGATAATCTTAATATTAACTAACATTATAAATGCGAAAGTGAGTTTGTTTGTTTAGGTGTTTGTTTATTTGCTACCTCTCTCTCGGGCAACAGCTAGTATTATTATAATGCTTAATAATATTAATATATATATTGTATTATTAGGTACATAAGCCATCACGATTACGAATTTAAGAATTTATATGTATACCTACATCATGTGCATAAAGTGCAGAAGCATATACATTATACACTGTACAAGTGTACCTCTATATGTTTCTGACCTTCAAGTTTATAAGTTTCCATTAAGCTACAGTGAATATCATACTTATTAATAAAGTTAAACATGTAAAAAAATTACGACAAATATTACTAATTGGTACTATTAATGCACATGTAATAATATTAATACAAATGAGTAATCTGTATAGCGACGATCACGTAAGTAACAATGATGTTAAGAATCAAAGCTGGCAGCGTCCAGTCCATGGGGAGTATCTTGCAGACGGTGAACTTGAAGGGCCTGGCCTCGATGTACCGGATGAAACGCTTGAGGTCTCTGCTTCTAATAAGGTCTAAAATAAATAAGTTGAAATTAAATTAAAGTCTTCCTAAGTAAGAGACGAGTATATAGCTTGTCTATTTGGTAAGTGACATGAATACTGTAACAGCATTTTTGTCATCAGAAATAAATTTACTGTTATCTTCGATCAACAAAGTTCTATAGGTACAGCCATTATTTGCACCAAAAATTAATGGAAGTCTTACACATACATTCTAACACAGCTTCTAAGGCCTAAGTGGAGAAGAAACCGCACCATAAATACAACCGCAGCATTTTATCTGATATCTTCAATTTTAAAAAATATAGCGGCGTAACAAATTGGCAAAGGTACACTTTTTGACTAAGTTGTAAATTTGTACTTTGGACCTCAGTTAGGTTAGGACCTTAGTTCTCTACAAGATCAGAAAAGTTTATATAAAATTTTCAAACAATATTAATGGTACTTACTATGCCAATGCTTAAAAGAAATATTTTGTACAGATTTACCTGTTTCTCCCAATAAAATAATGTGTAAAGTAAGCTTCAGTTGTTCAGTTTCGGATGATAATTTCCCACCAAAATAAGATGGCAAAAATATTGATACAAATGTTGAAACCATAGTCATACCAGCAGTAAAAAATACTGAGCGAAACTGAAATCACATAATTGTTTACGAATCAAACCATGAAATGAATGATGATGAAAAACTATTCAAAGTTAGTAGCTGTCGAATTGATTTAACGTAAATAAAAATTCTACTGTGAACAATATAAATGATATTTCTTAATGACTAGGTACCTACTTCAAGTAAACAGTATATATCCAGAAAATGTAAGTACTCACCTCAGTGATATTATTATTCTTTATAAGAGTGAGTCCATAGTAAATTACCATCATGACTTGAGGAATGTTGCTAAGGAAACATATCATAAACTGAAAATTAAAACAAAAAGTTTTAAAATACCGGGATTGCATTATTCAGGCTACAAATTAATCCTTTTTTTTTCTAAAGATTATAATCCAGAATTCCGTTTAAAGTACATAATATGAGCTACACACACGCATTTTTTATTTTCATTATAATTTAGATTTGCTATACTTACTACGGCTTCAAAAGTTTTCATGGCTTCCTGAGTAGAGTTAATCATGTTCCGGTAGATATATTCACAAGACGCAATATCACGCTCTCCCTTTTGGATGCAACTCATGAACTTCAGGAGCCGACAACTTACAGAATGAAAGGCAAACGTGTACATCAAGAGAGCAATAACAATGACAAGATATTGAGGAATTAAAAAGAGATAAGAAATTATTATGGCGTAATAGGACACATTATAAATGTAGATGAGAATAGAGGAAAACATAAACTTACCAATAATGGCAAGAGTTATTGAGAGTATAATCTTGAGCTCTAAGCTGTAAGAGCGGCTATCAATTCCAAGTTCCGAATCAATGGCAAATAAATCGTTTTGAAGATTGAAAAATGACTTTTCAGAAGAAAACAATATCACCAAAATATTAAACAGATACTGAAATGTAAAAACTAAATACCACGTTGCCATATATAAACTACCCATATTGTAGTACCACAGAGCAGTGATAGTAAATACCATAAAACACTGAATCACATTGAATGCTTTCATAATGATTTTTATTGGCAATGATTTGAACTGCGTAAAACCGAAATCCAGAGCCAAAAATACATGCAATATTTTAAAAAAATAAATGAATTCTTTTGAGAAACGCCGATTTTCTTCTCTAGACTTCATTAGAAATTTTATTTTTGATAACTTTGGGGAAATTTTGTTCACCATAATTAAAAAAAATGCAAGCAATGGATAGTTTCGAATATCAGGCGTAGATGCAACAATAATAAATTGTAAAAGAAATATTTTTAATGTGACTTCAATTCCATTTGCATTAATTTTAGTGTAATAACTACCCAGTAGATACCTAATTAGCCCTGCCGGCAACGAAATTCAAGTTTTTAATATAGCTTATTGGATGCATAAAAAAACATATCTATTTTACATAAGGTTTAGCTTTAATTAAGTCTGAACTACTACAATATATATGATATTAATAAATTATAAAAACTATCTTTTATTTCTTCTATATCTTAATTAAAAATCTCATCATCACTATCATCTAGTCCTTCTTCCTTTTCTTGTCCACTGTTTTTCTCGAGCAGCACAACTTCACGACAATCTTCTTTAGCACATACAAGATTGCCAACACCAGAGCAAGCAGATCTAGGTATAGTTTCTGATAGAGAGGCACGTCCAGCGCCGGGGAGCGCAGGTGCGGCGCGCCGCGTGTCTTGACCACGTGTTCCACCCAATGTACTAATTCTTTACCCGGGTGGACTGGCCTGTCGTGATATACGTGTGATAACTCCTTCGCCTTTTCCGTGTAACTAGAAACAAAATTAATACTTCAAGCTACGCGGTTGAGGAAGACAATTAAAGAACAATGGCCGCACTGCTGGATCCAGGCGAATGTTTCTTGAAGAATTGAATAATTTACTTTTTTTGCATCCTGCAATCTTTTTCGAAGCAAACGTTAAATAAGAATAGGTAGAATGCTTAGGTATCATCCTTTGGCAAGGTTTTCAGCAAGTGCAAAATATTTCCATGTCTACAGTTTAGATTTGATTCCTTAGCTTTCCAAACAACTTGACTATCATTAGAATAAAAACTATAGCCGCTTTCATGGATTGAGAAACAAAGACGCGGAGCGTACCTACCCCAAAATAGAATGACCATATTTAAAATTATATAGTTTTATAACTACCTTTTATCATGTAGAATATCATCAATGGCAGCTCTCAATTTATCCATCATGTCGTAAGCGAGGTCGACTCTTTTAGCGAAGCCCTTGCGAACGGCCTTGTCAATGTTGTTGAACTGATCCGCGAATACAGGGATGCCTATGACGGGCTTGCCGAAGTGGACAGTCTCCGTGGTGGACAGCAGGCCTCCGTGGGTGATGAAGAGGATGCAGTTGGGATGAGCTGAAAAATAAAAATTTTAATAATAGTAGAGAAATAAACGTATTATCTATCTAAAGAGAACAACTATCAAATAGAAAATTCATCCAAACATTTTTTTTATTTTCCTCAGTATATACTTAAAATTTTGACGTTATTATCCTAGTATGATAAAATACACAAAATAATTCAAATAGTGAGAAGAAAAATTCCGTATTATTACTACAGACGGTTACGTATCAAATTGCTATACCTACCTAAGATGCTTTGCTGCGGCGCCCAGTGTATAATATGAACATTTGACGGCAGATTCGGCAACACTTCTTCGAATTTCCATAAAACTGTTTGTTTCAGACCACCTAATACTTCCAACAAGTCTTTCTTGATCGCTTCTGGTAGGTCCTTGCTCTTCAGGTTGGACCCCATGCTGAAGTAAATCAGACCGTTCTTTGCATTGTCCAAAATTTTCTGTAAATCCTGTGATAAAATAAGCGGTGTTATAGATATCATGCATGATGACTTAATGATTTCAATTTCATTCATATCAATTTAAAGATTTTGTTAGATTTTATTTTCAATTAGAGAATCTTCTGAAAAGAACTGATCATGAAATGTCATGGAACTGATATTTATATTCAATACATTAAAATTACCCATACATAGTTATGTATGGGTAATTTTAATGTATTGACGATGTATTGACTCCATGACGATGGTCCATCACTAAATCTTATAATGTAGTTACATTATAAGATTTAGTGATGGACCATCGTCATGGAGTCAACTGGACAATCCCAACTGTAGTACGTGCAAGAAGCGAAATTATTTCCTTCTCAATTGTTTTCAATGATTTTATAGACTTACTGCAGGTAGAGGTTTGACCACGGTATCGATGTGGTACCCAGCAATAGGTTTATACGCCTGGGGCAGCCTGGTAGCCTGTCCCAGAGACACATGGGAGTTGCCAAGGACCAGTGAGGCGTTGTACTTTACATCCCGGAAGGAGACCATCGGTCTGCCTCTCTTGATAATGTGAGGCCCGAGCAACTCATTGAACGCCTGGTTTTGGAAGCCGTCGAGGTAGCTGAAGATAAAATTAAAATACCTTTACATAATTTTAAACATAAATATGCACTCATGATGGCTTACTTATTAAAGCAACTCACCATCGAACTAATAAACCTATACAATGGTAGCATCGTAAGGAATATAGGAAATTGTCCGTGTAATGAAGATATCATATAAATAAACAAAAAATATCTACTGAACTATTGTTCATTGAAGTACTGCCCAAAGGTAGCATGGCACACTAGGCCTTTTTTACCAGTTTATTCTTTTCTAAATGGGTTTAGTTTTTTTTGAGATACCTACATACATTTGGGTTTTTTATAGTCTTTTTCTTTTTTCATTGTATCCCATATCTGGACAAATGTTTTCCCCTTTTGTCCACTAATCTCTGTCCATGACAATCACTCGCCAATCTGGTAAAAAATCGGATTCTTTATTATAATTTATACTTACAAAAATTGCAAGCCCATTCCAAAGAACTGTATAAACAATTCTTTCACTCTATCAGCGAAGCTGAAAGGCGCTACGCTGTTGGACTGGCAGTCGGGAACGTACGCCGGGTGAGTGTTCTCGTCTATCAAGCTAAAGATCATCCAGTGTGGTTCCACGGTGGACACCCAGATGAAAGGAGCATTGAACACGTAGCCTAGGCTGAAACAGTCAAAATTACCTATATGATCAGTAGAACATTAAGTTGAGAAAACTAATGGAATTGATGATGTCCATCATCCACCACAGATAATACGGAAGAGGAAAAAATATGGCATGAATTAGATAATAAGAAAATTTTTAGCATATGCATGACAGTTTTTGGTGAATAAGATAAGTAAACAATCAAACGGACATGAGTGTTCCCACACTCTCGTAAAATATCATTTTCGTTGCAATTATCCTTGATATTTTCAAGTCGAAAATGGTAATCCCATGTTTCTCGGCTAATTGAATCAATAACAAGTCAAATTTTAAATCAGTAGAATACAAGAAAGCGGTTCTAATTTAGCTACCAAGATATGACTTAAATCCCAATTGAAATAAAAGATTGAGAAAAAATATAAAGAGTTTATTTTTAGATATGATAAAGATTAAGTTTAGGATTTGAGTTTTGAATTAGTACTGAATCATATGATATCAAGTATCTTATCTATTGAATCAAATAAGTAATTTATTGGGCAGACTATTGGATAAAACGGTATGATTACGTTCGAAAAAAAAATTACTCAAGTTCGACCTTTGGTTTTTAATTATCCGTATTACATTTCAAAAATGTCCAGCGGTTTAGCTGTGAAGCATAACGGCAAGACTTTCGCTGATAATACTAGTAAAGAAGTATAGAAAGAGAAACTTGAATTACCCAGAATAAATTTCACTGAACATCCACTCAGCAATGACGACATCGAAATTCTTGGTGGTGTCGCTCATCAGCTTCACCATGTCGGGATTAGACAGAACGTTCGTGTTCACAGTTGTTATGAACGTGATAAAAGAGCTGAGGTCTAATTTCAACGTCACCTCAAGCAAGGCCGTCACATTTACCATTTGGCCTGGAATTTTATTAGAGACAATAAGTTTTTGTGAAGGGAAAAAAGGTGCGCTATTTAATTTGTCAAATGAGTGAATATCTCCATTTAATGTTATATATTTTACAAGCTTCTGCCCGCGGCTTCGCCCGCGTGCATTTTCTACGAGAATATTGCTTTTTCCCGGGATTAAAGTTAATCTATGTCCTTCTCAGTATTTTTAACTGTGTATGCGAAATTTCAGAAAGATTGGTTCAGTAGATAAAGTAAGAAGGGGTAACAAAAACCAAACAAAAGAATAAGTTGGTATTTTAGTTTCCGTATAATTTGGGAATGACTCTCCTTTTTGAGGAATTCTCATTCTTACGAATACAACAGTATTCGTACATGTCTGTGTTGTTGTCGTCATGATTTTATGGTAGTGGACCAAGTCCTAAGATCTCATCCCACGGGAGTAACATTCCAATCGATAAATCACTTACTTGCTATATCAATATCGTCAGGGTTGCTGACATCGATCTGGGTGAGAGTTGGTGGAGGATTCTTTTCTGGAAACGCTGTTATGAACGTCACCTGCAAGTAAGCGAAATGGAATGTCATTAAAGTACCACATTTTCTATACTTTTCCAGTAGTTAAATTGTAGCGGTGGTGGCCGAGTGATTAGGACGCCTGTCGTAATATCCCAGGTTCGAATCCTGCTCATGTCATATGATTATACCAATCTGACACATTTTTTGTAATTATCATAGTCTACCACTTGTTTTCGATGAAAGAAAACATCGTGAAGAAACCTGCATACTAGTTGGTGTCTTTAGCTAGTTTGTGAAATGGAGAAGGCAATGGCAAACCACTCCAAATCGTTGTTTGTGTTTCATTCTATGTTTCGACCTCGACCTTTGTCTGTATATATTTATGAGCCACTTGATTTTGACACACCAAAAATCATCCAACGCTTCCAGAATAAAGTACTGAGGGCTATAGTCAATGCGCCTTGGTACGTAAAAAATAACGACCTGCACCGGGACCTTAACATACAGTTCGTATAAAATACGCAGAAGCACATGAACACAGGCTGCTTCACCATGTGAATGTTGAGGCTATTCAGCTCCTCGACAACACGGACATAGTGCGAAGACTCAAAAGAACTAAACCGTCTGATTTAGTGTAGTGATAAAAAAACAATTTAATAGTGATAGTGATAAATATTGTTAATATAGACACACGAACAAAGTGCCTTCCCTTAATAGAGACAGTAAGAAAAGTGCCGATGGACACATTCTTATTCTATAGTAACAATATAAAACTAGGTCAGAGTAAAATTACTCATTAGCCTGACATTGGGCTAGATTGTAATATTATTAGGGTATTAAATTATTTATATAGTACGCAGAAGATAAAGGAAAAAAAAAAAACTTTATAAGAGAGTTGATGTACGATAAAGATGCCTATTAGTCGTCGATTGGTTAAGACACCCGCCCGTGGTCAAAAGTACAAAGGTTTGAATTCCACTCGTAGGTACGAGTGGAATTCGAACCTGAGTATAGTGAGGTAGGTACCTCATGAGTTTGTATAGCAATCTAGTTCATGCAAGCTAGTTTTCATCGACCACCTACTACTTACGTGAAGGAAAACATCGTGAGAAAACATGCACATTAGTAACAGTTTACTAGTGTGTATACGACTAATATGGCTAGATAGTCTTAAGTCATCCGTAGGCGTCTTTAATAAATCTGACACCAGCTTTAGTGGTAACAGATACATACTCGATAAGAAAAAAGTTTATGTGGTTAAAATAATGAAATTACCTCATGTCCTGCCTGAAGCAGGTGCCGTACCACCCCGCTGCCCAGGATGCCGTGGCTCTTGCTGGCCAGGGGGAATAACACGAAGATCTTGTAGCTGTCACACACGTGAGCCAGACCTATGGCAACTACTAGCAGCCATGAAAGATTTGCCATTTTCTGTAATAAATGATGTTTAGTCAACTTAAATTTTACAATAAAAAAATTAAAGCTTTTCCAGGAGAGGGTTGTGTCTTGTGACTCGTGATTTTGATGTTAAAACAATGTTTGGAATAAAACTATCGAAGTCGAAACGGAACGCGCTTGGTTCTTGTTGGCGCCGATAGTCGCAAGCGGCGCTGGTGTCGCCCGCTGGTGGCAGCCCGCGTGGGCCTCCATTTTGAAAACAGTCTGCCTTGTGTGTTTGAACGAGAGGGCCGCGTCGCGCGGATTTGCACCCCCGCCATTTTGTTGTTGGCAACCTGCCGCGTGGATGCGTGCAAATCTGTTTGTGATTATTTCATGGCGGAATAATATAAATTGTTGTTGAAAATTAACATGTCTGTCTGTCTCAGCCTAAAGACGTTCACTGCTGGACAAAGGCCTCCCCCAAGGATTTTATCCACGGGGGTTTTGCCGTAATCGCCACGCTTGGCAGGCGGGTTGGCGATCGCAGTGTGATGGCATAGTACGCGGAAAGATGCTGCTGCCCATCCTCCGGTGTTTTAAATCCCTTAGTCGCCTCTTACGACACCCACGGGAAGAGATGGGTTGGTGCTATTCTAGGGCCACACCACAGGCCACCCACACCACAGGCCACATTTCTATACGTCAACAAAATCTATACGTCAACAGAAAATGCTCGTCAGATTGATAAACTTTTGCAAATGTACCATTTTCATATTTCTTATAGTGGACGTAGTTATGCAAACCAGATCCAACCCACACCTTGGCCAAAATTGAGTTCTGTACACAAAATTATTCAAAAATAGGCCTTACGTCTATGGAAAAAAAGACCAGTGTCTCCAGTGTTTCATTGGTCTAAAAAATGTATTATTTTCAAAGATACCATCTTAAAACAACATATTTGGAACGTAAGAAAAGATTCAAGCAGCGTGATTTTCAGGAAATAAAACATAAAACTAAATCCATGTCACTTGGTTCTATATATAATTATGAAATTGTGATTTTATGAGGATCATGCCGATTGGATCTTATTTGCATAATAAATATACTCACAATTGCATATTTTGAATAAGATGCATTTCACATGGTTCTTTGTTTCGTTTTGAATGAATACAGTTCTTACGATACATGCGGTTTGGATCTCGTCTATGTAACGTTTGACGTAGTTATGCAAACCAGATCCAACACAAAAATATAGAATGTTGGGAAATTGACGTTTTACTTTGGGACTTAATATTTAAATATAAAGAAAGTTTATTAAATAAGCTAATAAGTAATATCATGGATAATACTTAAAAGTACACGATCAAAATTCTATTACAGTGATTGAACAGTAAAATGTCTGAATTTTCATGGAAAACATTGAATGGATCATGTTTGCATTAAGTTAGATTGCAGTTTTTTCTTAATTAGGTACCTATATACCATGTACTATGAAATAATTGATTTTGTTTTATACATTGATCGGCAATTTGATAATAAAGAGGCATCGGCGAATTACAAATGGCTTTATTTTTAATCATTTATTTAACAAGTTTCAAAATGATTTGTTAAAAGAATAATATTAAAGAATAATATCTGAAAGCCTTTGTAGACATTCTCGGAGAATGTCTTAAAAGCTTTCAGATATTATTCTTCGGGTTCATCTAAATCAAACTCGAAGTCCGGCGCTCCCTAAAAACCGTCGACATCATCAACAATCCTGTCATCTCCAGTCAAATTCTTATAAAAATTGTGTACATCGTTTGGAATAAGATGTAAGAGACTTCTTATGTCTTTCAGTTTTACACTGGGTATGGGCTTTCCATTAGGCTAAAGTGAATCCATTAGGTTCTTGGACATAATTGGTTGTCTACCACGGGTATTTATATACGTACGTATATTTCCTTCCACCCAAAGGTTGGCTGAAAGAAATTGCATTTGCGATAAGCCCGCCTTTGCGCTCATTTATATTTATACATGTATTTACTTTTGTTACTACATTGTATTTATTTTCTGAAAATGGTGCAATAAAGTGTTTATCTATCTATCTATATTTCTTTATGTTGTGCTCCTTAAAATCTGCTTCTAAATCTGTGCTCATATAAATTCCTTTTTAAGAACTAGTTCCTTAGTTTTAAGCCATGAAATTTTCGATTTATCGACTGCTATTTTCCTATTTGTAATAATGTTTTCTAATTTTGAACATGAAAGAAAATCTTCTTTAGTCATTTTTGTCACATGCATGGGTTTATTCTTCTTGCAATTTTTCATTATTTCTATGTAATCTTGTAGTGTATAAAGTCTCTGCTGTAATTTTAAAGTACATTATATCCTCCCAAAGTCAGTGTCATTAGGCAAAAAGCTATGCCCTGATTCTAAAAATCTAATACTTATCTGTTGCAAAATCGGATGATCGCATAATATGGCTTTAAGCATTAGGGTTAGCTTTATATTACCATTCTGCCTACCAGCCGATTCACTACAAAGTATTAGGTGTCTAACATCAGGCTTAAGCTTCTCAGCAAGATCTCAGAATCAGGGCATAGCTTTTTGCCTAATGACACTGACTGGGAAGATAGAATGTGCTTTAAAATTACAGCAGAGAGTTCTTAAAAAGGAATTTATATGAGCACAGATTTAGAAGCAGATTTTGAGGAGCTCAACATAAAGAAAAATACCCTATTTGTAATAATGTTTCACTTTGGCCTAATGGAAAGCCCATACCCAGTGTAAAACTGGAAGACATAAGAAGACTTTTACATCTTATTCCAAACGATGTACACAATTTTTATAAGAATTTGACTGGAGATGACAGGATTGTTGATGATGTCGACGGTTTTTAGGGAGCGTCGGACTTCGAGATTGAATTAGAGGAACCCGAAGAATAATATCTGAAAGCTTTTTAGACATTCTTCGAGAATGTTTACAAAAGCTTTCAGATATTATTCTTTTAACAAAGCATTTGTTAAATTCTTGATTAAAAATAAAGCCATTTGTAATTCGCCAATGCCTCTTTATTATATTGTCTTAATATCATAGTATTACATCAATGTATAAAACAAAATCAATTGTTTTACAGTACATGGTATATAGATAATTAAGAAAAAACTGCAAACTAACTTAATGCAAACAGGATCCATTCAATGTTTTCCATGAAAATTCAGACATTTTACTGTTCAATCGCTGTAATAGAATTTTGACCGTGTACCTTTAAGTATTATCCATGATATTACTCATTAGTTTATTTAATAAACTTTCCTTATATTTAAATATTAAGTCCCAAAGTAAAACGTCAATTTCCCAACATTCTATATTTTTGTGTTGGATCTGGTTTGCATAACTACGTCCAGTTTAGCTGTTCTGTTATGGTTCTTCATCAGGTGTTCCAGTTTTCAAAATCAATTATAGCCTATATGTTGCCCAGGCTTAATAGCTATACAACAAAAAAAGTTTCATTCAAAACCGTCCAGTAGTTTTTGCGTGAAACGCGTACATACATACAGACAGACAGACAGACAAGACATTCCAAAAAAATATTTTTGCTTTCTATTATTCTATTTAAGTTTCCCTCTATCCATTTCAGTCAAAAATACGAAATGTACAGACAAAATATTTTTACTGATTTATTATATGTATATATTACAGACATTCGTGTAAAGCAATCTGGCCTAGTACGGCGGGCCTTACGATTCGATGATCGCCTAGCCCACAGGCTTAGCCGTTCAATAGAATTCCGGCATTTGGCAAACTTGTTCGTCGCCCCGGCATAACATTTATTGTCTAAAACCAGTTGGCTGCGAATGAGTCAGAATTAAGATATATCTTGTCAGGTCTTTTTGTAACCAAAACGTAAATTGTACACTTTATAAAGTATTTTTTTACACAGTACTCAAATTAAAAACTGAAGATGTGCTTAAACATTTTATTTCATAATAAATCTTAACGATATATTATAAAATATCGTAATTACAAACATTTTAATTGATTTCAATTTTTACCCGGTATAAATTAAACTTCCTGGGAAAAAATGGGTATAAATGGATAAATTTCCGAGTTTCGGAAATTTATCGGGTAAATGCCCATCTCTAGTTGTATGTACTTGATAAATAATAAGTTCTTTGTGTTGTGAAAACTACATGGACTTTCGATTGTTTGATGTGAAACGGGGGCATATAAAGGCCTTATCACACTGATTGCATCGGTCAAGATTTCTGGGGCTGAGATTTCAGGGGTAGGGGGCAACCTTAGGGACCAACACCAGAAGACACCCAGAAGTAGTCAAGAAAGAATCAACTTGGTAAGCTGTAGAATAAGTTTGTATTTAATAGATTAGTTTTAGTGCTCTAGGACCGGTCGTTGTGGAAATCCTTGGGGGAGGCCTTTGTCCAGCAGTGGACGTCTTTCGGCTGAAAGAAGAAGAAGAAGAAGAAGTGCTCTAGGGTTCTGTACCCCCCTATATAGGGTACGGTGGTAGCAGAATGCGTTTAAATTAATTTCTAAGCTCGGGTCGGACAGACATAGTGCCGTATCGAATTTTTACCGTTATTTTTTTAACCGGTTTTATTTTCGGTACCGAAATTTCACGGTACTTCGTTTGTCCCGATTTTCTGCCACACGACAAGAAATTGAATTTTTGAAAGCTTGATGTGGTACCATTTACATTTTTAATATTATTTTATTCATTAATTATATAGGACAGGATCTTCTTCTAAAAATAAACACAAATGGCTAAAACCAAGAATGATGCAACCTATTCCAAATTTTCTATCGTTTTAAATTGATTGGATACCCAAGTTCTTTTTTCTATAAAAATGCTGCCCTCTCTGGTCACCAAATCACTAAAATAATTTGGGATATCTACTCACGAGAGAATTTTATTAAAAACTAAAACTACAATAAAGGTACCACTTTATGATAACTTCACACACTACTAATCTCAGTGATAACTAAACAATAGCACCTGTGCATTCGAATATTTAACAGACGGATCAAGTGATTTCATCGAAATATTTAGTACCTATGGAGATAAAAAATCCACTATCGTTATGCATGTTGTCATTTCATTATTATCAAGTTTCAATAAGCATGAGGATGAGGAAGCAAATAAAATCGAAATATTGCAAAGTCATGGTCAAATGAATCTGGTGATTTGTTAAATTTGTTCATTGAATCACTTCTTCCATTACTTTGCATGACGACTTTTAAAATTTTTCCCTACCCTCGACGTCATCGTCGTTGGTGGTCCCAACATTAGACGGACCAGTATAATTGTTACGAGATATAAGCTCTGATCGGATAGGATATTATAATACTCTTTGGGACAAGTTTAGGCAATGTACAACTAGATTAGCCTAGGCTGTTATTTGATTCTGGATAACTTTGACTTAGTTATACGGGGCACCCAAGCCACATCTTTTGACTGGGTGTAGAGTTTGTGAAGTTAGGGCTAGAGCCAAGCTAACTCTACCAACCGAAGTCTACGCTTCGGTTGGTAGAGTTAGCTTGGCTCTACATGAGGTCTGACAAATTTTTGACAGTTAGAACCATGGTCTTCTACTGGCAGCACTTTACGTGAAAATGTTTTTGTAGGACAGTATTAGTAGGATTAGTAGGTACCTATTGTAGCGTTACACCGCTACAAATCCAGTCGGTTATTGCAAGTCAAGTCTATTATTTCTACTTTAACTCTTTGCATTGTTTTCTTTAGGATGACAGTTTTTGAAATTTAAATCTTGGGTTCGATTTTTTAAGATAATGGAAAGATAATGGAAAAAAATAAGAGAGAAGAAGAAATTAAGAGCTCGGGAGTGAGACGTTATATTGGTGCAGAAATCCCATTTATCTATATTATTTTTTGCCTTTAAACAGTGGTTAAAGTGGCATAGTTTTGTGATGGGATAGTTTTCCCCGGAGAAATTTTACCCAGGATGGACCGGAGTATTTAATTTGATTGACTTCCACCTGTTGGAATGGTGTTTTGCTATGGTTGGAAACTGTTTTAAAAAAATTTAAAAGTAACGGGACGGAACGAAACACATAATTTTGATAACACGAAAACGGCACTCTATGTTTTGAGAGAATTCCAAGAGCACTCACTATCCAAGGATTCCTGTGAATTTTGACCAATGGACTCTGGAGGAAATTAACATAGCTAGATAAGTTGTCATACTATAAAATTATTTATGTCCTGTTTTTAATTTATATCCCACTGGACAGACAGCGAGCCTGACGACGTTTCCCTCAAAAATATGTTCTTTTATTTTCTTGTATTTTATACTTTCTGGGTAGCCTTTGTGTGTGTAAAATATCTGCACTCCGTATTTAAACCCTCTAAATTCTAAAAGCCCCATTAGTCGCGATTACCTTGTATTCGGTTTTAATTTGGTATTTTTTTTAATCATATCATTCATTTTCGACTCATTACATTTTTTTTAAGCATGTCAACAAACTAGCGGAAACATATATTTGTTTGATTTTTTTCTACATTAGTTGTTGTTTGAATCACATTCGGATCCATTTCCTTTTAATTTTTATATTTTTTGTGTGTCCAATATAATTTTTATAAAATAACATTGCTATTTTTTAATTTCCAAAATTATACGCGTGTTGTAACAGTTTTTCTTCTAGTTTTATTTCTCACGCAAGTTTCACTGCAATATATAATAACATGGGTAAACTTACAACATCCTTCGAATTAAACTATAGCCTTGGATAATTTACACGCACCATTAATTAAACTTAAAACATTAATACAAAAATAAATTTGATAACAATAGGCCGCATAATATTTTTAAAAATGTAAAACAAGCACGTGTGTTCAGATAAAATCAGCTCACTTATGTCACTAGTTCTTTATCATTACGAAGCCGAATAAAAAACGTCCACGGTCAACACCGGTTCATCGTCGGGTCAGAGGTAAACTCGCCAATCTGCCATTTTGGCGATTTTGACTTTTTTGTGTCAAAGTGTTTTTTTAATTGTTATACACACTGTGGCAAAATATCATATGCGTAGGATTAATACTTTCGGAGTTATTTCAATTTAACCTAGTTGCTATCTGCATAAATTTAGAAAATTACAAAAGTAAACTTGCATAAGTGAATATGGGTCAGTTACCACATTTGAAAATATAGCCTTTTAGGTATAATAAAATCAAAGTATTAAACTAGCGTAAGTGGTATATTGATTGTTTTGCTTTGGTTTACAATATGATGTAAACAATAAATTGACAATGCCCTACTAGCCTAAGTGGTAGATTGAATACTTTACTTTGGTTTAGAATATGATTAAAACTCTAATTTAACAATGCTCAACTACCCTAAGTGGCAGATTTAATACTTTACTGTGGTGTACAATATGATTTAAACCTAATTTGACAAGATCAACTAGTCTAAGAGGCAGATTGAATATATCACTAATTGCCCAAATAGTACTATGTCACAGATAAAAATACACTTAATTAGAGAAAAACAATCAGACTGTATGAAATAACTAAATTTAATTCATGAAAAGTTAAGAGCAAGCGCAAACTCTAAATAGTTTAACAGTATAGGATTTGACCGTAACTTACTACAAAGCTTTTATATTTTCACAATTTCTATACCATAGGCAAAACTTATTTCTTTGTGTTATTTTTGGTGCCGTTTCCCGCGCCATATGCACCCCGCTTTTCTTTCATTCTCACGCCAAGTTTGGTTAAAGTAGCGTTGCAAGACTACTACTATTGACACTTATATTTCAACAAACAATCGATACTATCGTACTATCAATAGCTTGTAAAATTTCAATAGTCATCAATAGTATTGTAAACTATTGGCTATCGATAAGTCTATCAATACTCAAAAATGTTGGTTCCACCAGACAATAGCATTCAGAATCCAAAAATCCATACCTTAGCGGTTCGCATGATAAAGCAGGAGGCAAACCGAGAGGTGTGGTAAGCTGGAATATTAACCACATAAGGATGTAATCCCTATCAGCGCCGTGTCGTCCGATGGTGGAATGGTGCAGAGGAATTAATTCATGCAATTCCTGTGCACACTCTTCGAAGTGCAGCCTATAGAATACACACAGACTTGCTTGACTGAGGCTCTGAAGTCGTCCTGCCGTAAGCGACTCATCATCCACGAGCCTTCTGGCACGTCTGTCGATAGCTTCCAGGGCTTCGAGCTGATAGCGGGCGGATCCATTCCACAGATGGGAGAACTACTCCATACAGGAGTGGACTTGAGTACACAGCTCAAGTCTTGAGCTGTGTAAAGGCTCAACAGTTGGTCCGGAGTAAAATACCGTTGAAACTTGGAAAGGATGCCTAGATTTCTTGAAGCAGCCTTAGCCCTGGTCTCAATATAACTATCGAAGTTAAGACTGGATGAGAAGTTTGTACCAAGAAGTACGAGGTGATCGGTGACAGGAACAGGCAGGTATGGTCCACCATTGCCTGCCTGAGATCGTCTATTTCCGTTTGTTTTTGCCTTTGCACTAGAAAAATATATTTCCGTAACAGTGCTATCGTCCGCGTACCCAAAAATACCGGGTTTTAGCCGATCATAGATATGTAGCAGAAAAAGCGTTGCGGAAAATACAGGCCCCTGAGGTACCCCGGTATTAATTGCCCATAGGTCAGACGAGCAGCCGTCACAACTACTCGAATAGACCGTTCGATCCTTAGACCTCAAGAAATCGGTAATCCAAGCACAAAGGCTGGCGAGGATACCATAAGCGGGAAGCTTTGCAATAAGACCGTCATGCCAAACTCTTTTGAATGCCTTCGAAATGTCAAGTGAGACAGCAAGTGTTTCACCATATTTTTCGAGGGCCTCACCCCAAAAGATGCGTAGCATACACAAGAAGATCTCCTGTAGATCGGTGCTGGCGAAATCCGAATTGCCGGTCACAGAGATCATTGTCTTCAAGGTACGCCAGCAAGCACTTGGAGCTTGTTATTAACACGCTGTAGTGTATTCATGTCTATTTTTACTTTTATTCTTGTCTATTTTACTTCAATAATTACTTATTTAGCTCAAAATGTTCTTTTTTACACTTTCTATTGTAAAATTTCTACGTTGCTAGGGAATATTTCTTTAAACTTACCGCTATATCTTCATTTTTGGTTGTTTTATGATATGTTTATTTCCAACATATATTTTGTGTTTCTTTTCACTCTTTTATACTTAATTCTTTAAATTATATTATTTTCACATTCAATTTTCTTAATTGTAAACAACTCTGATTGTTAAGCGTTGTGATAAGTCAGATTTTATTTTTCTAAAATTCTATAAATTTCTATGCTAACCTCTTCACAAATGTTCTAATTTTGTATTTTATTTGAAAATTATGAAGCAATACGAAATTCTAAATCGAGGCCTATATAAAGACACGGAATGTCAGTACGGGTCAGTCTTTATCTTCCGAGAAATCGGAACGGAGCGAACTATAAAGGTCTTGTCCCGGGGCCTGCTGACCCCGGGACCCTGCAAGCCTTCGCGACGTAAAAACTACTATATCTAAAAAAGCTATCAAAAACGTCGAAGCTATCAAGGACACCGAGGTTGTTGTGGATTGAAGCAGTTGCTGCTGAAGCAGTTGCTACTGAAGCAGTTGAGGACATTTTGAAGTCTGTACCTCGCGCTTGACAGTGGAGAAGACGTCCACCACCCGCCAGTCCACCTTCATACCTATTGTGCCGCCAGTAGAACCCCTGTCGGAATTGTGCCGGTTGTCCGACTTACCCCGTGTCGGCATTTCCCCAGGTATTCCGTCCATGTCCGTGATCTCTTTTCGTCTATTTGTGCCGCGTTCGTCTCAGTGTTTTTTATTGACTTTGTATTTTTTATTTAATTGTAAATAAATATTAACTTCTCTTACAAAATCTGTTATTTTACTACATAACAACGCTCCAAGTGAGAATTGTGGTGATTGCGATTGTGTGTTAGTTTGTAGGATCGGCACGACTACCCTTCTTGTGTAGAGGTTGTATGTTGGCAAGATTCCACGCTTTTGGCACAATACCAGTCCGAAATGATAGACAATATAGGCGTGTCAGAACCGGAGATAATTCGGCAGCGCAATTCCGCGAAACAGGAGTTTTCAGTAAATAGAGAAGCAAGTAAATTAGCTTTCTCTAAAGCCGTGTGTGCCAATATTCCATCTGGTTTCTGCAGAGGAAGAAGTGAGGAGCGGCAAAAATTAGCTTCAACGCACTTGGCTTGGGACCAAAATGCTTTACTTCCAGATGGGTACGAAGCGAGTTTGGTTCCCGACTCGGCCTATGTGGTCAAAGCGAGCCTTTTTAAGTACTTTTCTGCAGGACTTAAAGACCGAAGAGTCAATGGCTTTCTTCTTTTTATGCGTATCCAGAACTTTACAACTACGAGCGTATGCCCAAGCCTGGTATGCTGACTGTTTAATAGCCTCAGCCTTCGAAAAGTCAGCATTAAACCAAGGCTCAGCTTTGATGCCAGAGGGTCGATCATGGAATGGGATATAATACTCCATTGTCGGACCTATAATCTCAGCAACAGCGCTTGCACAGCTTGACGGATCGCCAGAGGAAAAGCAGACCTGCATACAAGGGTAAGATGCTAGGAAGGCTGAAACAGACATTTGATATCGATCTGGTTCGGTCGTCAGCAGAAGGTCCAAACAATTGGCTACCTAAGTGATCCCCAACGTCGGGTAATTACCAGAGTCACCTGGTCAACCAGAAATTATGCTCGTCGTTGCAGATCCTTACAGCTTATCATAATTTCTATAACAATCTGCCTTGCACTGAATTTGCATGAGACTGTATTCCAGAGCCAGACATTAGGTATGTCTGAATGAAGAAAGTGAAGATAAATTTGACTGTATTTCATTTGTTTTTTAAGGAAAATAACGATTTATTCATTATAAATATTGCAATATACAAAACTTCTTTTATTTGTTAGCTAGGCTATCAAATCAATAGCCTAAATACCTACTCACAGTAAAAATGACATAACTAAACCTAAAAGATTGAAACAAATTTACAAGAAAACATTATAAAAGGTCATATTTTTCCCAAAGCCAATTAATGTAACTGCCACATTGACTAATATACCACAAATGAGTTAATTTATTTAATTTGTAATCATTATTGTAAATATGCTAAACTGCTTTTATTTTATTAATAATAATAATTTTACGTTTTGGACCATTACCCAGTAAAGATACATTTTTAAGATTTCTGAAAATAACAAACTTGAAAACATATCTTTAAAACCTGATTTGCAATATTTTTTTTAACTTCATTGCCCTCTCCTCAAAAATTCAATATTTTCAGTTTGGTGAATTTACCACTGACCCGACGATATATGTATGTATGACCTATACGCAGCAATCAAAATGTCATGGTCATCTACAAGGCGCTTTATTATGCAACTAGCTTTTGCCCGCGACTTTGTTCGCGTGAATTGTACCCATACACACAAGTAAGATGCAGAAGTCTAAACAAAATTTTAAAGGATCATACAAAGAATAAAGTGCTGCAGCTTTATACTGAGCAAGGCCCAGTAGCAACCACTGTGACACCCTTTTTATTATTATTTCACTTTAATTTTAGTTTTGTATTTATTCTTTTTCATATTAGATGTAGGATTTTAATCCAGGGAAAGTCAGAAATTAATGTAAAAATTTTATTGTATTGTCTTATCCATATAAAAATACAAGAATACTGGAATTATGTTCTTACTGCTACTGCAGAGTTGTCAATTACTGAGAATTGATTCACATGTCATTATCATGTCGATATTTTAACAATTTATCATCATCAATTCATACAATCAAATATTAATCTCATACACGAACACTGATTCTCTCTTTAACTGATTTCTCATTCAATCATTCTAATCCTTTGTTCAAAATTTTGCATGCCAATAATGTTATAACATATTGGACTTTATCAGATAATTACATATTTGAACGAGCCATGTCATTGCAAATCAATATTTCTTCAACAGGCTCCAGCCTCCTCCAATCAGCATTTGCTACCATTTATTTTGACCTTTATCTATATTACTGTCGTGAGGAAATAAATCATCAACTATCTCATTTTTGTATATATTTCTATTTCCTAATTCTTCTTCCTCTTCTTGTCTACAGTCTTCCTCGAGCAACACAACTTCACGGCAATCTTCTTCAAAACGTACAATACTAATAACACTAGAGCAAGCAGATCTAGGTATAGTTTTTGATAGAGAGGCACGTCCAGCGCCGGGGAGCGAAGGTGAGGCGCGCCGCGTGTCTTGACCACGTGCTCCACCCAATGTACTAATTCTTTACCCGGGTGGACTGGCCTGTCGTGGTACACCAGGGACAAGTCCTTCGCCTTTTCCGTGTAACTAGAAACAAAATTAATTCTTCAAGCGACGCGGTTAAGGAAGACAATTAAAGAACAATGGCCACACTGCCGGATCCGGGCAAATGCTGCTTGAAGAATTGAATAATTTACTTTTTTGTATCCTGCGATCTTTTTCGAAGCAAATGTTAAATAAGGATAGAATGCTTAGGCATCATCCTTTGGCAGGGTTTTCAGCAAGTGCAAAATATTTCCATGTCTACAGTTTAGATTTGATTCCTTATCTTTCCAAACAACATGACTATCAGTAGTATAATATTGGGCATTCTAAATCACTTCTGTTCATTCAGGCTCGCACTCCGTGCTCGCCTTCAGTCACAGCTGTGATTTAGAATACCCAATATTATACTTTGAAGTGTTTCCAAAGTAAAGCATTCACAGTCAGTTCGTTTTAAATATATATATATATATATATATATATATATATATATATATATATATATATATATAAATCGTAACACTACAAATAAATATCATTCAGTAAAAAACAGACTTAGTGGTTAGACTTAGTAAAAGATGAAATTCGTTAAACAATCTCAAACTTTACAATTGAGTCACGTATGTTCAGATGAAAAAATCGATACTTTCCGCCATGGCGACCTTCTGCCTAATACTATTCGGTGTATTATTTGCGGTCCCTCGAATTGTGGTAAAACTAATGTAATCATAGGTCTTCTATTACATGAAAATGGTTTACGTTTTAAAAACGTTTACCTTTATTCAAAAACATTGTATCAGCCGAAATATGTGTTTTTAGAAAATGTTCTTAATTTAGTGCCAGATGTATCGTTTGCAAAATATAAAGACAATGAACTTGTTTTAAGCCCTCACGATGCAAAACCACATTCCATAATAATATTTGATGACGTCGCATGTGAGAACCAGTCCAATATGAGGGATTATTTCGCAATGGGTAGACATAAATTTATCGACTGTTTTTACTTGAATCAAACGTACAGTAAAATCCCTAAACAGCTAGTAAGAGACAATGCAAACCTTTTAATATTATTCAAACAGGACGATGTAAACCTCCGTCATGTATATGATGAACACGTTAATACCGATATGTCGTGGTCTGAGTTTCGAAGAATGTGTTCAAAAGTATGGAGCGAACCCTATAACTATTTGGTAATCAATAAAGATTGTAAAAAGAATAAAGGCTGTTACAGGAAGAATTTTGATACATTTATCTTGTTTGATGAGGATGAAAATACAAGTATATAATAAGATTTATTTTACAAATATCTTCAGTCTAACTATTTCCGTATAAGCAAATAACGTGTATTAACCAAGTTCAAAATGGAAAAAGAGTTAAAGACTGAGATAGTTAAAATAGCAGAAGCTGTTAAAAAGAAAATTGGCGATATAAAGACTATGGAATCTTATAATGAAAATGTTTTAAATACAGTTTTTAGACCTGTTACTGACCCGATGTACCAATTGATTAAGGACGGGAACCATAAAAATAAACCGATAGAAGCAAAGGATGACATCATGAAAAATTATTTTGTTAATGAACAAATTCCGTCGCCTGAATCACACTATAACAAAACTCTTAAGAACAACATTTTGCAAAAAAATGAATCTGAAGATGTTTCTGATGAAGATTTCGAAGAGGAAAATTCGGAAGACTCCAGCAATATTAATATCAGTGATACATCGTATAAAACCATTGAGTCAATACCTAGTCCTAGTCGTAATACTTCATCCTGGTCACTATCTTCCGAAATATTTAATGATGTTCCTTTTGGCGTTAGACGAGAACGAGGTAAATTAATGATGGGTACAGCACGTGTGCATATAAGTGATCGACATGTATCTGTAGCAGGACATGATTATCGACTAACGCCAGGGTTGCAGGAGTTATTGTTAAAAAAGTACCTAATTTAGAAGTGGTGACTGAAAATGATTGTCAAGAATATAAAACTATGTTAATAAACACAAATGCTCACCGTCGCGACTTTGATCCCAGTAAACCAATTAAATCTAATAAAGGACGGAAGTACTTGAACATTATTAAACCACTTTTTAGAATGCGAAAACCTTCATCATCTTCTGTCAGTAATGCTGATGATATTAGCTCAGGTGAAGGTTTGATGCTTAAAAAGAAGTTTAAAAGAAATACTGATTACATTTACTGGGATGACCCTAACGAACTGGTAGAAAGGTTGAAATTATTAATAGCGTCTAAAGAGGCAGGCAACACTGGTCTGGATAACGAAATAATTTCAATCATGGAAGAACTACGTGAAAATGGTACTATAAATTAATAACCCCACATCCTACTTGGATCATTCATTATTCCACTGCGACCGACTTCAACCCAAAATGAATGTTGACAAATTCGGCCACCATGTACATAAACGACTACGTTTGTCAGAAATATTAGATTGTTCAACTAATCACCTAGTTAGATCAGACACTGGAGATTTTGATTTACAATCATCTCGATTGAGAGGAGTTCAAGAACCTATAGCAAATGATGATGCGGTGAATAAGAAATATGTTGATAAAAAGATCGCTGGTGAAATTGCCGTTCTCATAAAGGCAATAAAAGCAGATGTTATAGATAACCTTCATCAGTTCGAAAAAAGTTTTATACAAAAGACTACATTGATAAAATTATCAAACTTCAAAATGGTAAAACAACAAGTGGTAAATGAAATTCACAGATCGGCACGCAGAAATTTTGATCGTCGTAGTGTGATCTTAAAAGGAATAGATGACTTATGGCAAGCGGACCTGATCGATTTTCAATCATTAAAGAAATATAATAATGGATACTGTTACATTTTAACTGTCATTGATGGTTTCTCAAAATATGCATGGACGATTCCCTTGAAATCTAAGTCAAAGAAAGAGGTTCTTAATGCATTCACTCAAATTATAAGTGATAGTGGACGTATACCTAAAAAACCTGCAAACTGACAGAGGCACAGAGTTTTATAACAATTTATTTAAAAATAAAATGGAGTTATTGAAGATTAACCACTATTCATCATATTCAACAAAAAAAGCTTCAATTGTTGAGAGGCTAATTAAAACATTGAAGATGAAATTGTATAAATGTTTCAGTTATAATGGTAACTATAAATGGTTAGGAAACCAATTAAATAACGTTTTGTTCTCATATAACAATCAAAAACATAGTGTTACCAAGATTAAACCTGTAGATGTAAATACAAAAACTGAAAACCTAGTAAAAGAAAACATTAAAAAATTCCAAGAGAAACGATGTAAATTAACCAAAAATAAATTTAAAATAGGTGATCACGTAAGAATAAGTAAATACAAGAGTAGTTTTGCAAAAGGTTATACACCAAATTGGTCCACCGAAATTTTCACAATTAAATCGGTTAATAATACTAAACCAGTTACATATTTAATACAAGATCAACGTAAACAAAATATATTGGGTTCATTCTATCAAGAAGAGTTACAAAAAACTAAGTTCCCAAATATATACTTAATTGAAAAAGTTATAAGAAAAAAAGGTAATAAATTGTTTGTCAAATGGTTAGGACTTCCTGACGAAGAAAACAGTTGGGTAGATAAAAATTCCATTGTATCATAAGATATAAGTGCTAGCATCTTTTAATTTGTTCATTATATAACAAGAAATGAAAGGAGGTGGACTTGTAAATAATTTGATAAACAATATCCCGTTCGAGCTTCACTTACCAGGCTACAACTATTGCGGACCAGGCACTCGGTTACAAGAAAGGTTATTGAGAGGTGATAAAGGTATTAACAAATTAGACGAAGCTTGTAAATATCACGATATTGCATACAACAATCCGGAACTCTCCATTCGTCATAAAGCAGATCTTCAACTAATGAAAATGGCAAAGAAGCGATTACATTCTAAAGACGCTGGCAAAGGAGAGAAGTTGGCATCGTGGATAGTTAACAAAGTTATGAAAGCAAAATTAAAATCAGGTGCTGGTATAAAACAATTTAAAACAATTGTATCAAAAATACGTTCACAAATAAAGAAACTCAAATCGAAGGATAATAAAGCTGCTATTAAATATGCTTATGAAGCAGCAAAAAAATTGATTCCTAAGACATGCCCCGTTCGGTTACCGAGAATAATACCAATCCCTAAAACAGGAGGGATTATACCTTTGATACCAATTTTTGCGGGCTTATCAGCACTAGGCGCTTTAGCAGGTGGTGCTGCTGGTATAGCTAAAACTATAAATGATTGTAAAACAGCTCAACAGAATTTACAAGAATCTGAACGTCATAACAAAGCCATGGAGGCTATTGCGGTTGGAAAAGGATTTTATTTAAAACCGTATAAAAAAGGAAGTGGGTTAATTTTGAAATCTACAAAAAACTAATAAGCAGGCTACCTAAACGTGCTCTTACGAATATCGATATTATTAAATACGCTAAAAATATTCCATATTTTCGAGGTGTATATATGAGGGACAGATTGCCATGTAAACCAAAACAGATAGAGTGTGGAATATTAAACTTAGACAGTCACAATAATGATGGAACACACTGGGTAGCCTTTGCAAAAATAAATAATTATTGTGAATATTTTGATAGTTTTGGTAACTTAAGACCGCCCAATGAATTGGTAAAATATTTGAATGTTAGTGATATACAATACAATTATACTAGATTTCAAAACTTTGATACTGTAAACTGTGGTCATTTGTGTTTAAAATTTTTGCAAGACTTTTGGTTAAGTTAGTTAATATGGTATATAATAATGATTATGTTTGAATAAAATATCATTTCAAAAATGTCTTTCACTCTGTCCATAACTGGAAACAGCTCAGTGCTAACAACGAATTATTCCCCTCCATTGGAACTCAATGGTCAATACGAGTGCTCTCTTTTACACTTTTCTACTTTTAATTCAATACCAAATATTACAAATACTAATAATAAATTTTATTATGGGATCGACGAAGTGGTTGAAATTCCTGAAGGGGCATATGAACTCCAAGACATCAGCGAATTCATACAATCAAAAGTGAACAATTGTGTTTTCAAGCTATTGTGCAACAATAACACATTGAAGCTCTCAATCTTTTGCTCTAAAGATATTCATTTTGAAAAATCAAATTCTATTGGACCCTTATTAGGTTACGGTAAAACTTTCCTGATGAGAGATATATGGCACAAGTCTTTACTGCCAGTGAACATTCTACCTACAACTGTGCTGCGGGTTGAATGTGATATTACTGGAGGCTCCTACATTAATGGAAAATCAAGTCATATAATTCACGAATTTGCTTTGAATGTTCCTCCTGGATACAGAATAATAGAAATTCCGAAAAATACAATTTATTTTCCGGTAAACAGAAGTACAGTGAATAGTATAAATATCAGAATATTAAACATAAAAAACGATTTAATCAATTTTTGCGGAGAGGAAGTACAGTTGTACTTACATTTGAAGAAAAATATGATTGACTATAATAAATACACAACTTCATCTATTCAGAAGATTAGTTCACTTCAAGCAATCAAGAAGACAACACATACTCGCGATAAAAAAGAAATTAACAACTGCCAATATACATTTCCTCAAATCAATTGGATTGCTAAAATGAACATTTTAAATATAACTAACCCACCCGTTTATGACAACTCCATAGACGGTATAGAAACTCATTCATACAAGCCGTATATTACTACTTTCAATAGAAATGATGAAATTCGGATACCTATTAACCAACAAGATTTATATGTGCTTCCATGTGCAAGTACCTTGTATGTCGAAGCCGTGGTCAATGTTATAAAAAGTGAGAAAGAGGGAAGCAGTTCCTGCAGTACAGTTTACTAACAACCCTCTTTTATTCCTTTTTCAAGATATAAGATATGAATTAAACGGTGTTGAAATAGATAAAGTGAAGAATGCTGGCATAACTACCACAATGAAAGCACTGATATCTATGAACGCAGCCGAAGCGAAGGTATCTAAAGTGTGGGGTTGGGATATACACGGTACCAAAAATGAAATTGGAGGTCATTTTGCAGCGTCAGTACCACTTAGCAATATACTGGGTTTTGCAGAAGATTATAAAAAAATAATTGTCAATTGCAAACATGAGCTTGTATTGCTTCGAAGTAATACTAACCTTAATTCTCTAAAGCTAAACACTGGCGAAGAGGTTGAAAGTATCGATATAAAAAAGATTGTATGGCGCGTTCCTCATGTTAAAGTATCGGATAGAGAAAGAATTAATTTGCTTAAAATACTCGAAAAGGACAGACCCATTCAATTAGTGTATAGAAACTGGGACCTTTATGAGTACCCTTTATTACCAAGGGCTACGAAACATACCTGGTCAATTAAAACTTCGTCACAAATTGAAAAACCTAGATATGTCATTTTAGGTTTACAAACAAACAGAAAGAACAATGGGATGAACGATATGTCTCGGTTCGATCACTGCAATATGCGGGATGTTAAAGTTTTTAAACTCTACTTATTACCCGTACGAAAGTTACAATACCAACTTTTCAAAACATAACTACGCATTAATATACGAACAATATGTAAACTTTCAGCAGTCTTATTACAACCGTCCATGCAACGCCTTGTTGACTGCCCAAGAGTTTAAAAAATTTTGCACCATTATTCGTGATAGATTGTTCTAGACAGAACGATAATATCAAATCAGGGCCGGTAATCAACATTCGTCTTGAACTAGAGAGTGATAGTGAGATACCTGATCAGACAACAGCATATTGTCTAATTTTGAATGACTGTATAGTCGAATATAAACCTCTAAGCAACATTATTCGTAAAATATCATGAATTCTATTATTTTCGTTGATGTTCAAGGATTTAAGGATTGCAATAATAAATTTATAATCAAAGAGTTTGCATTATCTACTGAGGAGTTTACTCAAGTTTTTTTGATTAAACCTCCATATGCATATACTACATTATCTAAGGAAGAAAAGAAGACCGTTCGGTACCTTGAGCGACAGAGAGGAATCACTTGGAGTGAAGGTCATATTGACTCTAGAGAATTTAAAAGAATTATTACACCTATCATGCAAAACAGAACTATCATAATGAAAGGTCTCGAGAAACAGAAATGGATAAAGGAACTGAGTGATAATTGTGTTTTGATAGACATAGAAGACAAAGGAAGTCCTAATTTTACAACTTTATATAAAACTTATTGCAAAAATTATTTTAACTTTAATTGTGTAAGTCATAAAAACTTTTGTGCATTAAAAAATGTTATTTGTATTAAGAAATGGTATTTAGAAAATATTTCGTTGTTTTTGTAAAATAAACATTATAATATGAAATCTATATTTTTTATTTAATCATATCTTTTACAAGTTTAAACTTTAGCACTGTAACCATAAATAAAACACTTATTTATATACAATTTCATAGATTTATTCACAAATATACTTATAAATTATCATCACATAGTCTTTTCGATATAGTCTTAACGAGTGACTCGGTTAGGTCTAACACTTCATCAAACTGATCTTGAACTACGTATTGCGCGCTGACAAGAACGTCATCATTATCCTGGCTGGACGCACTCGCTGCTTCACCTGCCAAGTCCACAATCTTAATTTGAATTAATTTTAGTCCCTTCCGTTCTTTACTAATAACGAAGGACTTCGGCGAGAGTTTAGCCTTCTTTCTAGGGACATCTCGTTTTTTTCTTTCTTGTTTTTCACGCGCTTGTGCCGCAAATATTTCTTGACATTCTTGAGTCAAGTTTTCGTATGGATCTTGCGCATACTGCGAAAACATAATTTGTGGACTGTCTTCCATCTTCTGCAACAAAGAAATAATTAAATTAAAACATTTTATGTACATCATTAAATGATATATTAAAATTAAAGTATACAATTACGAATTACTATATACTCACTTGGTAAGGATGAAGTATTCTATACGCGTGCAGTTTATTTCTAATCAACAGCGCTGAATGCAGTTAATTGCAAAGTGAGTGACATTATTCGTCTTCAAATAAGTAGATATGGTTTTCGACGCAGTCAGCATTTCATAGGTCTTTCAACTCAATCTTGATTACAACATGTTTTTTTGTTGACCTGAATTGAACACGTTTTGCGTCACGATGTGTTTGGATAGGTAGGTACCTAATGAACATAAATAATAAAATATTTGATTTTGAGCAGTAATTTATTACAAATAAGGTGTAAAATACAATAATTACAAACATAAATTAAATCTAATTCTTATATTTAATAAGATATAATATTCACATGTGGTATAGTAGAAATGACAAAAGTTTGTAAATACAAAAAAAAGTTAAAAGTCTATTTTATTATGCCCCCATGAAATTGTCGAGATTTTATCATTACAAATGAAACGTTTATCATCTGAGTTTGATAATACAACTTTATTCATAGTTTGTGTGAAAACTTCGTGTTTTATAGATTTAAATAATGTATTATTCCTACGAATAATAGTATCGTTGAATAACACGTTATGATAATCCTGTAACGATAAGTCACGAACCACAGGCTTTTTAACACCTTTAGCTTTTTTTACGATAGTATTTTTCTGTTTTAATACAATACATCTTGGAGCACAATCCTACAAATTCTACCAAAATATGTCCTTGTAACTCATCCTTAAAATAACCTGGTAGTTTTTTGTTTAGGTTTGGTAAATTGTATACATTTTGTGGATCATAATTACTTGTATCGAAGTATTTGAGAAAATGCTGTGCAAGGTCCTTGTAAAAGTCGTTCGTAGTAATTTTGTAAATAAAACTGTCAGTATCGGTATAACATAGTTGAACACGGTCTTTATAAAACGGTTTTATTACAGAATAGTGAAAATTATACATATGATTCTTAGATAATTCAAGTACAGTAAAACCTATATAGATAGGTTTATCTAATACTATTCTTTCCGGTTTCATTTGAATGGCAACAAGATTTGGCGAAAATATAGTAGCACTGTGAAAATTTGGTCGTGCAATTAATTTATAAGCAGAAGTATGTTTTTTAGTTTTATTCGAATTATCATTCCAGCAGTTCACTAATTTAACATCAACCCGACGTTCACTGTCTTCAAGAGTTTTTCCAAACACGGAATTATTTAATAATTTAAACAGATCTTGTTGAAATGAAGTTATAGCTTTTTTTCTTAACTCTGTATTCAAATCAATATATTTCCGTAAGAATGGACTTTGCTTGAATGTAATAACACGATGAACTTTTTCAAGAATTAACCCATTTTTTAAACAGGTTTTAAGATGAACATAATGTATCACGTAAAAATATTTGGAGTACAAGTTCGGTATTAATTTACTAGAATTTCCACCAGGCGGCGTAAATTTTTCTGCACAAAAGGGATAATCGTTGTGCCAACAGTGTAATTCCTTGGGATACGATAAATCTACTTCTAGAATGAAACCGAATTCCGCATCATCCGACACTTCTAAAACGTTCAAACATTCAATTTCTGACACATCTAAAAATCTGAAATCGGACATAGGTAACGTTTGACACATGCTGTGTCCATATAGATTATTGCAATCAATGTATACCAAAAATTCATCAGGTTTAGAACGATCATAAGAACTCATATACTTATTATTTGCCTTTGCATATCTATTACAACATAAACAAATACCACCGCGAATCCCTTTCTGTATGAGCCTCACGATATCTAAATTACTTATCAATTCTAACTTAACTCCAGTTTTAAACAACATAGCATCAAATGACAGACTAGGAGCGGTTAAATAAAATGCTGGATCTAATTCATAATTTAGTTTACAAACTTTTCTAAAATTTTCGAAAATATCAGTTAATAACAATACATCCGTTTTAAGATAAAGATCAGTGTATTCTCCCATATTTTGTATTTTAAACGTGTTCCACACCTTTTGAGCATGTGTATAATCTGCTTCGCTTATGGCTTCATCAGTTAAAGAATTAAAAATCATTTCTTAGAAGGAAGCTGGCTATATGAATAAGATTTCCAGTCGCACATAAAATCGTAAGGATATATTCCTTTACGAATTAGTAACAAAAATTTTTCTTTGTTTGGAAAATATTTTTTAATGTAATTAAAATCTGTTATATCTAATCCTTTTGATAATTTCTCTAAACTAGTCCCTAAAAATTTAAAAGAGTCAACAAATCTAGCTTGTGCAAACTGATTGTCTCCAATTTTGAAAAATTTTGTGAAAGAAATATAGTTTTCTTTATTTTTAGGGATCACCTTTAGAGATCCATCGCGTTCGCCTAATTCTTTTATAAATAAATGACAATCATAGCCTGATAAATTGTGGAAAAATATCGGAACTAGCTTAGGAACGCTATATTTCAAATTACAATATTGATGTGCTGCGCCGCGGTAGCGCCCTGTCAGGTGACAGTGATCTCTAACCTTATCAAACAGTAATGACTCTTTACAGATATGACAATGAGTTGCATTTACAAATTCATTGTCATCATTTTCTGTATAAATCATTGCTATTTCAGTGTTCAAAATTTTATACAACTTGGAAATATCATCTAACAGATGTTTGATAAATCTTTGTACACAGTCGGGTCCCCGATACTGAACGAATTTATTTAAATTGCTGTCAAATGACGAAACAATGTAGTAAGCAAACGCTGAAGGTACATGAAGTTGTCGGTTGCTAGTAAAACTTGACGTCGGATTAGGATCGCATCCTTGAACTGGCAAAAGAATGGTTTCAAAGTCCGCGTAAATCACAAATGGTACGTCTTGTTTTCGTTCAAAATGAGTAAATTGTAAAAATGCACCTTTTTCGGGCAATACTGTAGCTACACCACTGCACATGTGATTGGTTAATTCATCTTTTTTAGAGAAAAATAAAAGACAATCGTCACAGAAATAAAGTCTACCGTGGTGTTTAGTGAATTGACTACGAATGAGACGTGACAAGTTAGTTATTAGAACGTAATGGGACTTATCACCTTTTTCAAGCAAAAGTAAATTTACTCTTACCTGTCTTTTGAATTGTGACCTGTAAATTGGACCAACAACAGTTTTATTATTCTTATTTAAGGAATAAACATTGATACTTATGTTAGGATTATTAATTTCAAAAAGATTTATATCTGTAAAGGATACTGGAAAAGAAATATTATCAACATTTAAAATATCTCTAAAATGTGGATAAGAGGAGACGCGCGTGGGATTCATACGCACTGGACAAAGCGCTGCCGTTATGCACCAAAAAAAGCAATAATTATCATTATTTTTTATATTAAGACAACCTTTTTTCTTTTTTAAAACAAGAGGTAAATCAATATAGCTTGTCCCATTCAGCGGATCATATCTGTTGATATTCACTTCTAAATATAAATTACTCATAAAAGCCCAACCGCTATCTCTTTCTTCAAACTCTTGGATCCTTTTAATAAATATATCTATTAGTGATTGAAAAAAAATATTAAAGTCAACGCTAGCATGTACTGTAAAATTTTTAGTAGAAAATGATTTTATTGATGGTTCATTATTTTTAAACAAGATAAAGTTACAGAATAATTCGAAATTGACTTTTATATTAATATGTACCTTTAAAGCTTTAAGTAAAAGTTGTTGTAAAGAATTTCTAATACTATGTAAAAATATCTCAGGTAATCTGTGCTGAAATGCATCTGTAGCTACAATTCTATAGGATGATATACGTCCCCGAAATGCTGATGAAATCTCGACAACTCCATCGATTGGTACACCCAAAGAGCGACTTTTATGAGTATGACTCCTTAAGTGTCCTATCCATTTCTTACTGTGTACTTGGAGGGAACAGCTTTCGCAAAATGGCATTTTATTAAGAGTATATGTGGGAGAATACACACAAAAAAAAACTAGAAAATTAAAAAAATATATATATTGAATAATTTAGGTAAAATAAAACGTTTCGTACAGAATATCATTTAAATATTAATTAAATAACTTGATTAATAACAGAATAAACTGACATTATTGCCTGTGGAAATTCCATCCAAATAAATAATCACAACAAGGGAAAATCGTTATTCAATTTAAATATCATCCCATTTTAATTTTAACAATATTATTTAACATTTATCGATAAATTTCATATTGCTAAATTGCTAAAATAGAAAATAACAACAAATAACAATATCAAAGGTACAACCTGACACAATATCGTAGGGACAGTTCAGTGCAAGCACACAACTTGCCGTGTCCGCTGCCGGACAACAACTGATCTGTCGAAAGATCGTGCCCCACTTTATAAGGGCGTGTTCGTCATAGGCGGTGGGGGTCGGAAACGACCGTTTGAATGAAAACGGTTTGCATTCGTTTTCGAAAACAGTTTTGAATTTTAAAAAAACGAGTGACAACGTTTTATTTGTTTATTTTAATATTATCCGCCCACACGGCCATTCTGACGAGCAGCCTTCATGGCTTGCGATATATTCAAATATTAAATAATAATATAGCCAAATCGCATGGCTAAGTTTAACATAATACAAATTAAACAAATAACATACCTAGCCAAATCACATGACTAAGTTAAACATAAAATACAAATCATTCGGATATCTTAAGTATCCATTACATAGGTGTTAAATTACATAACAAATATCAAATCGCATGATATAAGAGTATTATAAAGCAATGGTCAAATCACATGACCTAGTAAAACTATGTGCCAAATCACATGGCACTGGCCAAATCACATGACCCATATGCAATTGCCAAATCACATGGCATGGTCAAATCACATGACCCATACTTGCAATTGCCAAATCACATGGCAATGGTCAAATCACATGACCTGCAACTGTAAATGCCAAATCACATGGCAGTGGTCAAATCACATGACCATGGTCAAATCACATGACCCATAATTGCAATTGCCAAATCACATGGCAATGGTCAAATCACATGACCTGCAATTGTAAATGCCAAATCACATGGCAATGGTCAAATCACATGACCATTAATTATAAGCGCCAAATCACATGGCGATGGTCAAATCACATGACCAATAATTATAAGCGCCAAATCACATGGCGATGGTCAAATCACATGACCAATAATTATGAGTGCCAAATCACATGGCGATACCAACTATCGAATGAATAGACAAACGTTGGCCAGGCGTTGTCCATACACACGATAAATTGGTATAATTTACAAACTATCTAGTATTTAAGGATTATGTTAATTCGAGAGCTACTAGATAATTAACAATAATAATTAGGTAATGATTTACTAATTGTCATGAGATACGTACAATTCATTGTATGTATCATACAGTTTAACAGTGTATCTATCACTTTCATTTATGTATTATAAATTATAAATATATTGTGATGACGCATGGACCTACTTGCTGTCAAGTTTATTGCTAGTGGGTTTCGCTTAACTGAAACCATAACACTAATTTTAAATGAGTCAACTTTGGCTTTGTTTGCCGAAACGTCCTCTAGATGCTGAACCTCGTTCATCCAAACGTTTTGCTTGTTCGTGACAAGCTTCAAGGTCCAAGCGTTTAACATCTTCTAACAAGGCAGATATAGCTAGAGGCGACCGATTACAACCCATCAAAAGCTGGAAGGGTGTTTGACCAGTAAACTTGGTAAAATTGTTATTAATAGCTAGCTGTACTTCGTCAACAGAATCCTTTCAACTTCCTTTTGAAGTGTTTTTAACTATAGTGAAGTGAAATAGTTGGTTAGAACTTTCATTATGCGCTCGACTTGTCGATTTGCATGACTTACACCACTTACAATAAAATTTAACTCAATTGATAATTGCTCACAATAATTAACTCATACCAGTGTATGAAGCCGCTTGATCACATACAATCCGTTCAAGCGAAAAAAATAAATGAATAAAATAACTGTCAAATTATTGCCAGGTTTGATGAAACAGTGTTCGGTAAACCCATCGATACTCAAATAAAACAGCATATTGCTTTGAGGGTTTGTTCCCACTTAGCTTTACAGTCGTATCCATCCACATTTACAGTATGGAAAGGCACTGGAGGCTTGTCGATGGGGTGAAACAAAATTTAACGTGAACCAGATTGACTTTAATTAATTTTGCATGTTAAGCAATTTTCAACAAAGCGAGTATATTTGCACAAACAAAAGTTTGGAAACCAACATTTCTCGCGAATTTTTTTTTTAAAGGATTATTCCCATTCGAAATGAATAAGGGAATCATGATAGACATTAATAGCATACCAACGATAACTTGTAGGTACAAAGACATAACCTTTTACTTTTTGTGGAAAGTACTTGACACAGCAAACCGACCTGAATTCATAATTAGATAACAATTTTTATCTAATGAAAGTACTTTTTTTTTTTTTTTATATTTCACAATCATTATTTTGTTCTACCTTTAACCATTTATCATATACAGTTAGGTATGGTAGGATTTTGACTAAGGAAATCTACGTGGAGAATTCATTCACTTTTTCGATATTCATATTCTAAATTAAATTATTGCAAATATGCCGTCACTTATGGACACGGGATAGTAATTATTTATTTATTACGTGATGCCTTTAATGAGATGCACTCAGTAATAGCTATGATTCGTCTACAACTAACGTCTTTAATAGTAAGAGCAATAACCACTGTCTGGTTGGGTGATGTGCAGACTGAAATTCTCAACAACTAAGACTCTGCTGGTTTTGTTGGATCAAAAAAATAAAATAAATAAGTAGTATAATAATTTTGTTTTTAGCTACAATAAACTCTTCATGCCAATACCACTTAGTATTTTTGCATGTAAGGTTATAAAGAGGGATCATTATTAATGGAAAATTCAATAAATTTTCCTCGAATATTCGGTCACTGACGGACATGTTTTATTTTTGTAGGAATTGCTAAATTTAACCAGAGCTTTTACTTTCCCCAAACTAGGTCTTACTAGACCGTTGGAAACAATTCTATTAAAATTTTGTATTTTTATTTGTAAAAATTTAAATTAAGTGAGAATCCAGTCTCATGTAAAGTTTTAAGTACTAAATTTAAGTAATCTAGAGCTCGTTCTGGACTATTCTGGTAAATAATAACAACGAAAATAAAGTTATGTCAGACGCCTTTAGGCGACTTGAATAAAATCTGACACCAGTGTTAGTAATAACACACTCGATAAGGAATAAAGAATAATATTATTAATATAAAGTTTTTAAAATCTTTAGAATTTTTATACAATTACGTTCTGCTGAAGCTAAATCAGCATCTTTGTTTACACAATTGTAACAGGATCTTTTAAACAAATAGTAAGTTCACTTATAGCGAGCTACTTTACTTTGAGTTGCGTTATTTAAATTTCAAGTAAACTACTCAAGATCTATCATCAATAGCTAAATGATCAAGTTCAAACTGTGGCACAAGGTTGAAGTTATAGCAATCATTGGTAATTTCTGTAGAATTCATTGTAAATATAATTTTAAGCCCGGTATTTCAAAGAGATACTAAGCAGAACGTCATATGGTATAATATTTATTAGGGACCAGAACAAATTCAAATTCCAGTTTTAAGCCATTAACACAGAAAAAGTTTTACGAAAGGAATATAATTTATATATTTATTTAAATCTCCAGCACCGCGCAACATAGTAGTTGCGAATATAATTTTGTCTTTGACCATGTTGTCACATAACAAAGAACATTAGGCACCACTATCCAATAAGGACAAGGATTATTCTGATAGTAGTTAGACTTCAATGATTAACTAAATACTTACCAGGGTATTAATATTAAATGGTTTCGGGTTTTCATTTTTGCATTCATGATTTAAACGTGTAAAACAGTTTTTTAAAAAATGCTCCTTTTTATTACAAAAAGTGCAAGTTAACTGGAGTTTAGAATCTTTTGGTGTAGGAGTGTCGATTTTGGCGGTTCACGATTGTTGGAGATAATAGATTGACAAACTTTCAGCAGATGCTTACGACATTACTTAGGCTTACGACATTTGTAAGAGTATTTTTGTTTACTTTATAGGACTTGGTTTAATACGCTTTAATAGAATGTTGTGATCAGTATTTTAAGCGGCAATGAGGCTCTGAATTACCAGTGGCAAATTTTAGGTGTAAGTCTCAACAAATCTGAGCGAACATGAAAATCAGACATACCAAGATTACTGCCTCAACTAGCCGTTGCTCGGTCACCCTCACACCAATCACCTCAGCCTGGTCGCTGGTGTACTCGATGAACAGCATGAGGTCATCATAGTAACGCGCTTCATCCACTCGGCGACACGTCCACACAGGTTTCTCTTGGCCAATCAATTCAACAAAAAATCAATAATTTATCTGAAAATCGATATTCCTTTTTTTAAATCTTTAAGATTTTACACCATATTTGAATGGTATCTAAACGATCATCAGAATCAAATCCAAAAACAAAATAATATCAAGGGTTCGCATATGGAAAACAGGTTTCAGATTAATATTAAAAGCATTTGCAGTAGTCTGAATAGTAATAGAATACCTAATAAAATGTTTATTAGATATGAATAAATTTAGACATCGTTTCCTGCATCATGCTATACATAAAATTGAATGGAACGAAACCTGTCCTTGCATCCTGGGCACTGCTAGTAGAACAGCCTGGAGCTGCATCACTAACTGCCGAGGTGACTGGCAGTCAGCTGCGAACTCGCACCGAGGATAGCTGAAGGCGGCGCGGCATGCTGAACAGCTACTGCAGCTGAATCGCCCTGTCATGCTAATGGGCGTTACCCGGATGATGTTACAGTAGATAACTGCATAACCTGAAATCATAAACATTGGTAGGCGTAGTTTCGGTATTATAACGTAATCCCACTTCTGATGTGGGAGAATACACACAAAAAAAAACTACAAAATTAAAAAAATATATATATTGAATAATTTAGGTAAAATAAAACGTTTAGTACAGAATATCATTTAAATAATTATTAAATAACTTGATTAATAACAGAATAAACTGACATTATTACCTGTGGAAATTCCATTCAAATAAATAATCACAATAAGGGAAAATCGTTATTTAATTTAAATATCATCCCATTTTAATTTTAACAATTTTATTTAACATTTATCGATAAATTTCATATTGCTAAAATAGAAAATAACAACAAATAACAATATCAAAGATACAACCTGACACAATATCGTAGGGACAGTTCAGTGCAAGCACACAACTTGCCGTGTCCGCTGCCGGACAACAACTGATCTGTCGAGAGATCGTGCCCCACTTTATAAGGGCGTGTTCGTCATAGGCGGTGGGGGTCGGAAACGACCGTTTAAATGAAAACGGTTTGCATTCGTTTTCGAAAACAGTTTTGAATTTTTAAAAAAAACGAGTGACAACGTTTTGTTTGTTTATTTTAATATTATCCGCCCACATATATGTAAAGAGAAAAATAATAATATTTTTATGTTTACTAGCTTTTGCCAGGAATCAGGAAGATTGGTTTAGTAGATAAAGCGTAAAGAGGTAACAAACAAACTCACTTTCGCATTTATAATATTATATGTTTATTTAAATTAAACCATCGTAGGTTCCACACTATCAAATAACCCGCTAGTGTCCCTAATTAGTCGCTGCAACAGCTTCCACTGCGTTGACTCTTCATCCAGAAGACAGCAGAGCCGAAGCAGCGCCTTCTTCCAGCGTTCTTCGGGAGCAGTAGATTCGGCGTCGCTGCGATGGTACACCCTGAGCTCCAGGTAAAAATTCCCATCGGTGGCAGCCGACCGCCGCAGTGTGCCCGTGCTGACCCGCTTCGCCAGATATGATGGTAGACTGGCGCGTATTGGTTTCAGGGAGGCGTGGGCCTCGTCATCGGTGTGTAAACCGAAGAGGGTGTCTACTGTCCCGACTACTTGCTGCCTGAAAATAAAATAAAAAACAAAACAATCAATACCTATTAATTTTTATCTTTAAATATTTTATTATCATGGATTTTAAATGAATATAGTTTAGTTATAATAAGTATAGATATATATGGGATATATTATTCATTCTACCTTGTCGGGGATTGAACCCAGGTCCTTTTTATAGAAGCAAACACATTACTCTAAGACATAAATTATTCAGATAAAACTGAATTAATAAGACCTCACTAATAGCACTTTGAATTCAGTACATAGTTATAATATTTACTATCATATGCTTACCTTGATAAGGAGTCAGCCGTAGATTTTCGTTTTGCTGGTTGCTTCTTCCCTCTACCGGTCTTCGGAGCGGGTGCGAAGTCCTCAAACTCTGACTCGGACCTGTAATAAATAAATATATGTGGCATAAATAAAACATTATAGACCTTGTGATTCAAAGTAAACACATTACTATTACTACCTACTAGACCATAAATTATTCCAATAAAATTTAATAGAAACATAAATTCAGTACATATCAATAATATTTACTATCACAACTGGCTCTTTAAATTAAAACTTTAACTCACTTTGAACATAGTTCGCCCAACGGTTTTCTCTTTCTATTCTTCACCTTACCGCTCTTTTGAGCGGATGCGAATTCCTCAAACTCTGAATCAGACCTGAAATAATGTAATAAATAATATAAAAAAATATAAATTACCAAAAATATCAATATATATATAAATTACATAAATTAAATTAAATTATATAAATTACAGTTTAACTTGGTAGTAGGTACCTAATAACAAAATTAAAAGGGATAATGTAAGTCGTGCCTATAGCTTTTTTCAGGTTGTGTTATATTATAACATAGCAATGATGTTATTTATACCTAACTGAGGAAGAATCTAAGTATAAGGATAAAGACAGGACAAGGGATGTACAAATTAAAAAACTTAGTAATTAAATATACTCACTAACATTGTTTATATTCTGCCGCGCTCTGGTACAATCGTGAAATCCAATTTGCGCTGGTGCACTACTTGCGCTGGTTCAGAGCTGGAATTCCACTTGCGCTTCTGCAAGACTGAAACCCTTGGTACTGGTTCAGAGCTTGAATTCCACTTGCGCTTGTGCAAGGCTGAAACCACTTGCGTTGGTTCAGAACTGGAGTTCCACTCGCGCTGGTGCAAGGAAGGGTCTAATCACCCAATGAAGCCGAAGATAATGAATGTGAACACACTATAGAGGTTTTATACAAAAATAATAAAGGTTCGTAAGCAATTTGCAAATTAGGATTCCGTAGGCGAATATCGAAAACGTTTAAGCGTTTTTAATATGATACTTGTTATTTTTTGTAATCAAATATCTTTATAAAGAGGTTTGTTAAAATATATAGGTATAATAAAAGTTGAATCATGTTATAAAGACAAAAGTTAGTTAAAATAAATTAGTGATATACGGGCCCCTTCGTTTAAATAATTAATTACAGAGCATTCATTTTTTTACTGAATAAGCATTGTCAAATACAATGCGAAGTTAGAAATATTTTTAACAAATAAGAGTGTCGAAATAGACTAATATAATAAAGTTAACCCTACGGCTTTGCTTGTAATTTCTTATATTTTGATTAACTTCTTTGTATACCTAATTTTTTTCTATAAACTTAATATACCTACTTATATATGACTAAATTTTATAAATTCACAAGAAACTCGTTTTCCAATGCCTAAGGCGAAAGTTAGTTACTCCAACAGCTATTCTTACCATAGGTGTATTATCTCCAATAAAAATAAGGTTCATATCTAGGAGCACGAAGTAACAAAGGGCAAGGTTAAAAAAATAAAAGTTAAAACAAAAAACTTCGTTCGTCGTGTACTAGACTAGTTCGTTGACGTCAAAATTAATTATAGCTAAGGTTACCAACTGGTCCAAAAACAGCGTCCAAAACGCAAGTGGAAATCCACCCCACCATTTAAAAGATGTGAGGTAATAAAGGATATTACATACAAACATATATACACGATACACGCGAAAAACATAACCCTTTCTTTGCAGTTGGGTAAAAATAATGTTAATAGCAAGTTTGCTTCGTTTGCAATTTTGATAAGCCAAACGTAGGCAGCGGATATTTCGAAACGATTGAAGTAATTTAGGTTACACGCGCATCGCGCGCCCGAATTTTAATGTAATAGTTAATTGTTTAAAACTCTTTTTTACACGACTGACAAAAAAAGGAGTGTTATGTTTTCAGGGTTCATGTATGTATGCTTTTATGTATGTAAGTTTCTTTATTCCTTCATAAGTCCTGAACGACTGAACAGATTTTGATGTGAGAGGTATTTTTACACGACTGACCAAAAAAGGAGTGTTATGTTTTCAGGGTTCATGTATGTATGTATGTAATTTCTTTATTCCACCATAAGTCCT
The DNA here is from genome assembly GCA_018467065.1 of Ephestia elutella. NCBI lineage: Eukaryota > Metazoa > Arthropoda > Insecta > Lepidoptera > Pyralidae > Ephestia > Ephestia elutella. The sequence continues at coordinate 17,091,792 of CM031570.1, forward strand.
GAACGGCTTAACAGATTTTGATGTGAGAGGTATTGTTAGATTCCTTGCATTAGCCCGAATGACATAGGCTATGTAAGATGTCAGTCGTGTTTTTTATTTTTAAATAATTAGCTTGTTAGATTCCTTGTATTCCTCCGAGTGACAAAGGCTATGTGATTTGACAGTCGTGCTTTTTATTTTTTAATATTTAGTTTATTTAGATTTTTATTATATTCTTATAATCAAAAATCATAAAATAATAAAAATCTTAACTGCTTTTGCCTTCATTGCTTTCAGTATAATTTTAATATAATTTAGTTCAAACATGACTTTATGGAAATCGCTAGTCTCTGCCACGGGAAAAAGGCGTGATAATATGTATGTATGTATGTGTTATGACTATTAACATAGGAACGGTAATTTATCGGTAAAGCCGAAAACGGTTCCCTTTAATCGGCTTGACTGAAAAATAACTAATCAGTGTTCCCATAATAATAGGTTAATTCAAATTTGTCAACTGTTGACTAAATTTGAAAAACGTATATATTGGCATATGAAATATTGTATGTAACGAATGAATCGTGGTTGAAGAATATCTAAAAGGGATGATAAATGGACAAGAGAAAATACACTGAACTGATTAAAATGATGAAATACCTAGAACATAGGTAATGACTGCCGACTTACGAGTATGAGTAATCGCGATGACGTGACTGTGACGCGAATTCGATCACGAGTAGGTACAATTTTATTTCATGCATTTGGTGCAAGGGAATACATGACTTACATTTATAATATTTAATACTAGATATCAAGTTTTTCAATTATGTTTAAGTTGTTTTTCTGAATCGCGGTGTTAAAGTTTTTAGCTTTTGTTAATATATATACAAAATGTTTGCCTATAGTAGCCGGGACTCTAAGTAGCGATGCTTTGTATCTGTGGTGTTACGGCACATGGGGCACAGTTTACATTGTAAAGCGAACAGAGCGGGAGATATGTTGCTGTTGGACGGACCTGCCCCCATCGGGACTTTCCAATGCGACCTCTACTCTTTCCTATCTGCCTATTCAGGTGTCTGTCTGATCTTGCCTATTCAGGTGTCTGTCTGTTCTTGCCTATTCAGGTGTCGTTAAGAACAAAAACGGGAAGCGCGCTTGAAGAGCCCCTCCATCGAAACCGAAAGCCTAAAATTCAACCTCTAGGAGGGCTCGAAAAGCGCGCGCCTGTTTTGCTTTTTTAAATTTAATCTGATCAGGGATCGCAAAATAAGTAACAACGAACACCTAGTTTAGGTAGAAGGCGAGAAACATCTACTTTATCATCTGGACAACACAGGCTCAATTGAAAGTTTGAAAGTGTTTAATGAATTACATCCTGTTAACCGCTAATAATGTAAAACTCTCTGAACGTGTAATATTGAGCTGACCTAAATGAAAAGAAGTGATTTAGAATTCCCAATGAAGGTATAATATTGGGTATTCTAAATCATCTGATGTGAATGAAGGCGAGCTGTGCGAGCCTGAATGAACAGAAGTGATTTAGAATGCCCAATATTATACTACTACTATCATTAGAATAAAAACTATAGCCGCTTTCATGGATTGAGAAACAAAGACGCGGAGCGTACCCCAAAATAGAATGACCATATTTAAAATTATATAGTTTTATAACTACCTTTTATCATGTAGAATATCATCAATGGCAGCTCTCAATTTATCCTTCATGTCGTAAGCGAGGTCGACTCTTTTAGCGAAGCCCTTGCGAACGGCCTTGTCAATGTTGTTGAACTGATCCGCGAATACAGGGATGCCTATGACGGGCTTGCCGAAGTGGACAGTCTCCGTGGTGGACAGCAGGCCTCCGTGGGTGATGAAGAGGATGCAGTTGGGATGAGCTGAAAAATAAAGATTTTAATAATAGTAGAGAAATAAACGTATTATCTATCTAAAGAGAACAACTATCAAATAGAAAATTCATCCAAACATTTTTTTTATTTTTCTCAGTAGATACTTAAAATTTTGACGTTATTATCCTAGTATGATAAAATACACAAAAATAATTCAAATAGTGAGAAGAAAAATTCCGTATTATTACTACAGACGGTTACGTATCAAATTGCTATACCTACCTAAGATGCTTTGCTGCGGCGCCCAGTGTATAATATGAACATTTGACGGCAGATTCGGCAACACTTCTTCGAATTTCCATAAAACTGTTTGTTTCAGACCACCTAATACTTCCAACAAGTCTTTCTTGATCGCTTCTGGTAGGTCCTTGCTCTTCAGGTTGGACCCCATGCTGAAGTAAATCAGACCGTTCTTTGCATTGTCCAAAATTTTCTGTAAATCCTGTGATAAAATAAGCGGTGTTATAGATATCATGCATGATGACTTAATGATTTCAATTTCATTCATATCAATTTAAAGATTTTGTTAGATTTTATTTTCAATTAGAGAATCTTCTGAAAAGAATATTATATTCAATACATTAAAATTACCCATACATAACTACATTATAAGATTTAGTGATGGACCATCGTCATGGAGTCAACTGGACAATCCCAACTGTAGTACGTGCAAGAAGCGAAATTATTTCCTTCTCAATTGTTTTCAATGATTTTATAGACTTACTGCAGGTAGAGGTTTGACCACGGTATCGATGTGGTACCCAGCAATAGGTTTATATGCCTGGGGCAGCCTGGTAGCCTGTCCCAGAGACACATGGGAGTTGCCGAGGACCAGTGAGGCGTTGTACTTTACATCCCGGAAGGAGACCATCGGTCTGCCTCTCTTGATAATGTGAGGCCCGAGCAACTCATTGAACGCCTGGTTTTGGAAGCCGTCGAGGTAGCTGAAGATAAAATTAAAATACCTTTACATAATTTTAAACATAAATATGCACTCATGATGGCTTACTTATTAAAGCAACTCACCATCGAACTAATAAACCTATACAATGGTAGCATCTTAAGAAATATATAGGAAATTGTCCGTGTAATGAAGATATCATATAAATAAACAAAAAATATCTACCGAACTATTGTTCATTGAAGTACTGCCCACAGGTAGCATGGCACACTAGGCCTTTTTTACCAGTTTATTCTTTTCTAAATGGGTTTAGTTTTTTTTGAGATACCTACATACATTTGGGTTTTTTATAGTCTTTTTCTTTTTTTCATTGTATCCCATATCTGGACAAATGTTTTCCCCTTTTGTCCACTAATCTCTGTCCATGACAATCACTCGCCAATCTGGTAAAAAATCGGATTCTTTATTATAATTTATACTTACAAAAATTGCAAGCCCATTCCAAAGAACTGTATAAACAATTCTTTCACTCTATCAGCGAAGCTGAAAGGCGCTACGCTGTTGGACTGGCAGTCGGGAACGTACGCCGGGTGAGTGTTCTCGTCTATCAAGCTAAAGATCATCCAGTGTGGTTCCACGGTGGACACCCAGATGAAAGGAGCATTGAACACGTAGCCTAGGCTGAAACAGTCAAAATTACCTATATGATCAGTAGAACATTAAGTTGAGAAAACTAATGGAATTGATGATGCCCACAGATAATACGGAAGAGGAAAAAACATGGCATGAATTAGATAATAAGAAAATTTTTAGCATATGCATGACAGTTTTTGGTGAATAAGATAAGTGTTTACTTATTATTATTAATCAAACGGACAATGAGTGTTCCCACACTCTCGTAAAATATCATTTTCGTTGCAATTATCCTTGATATTTTCAAGTCGAAAATGGTAATCCCATGTTTCTCGGCTAATTGAATCAATAACAAGTCAAATTTTAAATCAGTAGAATACAAGAAAGCGGTTCTAATTTAGCTTCCAAGATATGACTTAAATCCCAATTGAAATAAAAGATTGAGAAAAAATATAAAGAATTTATTTTTAGATATGATAAAGATTAAAATTTAGGATTTGAGTTTTGAATTAGTACTGAATCATATGATATCAAGTATCTTATCTATTGAATCAAATAAGTAATTTATTGGGCAGACTATTGGATAAAACGGTATGATTACGTTCGAAAAAAAAATTACTCAAGTTCGACCTTTGGTTTTTAATTATCTGTATTACATTTCATAAATGTCCAGCGGTTTACCTGTGAAGCATAACGGCAAGACTTTCGCTGATAATACTATTAAGGAAGTATAGAAAGAGAAACTTGAATTACCCAGAATAAATTTCACTGAACATCCACTCAGCAATGACGACATCGAAATTCTTGGTGGTGTCGCTCATCAGCTTCACCATGTCGGGATTAGACAGAACGTTTGTGTTCACAGTTGTTATGAACGTGATAAAAGAGCTGAGGTCTAATTTCAATGTCCCCTCAAGCAAGGCCGTCACATTTAGCATTTGGCCTGGAATTTTATTAGAGACAATAAGTTTTTGTGAAAGGGAAAAAAGGTGCGCTATTTAATTTGTCAAATGAGTGAATATCTCAATTTAATGTTATATATTTTACAAGCTTCTGCCCGCGGCTGCGCCCGAGTGCATTTTCCACGAGAACGTTGCTTTTTCCCGGGATTAAAGATAACCTATGTCCTTCTCAGTATTTTTAACTATGTCTATGCGAAATTTCAGTAAGATTGGTTCAGTAGATAAAGTAAGAAGAGGTAACAAAAACCAAACAAAAGAATAAGTTGGTATTTCAGTTTCCGTATAATTTGGGAGTGACTCTCATTTTTGAGGAATTCTTCTGTGTTGTATTCGTACATGTCTATGTTATTGTTTTCATGATTTTATGATAGTGGACCAAGTACTAAGACCTCATCCCACGGGAGTAACATTCCAGTCGATAAATCACTTACTTGTTATTTCAATATCGTCAGGATTGCTGACATCGATCTGGGTGAGATTTGGTGGAGGATTCTTTTCTGGGAACGCTGTTACGAACGTCACCTACAAGTAAGCGAAAAGGAATGACATTAAAATACCACATTTTCTATACTTTTCCAGTAGTTAAATTGTAGCGGTGGTGGGCGAGTGGTTAGAACGCCTGCCTATCAAAATATCCCAGGTTCCAATCTTGCTCATGTCACATGATTATACCAATCTGACTCATTTTTTTGTAATTTTCATAGTCTACCACTTGTTTTTGATGAAGAAAACATTGTGACTTTAGTTAGTGTGTGAAATGGAGAAGGCAATCTACTCCAAGTCGTTATTTGTATTTCATTATAATATAACGAACTCGACCGTCAGCCATGAAGAATACGACTAAAGCAGACGTTACCTGGGTAGGTGAATATAATGATGAGTATCTAGCGATCAGCAAAGGGTTGATCAACCTTATTAGCCACTTGATAAGAGAGTTGATGTACGATAAAGATGCCTATTAGTAGAGGTCGATTGGTTAGGACACCCGCCCTAGATCAAAAGTACTCGTAGGTACCTACCTACGAAAGGAATTTGAACCCGAGTATACTGAGGGTACCTCATGAGTTTGTATAGCAATCTAGTTCATGCAAACTAGTTTTCATCGACCACCAACTACTTACGTGAAGGAAAACATCGTGAGAAAACATGCACATTAGTAACAGTTTACTAGTGTGTATACGACTACTGTCGCTAAATAATCTTAAGTTATCTATGTAGGCGACTTTAATAAATCTGACACCATTTTAGTTGTAACATACTCGATAAGAAAAAAGTTTTTGTGGTTAAAATAACGAAATTACCTCATGTCCAGCCTGAAGCAGGTGCCGTACCACCCCGCTGCCCAGGATGCCGTGGCTCTTGCCTGCCAGGGGGAATAATACGAAGATCTTGTAGCTGTCACACACGTGAGCCAGACCTATGGCAACTACTAGCAGCCATGAAAGATTTGCCATTTTCTGTAATAGGTGATGTTTGTATGTGTATTTGTATGTGTCTATCGTATTTAATTGATTGGATACCCAAGTTCTTTTTTCTATAAAAGCTGCCTCTCTGGTTACCAAATCACTAAAATAATTTGGGATATCTACTCACGTGAGAATTTTATTAAAAACTAAAACTACAATAAAGGTACCACTTTATGATAACTTCACACACTACTAATCTCAGTGATAACTAAACAATAACACCTGTGCATTCGAATATTTAACAGACGGATCAAGTGATTTCATCGAAATATTTAGTACCTATGGAGATAAAAAATCCACTATCGTAATGCATGTTGTCATTTCATTATTATCAAGTTTTAAATAAATAAGCATGAGTAAGCAAAGAATTGCGGAATCAAAATCGAAATATTGCAAAGTCATGGTCATATGAATCTGGTGATTTGTTAAATTTGTTCATTGAATCATTTCTTCCACTGGTCTGCAATGACTAAGGTAAGGTAAGGTACTTTGCATGACGACTTTTAAAATTTTTCCCTACCCTCGACGTTATCGTCGTTGGTGGTCCCACCATTAGACGGACCAGTATAATTATTACGAGATATAAGCTCTCCATTCTTTTGGGAAGGGGCATGACACTCAAAACGACATACTCATACATACGGATATTATAATACTCTTTGGGACAAGTTTTGGCAACGTACAACTAAACTAGCCTAGGATGTTATTTAATTGTTGATAACTTCGACTTAGTTATACGGGGCACCCAAGCCACATCTTTTGACTAGGTTGTAGAGTTTGTGAAGTTAGGGCTTGTAGAGTTAGGTTGGTAGGTAGCTTGGCTCTACATGAGGTTTGATAATTTTTTTACAGTGAGAGCCATGGTATTCTACGGGCAACACTTTACATGAAAATGTTTTTTGTGGGACAGTATTTAGTAGGCATAGTAGGTATATAATAACATGGGTTTACTCACAATATTTTTCGAATCAAAATATAACTATAACCGTAGATAATTCACACGCACCATTAAATAAACACTAAACATTAATATAACAATAGCAAATTTATCAACAGCCTTTGGACACAGTTAGCAATAAATATTTTAAAAAATGTAAAACAAGCACGTGTGTTCAGATAAAATCAGCTCACTTATGTCAGCAGTCATCATTACGAAACCAAATAAAAAACGTCCACGGTCAACACTAGTTCACATATGTATGACGGAGTAGGTAGGTGGTACCTATACGTCATAATCTCAGCAATCAAGATGTCATGGTCAAATACAAGGCACTTTATTATGTAACTAGCTTTTGCCCACTACTTTGTTCGCGTGAATTATACCCGTAGACACAAGTAAGATGAAGTGCAAGTATGCAGAAGTCTAAACAGGATGCTATGGATTATGCAATGAATTAAGTGCTGCAGCTTTATGCTGAACAAGGCCGTATAACCACTATGACAATCTTATTTTTATTTAATTTTAATTGTAATTTTGTATTTATTCTCTTTCATATTAGGTGGAGGATTTTATTCAAGAGAAAGTCGGAAATTAATGTAAAAATTTTATTGTACTGTCTTATCCATATAAAAATACAAGAGTACTGGAATTATGTTCTTACTGCTACTGCAGATCAGTCAATTACTGAGAATTGATTCACATGTCATTATCATGTCGACATTTTAACAATTTATCATCATCAATTCATTCAATCAAATATTAATCTCATACACGAATACTGATTCTCTCTTTACTGTTATTTCTCATTCAATCATCCTAATACTTTGTTTAAAATTTTGCATGCCAATAATGTTTTAACATATTTTACTTTATCAGATAATTACATATTTGAACGAGCCATGTCATTGCAAATAAATATTTCTTCAACAGGCTCCAGCCTCCTCCAATCAGCATTGGTTACCATTTTTTTTTTTTTGACCTATATCTATATCACTGTCGTGAGGAAATAAATCATCAACTATCTTATTTTTGTATCTATTTCTATTTCCTAATCCTTCTTCCTCTTCTTGTCTACAGTCTTCCTCGAGCAACACAACTTCACGGCAATCTTCTTCAAAACGTACAATACTAATAACACTAGAGCAAGCATATCTAGGTATAGTTTCTGATAGAGAGGCACGTCCAGCGCCGGGGAGCGGAGGTGCGGCGCGCCGCGTGTCTTGACCACGTGCTCCACCCAATGTACTAATTCTTTACCCGGGTGGACTGGCCTGTCGTGGTACACCAGGGACAACTCCTTCGCCTTTTCCGTGTAACTAGAAACAAAATTAATCCTTCAAGCGACGTGGTTAAGGAAGACAATTAAACTGCCGGATCCGGGCAAATGCTGCTTGAAGAATTGAATAATTTACTTTTTTGCATCCTGCGATCTTTTTCGAAGCAAATGTTAAATAAGGATAGAATGCTTAGGCATCATCCTTTGGCAGAGTTTTCAGCAAGTGGCAAGTACATTGATAAGCGACAAAAACTTTTTCATGTCTACAGTTCAGATTTAATTCCTTAGCTTTCTGAAGAACTTGTCTATCATTAAAATAGAAACTATAGAGGAACAAAGACGCGGAGCGTACTTCAAAACAGCATGACCACATTTAAAATTATATAGTTAGATATATAACTACCTTTTATTATGTAGAATATCATCAATGGCAGCTCTCAATTTATCCTTCATGTCATAAGCAAGATCGACTCTTTTAGCGAAGCCCTTGCGAACGGCCTTGTCAATGTTGTTGAACTGATCCGCGAATACAGGGATGCCTATGACGGGCTTGCCGAAGTGGACAGTCTCCGTGGTGGACAGCAGGCCTCCGTGGGTGATGAAGAGGATGCAGTTGGGATGAGCTGGAAAACAAAGAGAACAACTATCAAATAGCAAACTTTATTTTTCTCAGCATTAGTTGATACTAAAAATTTCCACGTAATTATCCTAGTACAATATATATAATACACAAAATATTCAAGTGGTGGAAATATATTTTTTTTAAATGATTACTACAAACAGTTAAGTGTCAAATTGTTATACCTAAGATACTTTGCTGTGGCGCCCAGTGTATAATGTGAACATTTGACGGCAGATTTGGCAACACTTCTTCGAATTTCCATAAAACTGTTTGTTTCAGACCACCCAATACTTCCAGCAAGTCTTTCTTGATCGCTAATGGTAGGTCCTTGCTCTTCAGGTTGGACCCCATACTGAAGTAAATCAGACCGTTCTTTGCTTTGTCCAAAATTTTCTGTAAATCCTGTAAGCAAAATAGGATAGGTGATAAAAATTGCACTCATCAAGTTGTGTTTCAGGTACCATGACTTAATGCTATCAATTTCATTCATATCAATTTCAAGATTTAATTAGATTTTATTTTCAACTAGCTTTTGCCCGCGGCTTCGCCCGCGTGAATTTCCCACGGGAACAGTGCTTTTTCCCGGGATAAAAAGTAGCCTATGTGCTATTCCAGGTCATTATCTACCTCTGTACCAAATTTCATCGAAATCTGTCCAGTAGATTTTGCGTGATTGAGTAACAAACATCCTCACAAACTCACATCCAAACTTTCGCATTTATAATATTAGTATGGATTAGAGAATCTTCTGAAAAGAACTGATTATGAAATGTCATGGAACTGATATTTATATTCAATACATTAAAATTACCCATACAAAACTAACTACATTATAAGAGTTAGCGATGGTCAAGTCAACTGGACAATCCGAACTGTACTACGGGCAAGAAGCGAAATTATTTCCTCCTCAATATTTTTCAATGATTTTATAGACTTACTGCAGGTAGAGGTTTGACCACGGTATCGATGTGGTACCCAGCAATAGGTTTATACGCCTGGGGCAGCCTGGTAGCCTGTCCCAGAGACACATGGGAGTTGCCGAGGACCAGTGAGGCGTTGTACTTTACATCCTGAAATGAGATCATCGGTCTGCCTCTCTTGATAATGTGAGGCCCGAACAACTCATCGAACGCCTGGTTTTGGAAGCCGTCGAGGTAGCTGAAGATAAAATAAAAATAGCTTTACTGAGTTTTAAACGTAAACGTACACTTAACAGGTTGGCTTATTTATAGTATCTCACCATCGAACTAATAAACCTATACAATGGGAGCGTCGTAATCTTAAGAGATCTAGGAAATTTTCCGTGTAATGAAAAGATATTATCATGTAAATAAACAATAAATTAACTACTGTTGATAAAATGACTGCCCAAAGGTAACATGGTACACTAGGCTCCTTTTACCAGTTTATTCTTTTTTAAATGGGTTTAGGTTTTTAGGAGATACCTATATAAATTTGGGTTTTTATAGTCTTCTACTTTTTTTATTGTGTCCCATATCTGGATAAACATTTTCCCATTTTGTTTTTGTCCACTGATCTTTTTTATCGTCAATCTCTCGCTAATCAGGTAACAAATCAAATCGGATTCTTTATTATAAATTACTTACAAAAATCGCAAGGCCTTCCCAAAGATCTGTAGAAACAGTTCTTTCACTCTACTGGCGAAATTGAAAGGCGGTACGCTGTTGGACTGGCTATCGGGGACGTAAGCCGGATGAGTGTTCTCGTCTATCAAGCTTAAGATCATCCAGTGTGGTTCCACGGTGGATACCCAGATGAAAGGAGCATTAAAAACGTAGCCTAGGCTGAAACAGTCAAAATTCAGAAGGATATTATAAAAAGTTGGGAAAAACGAATGGAATTGATGATGTCCACCAATTCACAGATAATATGGTATTAAAAAAAAAACAACCTCTTGATTTTAATTATCCATATTAAATTTCATAAAAGTCGGCGGTTTAGCTAAGAAGCATAACTGCAAGACTTTCGCTTATAATACTAGTAACGAAGTATGGAAAGAGAAACTTGAATTACCCAGAATATACTTCACTGAACATCCAGTCAGCAATAACGACATCGAAATTCTGCGTTGTGTCGCTCATCAGCTTCACCATGCCGGGATTAGACAGAACGTTCGTGGTCATAGTTGTTATGAACGTAATCATAGTGCTGAGGTCTAGTTTTACGGTTCCCTCAAGTATGGCCGTCACGTTTAGAATTTGACCTGGAATTTTTTTGAGTTTTCGTGAAATGGAATACTAGTTTTAACAGAAGCAAAGCGCGCGCTATTTGATTTGTCAAAAGAGTGGATAGCTTAATTATTTTAGGGAAAGTATTTTAAATATGTTTATTATATTTACTAGCTATAATAGTAAATAGATAGCAGGATTGAAAAGACTCTATATATTATTCCCGGTTTAAGCATACTAAAATTTCATCGAAATCCGTCAGTAGTTTTTGTATGAGATAGAACAAACATTAAACAAACAAATATCCATAGTCATTCTCATTATTTATAGTATTATTATAGTAGCAAGTCATACATTTATCTCGATGAAAGTAGGATGTTATTAGAAATCCAGTTCTCAATTGGCTTCATCATCATTGATAACAACCATAATCATCATCAATTTTCGTATAATTTGGGAATGACTTTCCTTTTTGTGAAATTCTTCTGTGTTGTACTCTTATATATCTGTGTTGTTATCGTCATGATTTTATGGTATCGGACCAACTCCTAAGACTTCTCAGTGCGTCCTATCTTACGGGAGCAACATTTCGTTTGATAAAATCACTTACTCATTACTTCATTATCGTCAGGATTGCTCACATCGATCTGGGTGAGATTTGGTGGAGGATTCTTTTCTGGGAACGGTGTTATGAACGTCACCTGCAAGTAAGCGAAACGGAATGACATTAAAGTACCACATTTTCTATACTTTCCCAGTAGTTATATTGAAGCGGTGGTTCGAATCCTGCTCATGCCAGATGAGTGACCTATACCAATCTAACTCACTTGGTTGTTTACATAGTCTACCAGTAGTTTTCGGTAAAAAAAATATCGTGAAGAAACCTGCACAGCTGCACACTGGTTGTAGACTATAGCTAGTGTGTGAAATAGAGAAGGCAACGGAAAACCACTCTATTAACATTGCCAATATAGTTTGTATGTGTGTGTTTCATTTTATGTACGACGTCGACCATCATCCATGAGAGATGACTTAAGGAGGAGACGTTGCCTGGGTAGGTGAATAGAATGATAAGTCGCTATCTAGCGTAAAGGCCGTCAAACGGATAGATCAACCTTGAGAGCCACTCGATAAGAAGGGTGAATGTACGATAAAGACGACTATTCCACGGAGGCAGTTTTGGGCTGGAGGTTTAACGCCCGTGGTTAAAAGAACTCAGGTCGTAATCAACTCGTTGTATACCAAACTAACTTATGTAAGCTAGTTTCTCGGTGAAGGAAACATCGTGAGGAAATCTGCACAGTAGCTAACTATTTAGTTTACTACTATGTATATGAATACTATCGCTAGGTAGCGATAGATATAAAGTCAACGATGTAGGCGACTTGAATAAATATGATATCAGAAAGAAAGTATTAAAATAAATAAAATGTGTTTAATGTCAACTACGAGTATGATCCACATTAAGTATTAGTAAATAGCTCATTTGAACTTGGTCCTGTCCCACGTCATCGGACACTGAGAGTCACTTGCAACATCAGGATGCTGTTGCTGCTTTCACGCGCCCTGTGAAGTTTTTTGATTTATGATGTTTGTCGGGGTGGTGACTTAAGTAAAACACACTCGTTGATGGTTCGTAAGTAACTCTCCTTTATTGTTGGTTAAAACAGGGTTTATATACATATTAGAAATAGATCAATAGACGTCATAAGGTGTCGTTATCTAGATCTAGGATGAATAATCTAGGTGTTTTCGGGAACAACCAGCAGGAAGCGAGGCCGAAGGCCGAGCTTCCTGCGGTTGGGCCTATATATATAAAGCTACAATACCACTGACTGACTCACTCACTGACATAATTAGTTTGTTCTACGAAAGTCGGAACTGGGAAAAAGTAATGATGGGGGAGTGTGGAGGGGGTGAGGAGGCACCGGGAAAAATACGAAAGTGGAACTTGGAGCAGTTTCGGATTGATAGGGGTACTGCCCGCGGAAACCATATTAGATAAGTGGGGGGTGCTCGACCAAATGTCATAGAGGACTCTGGGCAACGACCACAGCCGGCGGTAGTCTATGGTTTTTTTGACTTTTTTTTTTTCTCCATACTAAATTTTGTTTTTTCATACAAACTTCATTGGGGATTTTTGGGGGGAAAACGGACTCGTAGACTTTTACCGTCATAGATAATTTTTTATGTTGAGACCGTGGGACTCCCAAACTGACAGGTTTTTTTTTTTTTTCGAAATTTTTTTCGACGAGTTTTGTATGGGCCAGCCAAGTCACTAGACGGCCGCGGCGAGCGAGGCCGGAGGCCGAGCTGCGGTTAAATCGAGGTCGGGGGGGCAGGAGCGAGGCCGAAGGCCGAGCCCCAGCCGCGCACGCGAGGCCGCAGGCCGAGCTGCGTCCAGGCGAGGCCGAAGGCCGAGCTCCATCTTGTGAGCAAAGTACTCCCTCCCCCCCTTCCTTTTTTTTTTATAAAATAAGGGATGTGAGGCCGTAGGCCGAGCCCTTCCTCCCCTTCATTTAAAAAAAATAAAATAAGGGATGTGAGGCCGCAGGCCGAGCTGAGCGGCGAGGTCGCAGGCCGAGCCTTTCACCCCTTCCCTTTTTTTATTAAAATGGGGGTGTGAGGCCGAAGGCCGAACTAAATGGCGAGGCCGTAAGCCGAGCCCTTCGCCCCTTCCTTTTTTGAAATAAATTAAGGGATGAGAGGCCATTGGCCGAGCTAAGCGGCGAGGCCGCAGGCCGAGCTCTTCACCCTTGCCCATTTTTTTTAATTAAAATGAGGGTGTGAGGCCGAAGGCCGAACTAAATGGCGAGGCCGTAGGCCGAGCCCTTCGCCCCTTCCTTTTTTTTTTTGAAATAAAATAAGGGATGTGAGGCCATAGGCCGAGCTAAGCGGCGAGGCTGCAGGCCGAGCCCTTCACCCCTTCCCATTTTTTTTAAATTAAAATGGGGGTGTGAGGCCGAAGGCCGAACTAAATGGCGAGGCCGTAGGCCGAGCCCTTCGCCCCCTTCCTTTTTTTGAAATAAAATAAGGGATGAGAGGCCATAGGCCGAGCTAAGCGGCGAGGCCGCAGGCTGAGCTCTTCACCCCTGCCCATTTTTTTTAAATTAAAATGGGGGTGGGAGGCCGAAGGCCGAACTAAATGGCGAGGCCGTAGGCCGAGCCCTTCCTCCCCTTCCTTTTTTAAAAATAAAATAAGGGATGTGAGGCCGCAGGCCGAGCTGAGCGGCGAGGCCGAAGTCCGAACTCCGTCTCGGGCGCAAAGAGCGGGGCGAGGCCGAAGGCCGAGCCATCCGTCTACATGGATGACCTCCTCATTGCATCTCGAACCCCCAGTAACCCGCCGTGGGGCCGAGGCCGAAGGCCGAGGCGCCTTGGCCTGCGAGGCCAAAGGCCGAGCTGCGTATATGAATCCGAGAGGCGAGGCGAGGCCGGAGGCCGAGCCCTCCTCCAGCCGGGGCAAGCGAGGTCGAAGGCCGAGCTTGCGCCGCCAGCGAGGCCGTAGGCCGAGCTGCGTTTTAACAAAAGAGAGCAAAAGCCAGAGCAGCCTTTCGGCTCTTCACCTAATCCCAACCGACAACATTTCTTTGTAGATGACTTTTTCATTATTTCCCAAACTTTTTTCGTGCAATCGGAACTGCAAATAAAAAACTGCCCTGCACAGCACGCGAGGTGCTTGCACCTCGCGCAGCACGCGACATCTAGTTCTACATATAAGGTTACAAGGTTTAACTGAGTTAATAATGAGGGCGTGTTTCTTACTCTGTCACACACTACACCTTCCCCCTTTTTTTCAGAGTCAAAAATATAATTACAATTTTTTGGCTTTATTTAATAAATACAGTAAAAGTGCTATTTATACCTTTTATAGTTACCACTCTCCCCTTGTTTTTTTTTTCTACTTTTATATTTCGGTTACATGATACATATGATTATGAAAGGATACAATGTTTTTTTTTACATTTCCTTATAGCTAGAGTTATACAATTAAAAATATTGGAATCTAATTACATATATAGGCTCGCTTTGTCGATTACATGTTTAAGTATAAGTAAGTAGGTTACATGATGATTACAAAATTAAATAAATAATATCTTATTTCTATTATATGGTGAGTTATTTATGCACCTTTATCCAGATGAGATATTGCCTACGTGGTAAATTGATCATCAGTCTGTCTTTTTCATTTATTCTTATTTCGATCTGGTATTTGTAATATGAAGATGTTGTTCCTTATTAGGAGTAGTGCTATTTACACATTTATTTATATACTGAGTTAACTCTTTAATAATATTTTCGGTGTCTTTATTACGTATTATGCATACTTCATTTATTTGTAGGGTCTTGCAAAATGCATCTAATTCATTCACGAAGAAAGCTCGTTTCGTGTACGAAACGAACGAAAGAAACGATCATGTATGATCCTGAACTAGGGTTGACACCTATTATCAATGTTTTAGGCGAATAAATGAAGATTTTATTTTCACTTTTTCTATGACTTCCTAATTTTAATATCCTATTATAGTCTTGATTATTGAAACTCAATTCCGGTAGTTCCTTGGGTTTTTTGAGTATCTCCACTATACTTGGGTTGCCAGTCCAATCATAGCTAGAGCTGTCATCATCTGAGGTTCCTGATGTTTTTTGTTCTTCTAGTCGTCTCTTTTGAGCTCTTGTCATTATCGAGATTACATGCTTATTCATTTTTCTTAATTCTTCCCCTGTAATTTTAACCCTAGATAACGCGTCTGCAGCTACGTTATCTTTTCCTTTCAGATAAGTAACAGTGAAATCGTACTCCTCTAAGCATAGTCTAAATTTAGTTAATCTACTAGATGGATTTCTCATGTTGAATAAATAAACTAGTGGACGATGATCCGTTATGATTTTAAATTTTAAATTTGCTACAAAAATTCCATCGCATATTTCATTTGAATATATTACACAATCTCCGGTCATATTAGTTGACAGCCCTATAAATGATTCACTCCTTGCCGGTAATTTGATATAGGTATTTACCTGTGACGACGGTTCTTGTGACCGTATTACCGTTCAAGGTTTAAGGTCAATGTTGCATTCTTAAGTTTAGAAAAATATTTGTATTCTATTTAAAAATCTTGCCCTTTAATTATTTATAGTAATGACGTAAATATTTTAAGTCATAGTAATATTCTCATTCTTTGCAAATAGTTATACATTGTATTGTATTTCTTATTAGAGCTTTTTTCCTTTTGAGACACCAATTTTTGGGTTAAGTATATTAATAATTATTATAATGATGTAGATGGCGTCATAGTGACTTGCTCATCTTGGACACCTTGAATTGTCAGACATTAGGAATGTCCTAAAATATTTAGAATTTACACTAAACACTTCACAAAATTATTTTAAGACTTACATAGTCATTATGAGGCACCGTTTGCTGACTGGTTTTGCGAGCTGTGTTATCTTCAGAGAAAGAGACAGCTTGATTTCTTGGTTAAACTTGTCTACGAATATTGATGAATGATGCTTGACGTTCAATTTTTCTTGTAAGGCATTTTCTTCTTCCAAACGAAGTAAAGTTCCTGCTTTGTTGTTGCTAGTTACAATAACCAGAACTGTCGTAGTAATTATTGACATTCTTTGATGTTGATACCTGGGGCTTGTTTGAATTGTCGAAGCATTACCCTAATGCTTTTGCCCTTTTGGACAATCATCATAATCTTTTCGTTCTGATGTTGGGTATGTGACGTAAAGACGTTTCTACGCTCATTGTGAAATTTAAAAATTACTTAAAGATGTTGACGTCACCTGAGTTGTCCATGTGCTGTTGTACCGTTTTGTCTGATGATAGCCTTAAAATAGTCTTCTTGAAATATCTTATTTTGAACATTTGATGAACTGCTGCCCATGTCTTCTGATGACTGAAGGTTAACACGGAAGACTTAACTTGACACGCGGTACTTCGTTACCAATGCCGACGAGGCACGGCACTGGCAGGGTCGCCATATGATGTTTGTCGAGGTGGTGACTTAAATCAAACACACTCGTTGATGGTTAGTAACTCTCCTTTATTGTTGGTTAAAACAGGGTTTATATACATATTAGAAATAGATCAATAGACGTCATAAGGTGTCGTTATCTAGATCTAGGATGAATAATCTAGGTGTTCTACATATAAGGTTACAAGGTTTAACTGAGTTAATAATGAGGGCGTGTTTCTTACTCTGTCACACACTACAGATTAAAATAATGAAATTACCTCATGTCCTGCCTGAAGCAGGTGGCGTACCACCCCGCTGCCCAGGATGCCGTGGCTTTTGCCAGCCAGGGGGAACATCACGAAGATCTTGTAGCTGTCACACACGTGAGCCAGACCTATGGCAGCTACTAGCAGCCATGAAAGATTTGCCATTTTCTGTAATAGGTGATGTTTTGTCAACAACATAAGTCTTTTCCAGGAGAAATATTCTTGTTACTAAGGTGATTTTGATGTTGAGACAAGAAATCGGATTATTTTTATGTTCAAATGTTGAACCTTTCACATTTAATATATCATTATATTCATTTATTATATTATAAGCAAAATTAACCTCTCCTAAAAATAAATACAAATGGCTAAAACCAAGAACTTAGGTAACTCAATATGACAAAATATATTTGTAATCTACCGTATTTAATTGATTGGGGTTCTGTCTACCCCGTAAGGGATGAAGACGTGATTCTAAGTAATGTAATGTTAATTGATTGGATAAAGTTCTTTTTTCTATGAAAGTGCCTCCCAAAACACTTAAATAATTTGGGATATTTACTCACGTGAGGATCCTAATAAAAACTAAAACTATAATATAGGTACCACGTAATGATAACTTCACACACTACCAATCTCAGTGACAACTAAACACTGATATCAAAATAACACCTATGCATTCGAATATTTAACAGATCATTACTGTACTGATAGAAGTCATTACACGGATGAATTGATTTCATTAAATTGTTTAAATTACCTATAGAGATAAAAATTCCGCTATCGTAATGTTAGTTCTCGTTATTATCATGTTTTATATAAATAAGCATGATGTAGTGAATAATTGAGGAATCATAATGCGAAACATTACAGAGTACTCAAACTACGTTGTCACGGTCATATATATCTGGTGCTTCCACTTCTTCTTTTCGTGTCGGAATGGATATATGATGATTTATGGAGCCTAGTGGAAGTACCTACTAGTACTTCCACTGGGCTCCAACAACTAGGGAATTAGATATTAACTGACGCCATGACAAAATTTCCGTATACCGCCTTTTTTGTTGTGTTGTGTTCTTTATCTAAGAAATAAACAAATTCTATTCTATTCTATATTTTTGACATGATCTTTCCCGACTTTTTATTATTTTTATTTTATTTATTTATTTATTTAAACTTTATTGTACACACATACAAAAGTACAGTGTGTAGTGTAGGTATAACTTTAGGTATAAACAAATAAGTTTCATATTACGATATCATGTAACTGGGTGTCAAATTAAATATCAAAATATAGACGGCATCCTTTGTAATAAGAGCTTCGGCACTCCCTTTGTAACCCGATACCTATAGGTACCTATCTGTGTAACACGTGTAACCATTAGTATATAAGAGATGTTTAAACTATTAAAAAAGTTCAGTATTTAACCAACATTCGTGCTTTTATTTACGCTCCCCCGCGCCCTCTATCACATGGCGACCCTGCCATCGCGACGCGTTATTTAGGCGCCGGCTATCGTAATTGATATGGCCTAGGCGCCACTCGCGGAAGCATTGAGATAAACGACACCAGGTATCTCGGTCCATATGGGGAATCAAAACAGTGCCGCGCCGGTCTCGGCGAGTCAAACTGATATCTTAACTCAGATCGGGAAGACTAATACAATTGAGAAGCACAGCTCTACTATAGCTCACGGACTATTACAAATCGATTATTATCTCTACATTTTAATCGTAATTGGGATAATATTAGTTAGCCTGTGGGTCTTGCGATACACCACCAAGTGTTTTAATAAGAAGATCGATCGGAGAACCCGAGGAGAGATTTTTAAACAGAGAGTAGAGTCGGCATCATCAGCATAATGGAAGATTATGTAAAACAAATAAATGCGCAGGTACAACTATTCTGTTATGCGCTTGAAGTTAAACACGAAGGAACTCAGCTTGCTCGGATCGAGGGAAGATTGGCCGTGAAAGTCTACATCGAGGGAAGAACAGGGCACCCTATATTGTGTCCAAAGAAAATTACGGGAACAACGTTGAGCAAAGTGGCCAGTGCCTTGGACACGGAATTTAGCGACGGAACGAAGGCGTGTGCGGAAATAAAATTAATTTACTCTAGCAATAATATTTTTATATGGGAACTAAAATATGAAAGGGACGTAATATACGAAAAGTGGTGAAGTGAAGTGAATAATTGTGTTAATCAGTGAACTTATGCGAGAACCGATAGACGATATAACTGTAAGTACTTAAGTATGCTTAGTATATAATATGTTACAGTGCTATAATATTTTCTCAATGTATCCATTTGTATTACTTTAACTTTAATATAGATTAAATATTAAAAAAAAAAAAAAAAAAAAAAAAAATATATTAGGAATATATTATATATTAAATATAATTATAAACTAGCAAATGACAGATATAATTACAGCTTTGTATCAAAAATTAAAAGAGATAAAAACGTATTTAATTAAGATAGGCCCTAGTAGAAGAAAAGGAGATATTTTAATTAAAAAATGGGCAGAAGCAAAATCTATACGCGAAGATTTTTCAGTAACAATTAAAAGTTTAAGTGACGAAATAAAAACAGGAGTCATATCAGATGACAAAGTGGCAGAAATCAATAAATTAATTAATAAGTTTAAAGTATTGTTTGAAGAAGTAGAGTTATTTTGCAAAGAGGGAGAAAAAGTTATATCAGATATGGATACATTCAATTTTAAAACAGCCTTAGGCTTGTTGCCAGCAGCAACTGATGACGAAAATATACTACAACAGTTAATAGACAATATAGAGTACTATGGTAGTACATTGACAAAACCAGAGTGTAAAAAGAATTTGATTGAATTTGTATTAAAAAGTAGATTAAATAAAACAGCTAAATTAAAGTTAAATGAAAGT
Source organism: Ephestia elutella (assembly GCA_018467065.1). Taxonomy (NCBI): domain Eukaryota; kingdom Metazoa; phylum Arthropoda; class Insecta; order Lepidoptera; family Pyralidae; genus Ephestia; species Ephestia elutella. The sequence goes on from CM031570.1 coordinate 17,111,809, forward strand.
TATGATACAATCAGTGATTTGTTAAAAGATATGAGAGCTAGATTGCTACCGCAACAATCTGCAGCGGCAATACAGACAAAAATGCAACGATTACGCCAAAATGGTACATCTATTTCAGATTTTGGTCAGGAGTTATCAAAATTATTTACAGACCTTACGATTGCTCAAGCCAACGGTAATGCCAGCAGTTATAAGGTTTTAAAACCATTAAATGAAAAGATGGCTATTAAAAGATTTGCAGATGGCTTGAAAAACCGAAGGATAAGTACTATTATAAGCGCAAAGGAATTTACCTCACTAAAGGATGCAGTACAGGTAGCATTGGATGAGGAAACAACAACATCAACAGAAGTAATTGGTACGTACAAATCCTTTAATTACAAACGAGGCAATAATAATAATACAAGAGGATTCACACATCATCAACGAGGGAGTTATAGAGGAAACACGGGGAAACCATACAGGTATGGCTATAATTATTACAATAATAATAACTACAGAGGGCATCAATCTAATTACCAACGAGGTAATATGAGAGGAAGAAATTTTTACAGGGGTTCCTTTAATCACGGACGCCCAGGACAATATTATAATAATCATAACAACAGGGGTAGATTTGGAAATAATAAACGAATAATTAATGTCGTGACTCAAGATTCTCAAAACGAAAATCAAAAAGATACAAATACTCTGTTTTTTCGAGACTAAAAAACATGTGCTAACATACGGAAATTCAATAACAATTCGATTAAAACTAAATAACAACGATCAGCCTTGGTTAATAGATACGGGTGCAACAATTTCGGCAGTTAAATATAATTATATTGTAGGAAAAAATATAGACATAAAACATGATTCAATGACTATTAAAGGTATTGGTGGAAGCATTCAGACTATAGGATACGTAAATCTAATATTACAAGCCGGGAATGAGACCTTTAATCATAAAATGTATGTATTCAATTCATTACCATGTAATGCGATTGGTATATTAGGAGACGATTTCTTGAATAAATATAAAGCATTAATAAATTATAACGATAAAACAATAACACTAGCTACGAACAATAATATAGTATCTTTAAATTATGAAGACAGATCCTGTTACATTCTAACGCCACGAACTGAAACTATTTTTTATATTGAAACTGATCAAACAGATGACTGCGTGATTTGTAATAAAGAAATAATGGAAGGAGTTTTTATCGCCAGTACTATTGTTAGGCCAAGTAATGGGAAAATACCTATTCAAATCTTAAACACTACAGACAAAGAAATAAAATTGAAAGAAATAATTCCTGTTATATGTAACCTTAATGATTACGAGTATTGTAATTTTGGAAGTAACAAAGTCGATGCTGATAGGGTAAAAGAATTATTTTCCAACTTAGAATTAAAACATTTAAATTCAGAAGAACAAAAAGAAATAGAAAAAATATGCGCAAAATATGCAGATATCTTTCAATTACCAAATGATAAATTAACAGTGACAAACTTATATAAACAAACTATATATTTGAAACCAAATTCAGATCCTGTTTTTGTTAAAAATTACAGATTACCACATTCACAAAAGAAAGAGATAGATAAGCAGATAAATAAAATGCTCGCGGATGGTATAATAGAACCAACACAAAGTGAATGGTCTAGCCCAGTTCTACTGGTACCAAAGAAAAGTGATGCAACAGGAATTAAAAAATGGCGATTAGTTATTGATTATAGGAAACTAAATGATAGGATACAAGATGATAAATTTCCTCTACCTAACATAACAGAAATATTAGACTCGTTGTCAGGATCTATTTATTTTAGTCATCTTGATTTATTTTCAGGATATTATCAACAAGAGTTAGAGACAGAATCCAGAAAATATACTGCATTCTGCTCAGGTCAATACCAAATGACACGATTGCCCATGGGACTTAAAACTAGTCCAAATTCATTTAGTAGAATGATAACTTTGGCTATGTCAGGATTAACATATGAAAAATGTTTTGTTTATTTAGACGACATTGTAGTTTTTGGGCGAAATTTAGAAATGCATAATAAAAACTTAATACAAATTTTTGAAAGATTAAGGAAAGTAAATCTTAAATTAAATCCAATAAAGTGCGAATTTTTAAAAAAGGAATTACTTTATTTAGGACATGTAGTTTCAGCCGATGGAATTTCACCAGATCCAGATAAAATTAAAACTATAACAAATTACCCAGTACCAAGTAACGAAAAACAAGTAAAAAGTTTTGTTGCCTTAGCAAATTACTATCGAAAATTTATTCCAAACTTTGCAAGCAAAGCACACTATTTAAATAAATTGAGTAAAAAAGGGGTTAAATTTGAGTGGGATGAAAATTGTCAAAAGTCATTCGAAATACTAAAGAAAGCAATAAGTAGTCCACCATTACTACAGTACCCAGACTTTTCACCAAATAATGATTTTATTTTGAGTACGGATGCTTCAGGATATGGGATAGGTGCAGTGTTGTCAAATAATGATGAACGTCCGGTAGCTTATGCGAGCAGAAGTTTAAATAAAGCCGAGAGTAATTACGCAACAATCGAAAAAGAACTTCTTGCCATCGTTTGGGCAACTAAATATTTTAGACCATATTTATATGGACGTCATTTTATAATTAAAACAGACCACAAACCATTAATTTATTTATTCAACATGAAAGATCCATCTAGTAGACTAACAAAATTTAGATTAGCACTAGAGGAATATAATTTCACAGTCGAATATGTGAAAGGAAAGGAAAATACAGTAGCAGATGTATTATCTAGAATTAAAATTACTTCAAAGGAATTAACGGAAATGAATGAATGTTTATATGTAATGACGCGGAAAATGACAAAACAAATGAATAAAGTCGATTCTAATGATGTAGTACCTATAAACGATCGGCCTGATCAACCGAAAGTTGTAGGAGTAAATACTAAATCTACAGAATGCGTAGAAATGACATTTATAACAAAGTTCGAACTAAATAAATTACGGAAAATGAATAATAAAGACATAAAAGAGTCTAAAACATTTATATACGATAAAAATATAAATACATTAAACATTAAACCATATTCCCCAGTACAAATGACACGACGTGCCTTTGTAAAGGAACTTGGTGTGAAATGTAAAGAATGGAAAATAAAAAAAATAATAATAATAAAGAATGAAAGTATTAATATATTTATAGAAAAATTAGCGCATGAAATTAAAAATACTAAGGATTGGACCGGTCCGTGTTTATGTATATTAAATGATGTATTAAAGATAACAAATAATGATGAAAAAAGAGTAATATTAAATGATTTTCATATACTACCAACAAGTGGTCATGCAGGCATAAGGAAAATGTATAATAATATAAAAAGACGATATTTTTGGATAGGATTAGAGAATGATATAAAAAATTTTGTTAGGAAGTGCACAAAATGTCAAAAAGAAAAACATTCAAACGTCATAAAGGAACCAATGTCAATAACCACTACAGCTGAATCAGCATTTCAAAAAATTTTTTGGACATTGTAGGACCAATTGAAAGAGATGAAGAAAATTTTACTTATATTTTAACCTTACAGTGTGAATTAACAAAATATGTAGAAGCTTACCCGCTAAGAACTAAAAGCTCTAGGGAAGTGGCAGAGACATTTGTCAACAATTTTATTCTTCGATACGGAGTTCCTGAAATTATAGCTACCGACAGAGGATCCGAGTTTATCTCCTCAACATTTCAAGAGGTATGTAAATTATTGCAAATTAAAAAACTCACATCAACTGCATATCATCACCAAAGTATAGGAGCATTGGAAAATTCTCATAAAAGTCTTGGAGCATATCTAAGAATACAGACGGACAATAACTCACAAAGTTGGAGTAAGTGGTTACCATATTGGTGTTTTGCTTTCAACACATCAGTACATACAGAAACTAAATTCACGCCATTTGAGCTAGTATTTGGAAAACAGTGCAGCTTGCCTAGCAATTTATCTTCTCATATCGATCCATTGTATAATTATTGTGATTATCCATTAGAATTAAGATATAGAATCCAAACTTCACAAAAAGAAGCGAGGGACAATTTATTAAAATGTAAACAACTCAGAAAAATTAAATATGATAACAATATTAATGAAATAACATATAAGCCTAATGATAAGTTATTGATAAAAAATGAGAATAGGAGTAAATTGACCAGCATATTTTCTGGTCCATATGTTGTTTTAAGAGATTTAAGCCCGAATGTAGAAATTATAGACAATGGTAAAATTAAACTTATTCATAAAAATAGAACAAAATTGTATAATGAATAAAAAAAAAAAAAAAAAAAAAAAAAAAAAAAAAAAAAAAATATATGTAAAAAAAAAAAAAAAAAAAAAAATGTTCTTATCATTTTTTTTTTTTCCTAATGGAAGGAGATGTAGTGTAGGTATAACTTTAGGTATAAACAAATAAGTTTCATATTACGATATCATGTAACTGGGTGTCAAATTAAATATCAAAATATAGACGGCATCCTTTGTAATAAGAGCTTCGGCACTCCCTTTGTAACCCGATACCTATAGGTACCTATCTGTGTAACACGTGTAACCATTAGTATATAAGAGATGTTTAAACTATTAAAAAGTTCAGTATTTAACCAACATTCGTGCTTTTATTTACGCTCCCCCGCGCCCTCTATCAAAAGGTGGACTTAATGCTAAAAGCATTGTCTGACAGTCAAACCTTAGGGTTGAGCAGAGAGTTCATGTGGGTGTAAATAAATTTTATTATACAAATTAATTATTGATAAATTAAACAGATACATATAAAATGCTACGTAAATAAAATAAATTAATAAACATATAATACAAATAAATACAAGAATATCCGTACCTATAAATATGTATATACATATAATATACTTACATAAATTACAAATAAAGATGAAGCAATCAAACAAGGGTCAGTTTTGCCGATGATTCAGCATATGTTTGTAGACAGTCACTTTAAAAGAATCTCTACTAGGAGCCCTTCTGATGGAGTCGGGTAGCGCATTCCAGAGTCGCACAGCTTTAACGGTAAAAGAATTAGCAAAGAAGTGCTGACTGTGTATACATCTTCGCACTTGTTGGATTTTCGGTATAAAAGGTACCCTATTTGCTAATCCCGGTACTTTTCTACCCATGTTGCAAATTTCATCAAAATCCTTAGAGTAAATTTTGCTTGAAATGAAATGAAATGAAAATGATTTATTAGAATAGGCTAACAAAGAGCACTTTTAAATCGTCATATTCTTGTATTTTTAGTTGACGTCATAAAATTACTTCAAGCTAAGGTTAGGTACCACCACCAAAGCCCAAGTGGTACTTGATTGAATCACAAACATACCCACCAACTCACATCCAAACTTTTTCATTTACATTATTAGTAAGATTTGTAATAATAACAGATACTTCAAATAAAAATATAACTGTACTAATTCACACGCACTTATATAACAATAACAAATTTGATAACAGACCTTGGATAAAGTTCCTAAGCATAATATTATTTAAAAAATTAAAAACAGGATAAAATCAACTCACTAAAGTCAGTAGTCATCATTACGAAGCCAAATAAAAACGTCCATAGTCAACACCGGTTTATATAATCTTCTTCTTTTTACACGACTGACCAAAAAAAGAGTGTTATGTTTTCAGGGTTCATGTATGTATGTATGTAAGTGTCTTTATTCCACCAAAAGTCCTGAACGGCTTAACAGATTTTGATGTGAGAGGTATTTTTAGATTCCTTGCATTCCTCCGAGTGACATAGGCTTTATGACGTCGTCATAAAAACAAAATCGCATATATAATCATGCGATAAATAGCAGGCCAAAAAAATAAAATTTGATCAATCTTATCGAGTGGGGTATCAAATTGAATGGCTTTAGAAGGCGATTTCAAAAATGTATATAACTTATATGTTTATATGTACTTTTTGTGTAAAAACTTGTCAGTCGTGTTTTTTATTTTTAATAATTAGCTTGTTAATGTGTCGACTCGGCGGGTTTATATAATGACGGAGTAGGTAGTACGTCACAATAAATAACTCAGCAATCAAGATGTCATGGTCAAATCTACATGGCGCTTTATTAAGTAACAAGCATTTTTTATATGCGATAGCGACGATATGATAGATAAGAAGTGAGATATAGAAAAAGTCTGGTTTATTGTGATTTTTTACAAATCTGGTCCTTCTGCAGTGGCGTATTAAGAGCAAGGATTAGGACGGATGTCGATTTGTTTCAACGGTCCTTGTGCCCCCCCCCCCCTCCCCCCCAGAGAAAAATCCTGGATCCGCCGTTGTAATTGTAATATGATATAAAGGTTCCTATGATAATCCATACAAAGGAGCCTATGCTGAACAAGGCTCGATTAGCAATCTCTGTGAGACCCTTTTGTTATACTTAATTTTAATTGTAGTTTGGTATTTATTTTCTTTCATATTTGAGGATTTTATTCAAAAGGAAGTCAGAAATTATGTAAACAAAAATTTTATTGTACTTGTCTTATCCATTAAATACAAAAATACTGGCATTATGTTCTTACTGCTACTGCACAGCAGTCAATTACTTAGAATTAATTCACATTTCATTATCATGTTGACATTTTAATTTAACAATTTATCATTATCATCAGCAACAGCCTTGTGTGACATTCAACTATTAATCTCAAACACAAACACAGATTTTCACCTCCCTTTCCTTTCTCACAATCATTCAAATCTTTTGTTTAAAATTATGTATGGCAAAGATGGTGTATCATGTTGGCCTTTATCAAATAAAAACATATTTGAATCTTGTAACAAATTGCCATGTAATACTTCTATATCTTCAACAGGCTTCAACCTCCTTTAACTGCTTTGGCATTCAATTAATTTTGTTCTTTATCTGCATTATTATTGGTTGGAGGAAATAAATTATCTATCATCTTAACTTTTTATCTATTTCTATATCCTAATCCTTCTTCTTCTTCTTGTCCACAGTCTTCCTCGAGCAACACAACTTCACGGTAATCCTCTTCAGGACGTACAATACTAATAACACTAAAGCAAGCAGATCCAAATACAGCTTTTGGTAGACGGGCACGTCCAACGCTGGGGACCGCAAGTGCGGCGCGCCTCGTGTCTTGATCACGTGCTCCACCCAATGTACTAGTTCTTTACCCGGGAGCACTGGGCGGTCGTGATATACTAGTGATAACTCTTTCGCCTTTTGTGCATAACTGTAAACAATTTGACAATATTAGAATCTATTATTTATTTGATTTCTAGAATCTTGGCTTGGGTCTTGGATGTTTATCTATACAATGTATCCTAACGAATATTATAAATGCTAAAGTTGGTTTGTTTGTTAGCGCTTCACGCTTTATCTACTGAACTTTTGCATATACATAGTTAGAAGTACAATAAAAGACATAGGGTACCTTTTATCCCGGGAAAAAATACTGTTCCTGAGGGAAATTACCGCGGGCGAAGCCGTGGACAAAAGCTAGTTTGTTATAAAATACAGTATCGTTGAGTTAGTACCATAACAAAAGTCTCGGACTTGGTTTGGGTCTAACTCAATCTATGTGATGTCTGTACTTATTTATTTAGACTCCAATATGCTTTACAATATCTGTTAAGTGCTCAAAGTCTGTTTAGCGACTTTCAGAATGCTTAAAAGGGACCCTTCGATCGAAAAGCAATCGTGTGTATATAGTAAACGTTTGCTTTTGATGTAAGTTTTGCAATTTCCATAACTTGAGTTAGCTTGTTTCTTAGCTTCCCAAATGTCTATTTAACATAGTAACTCTTTAGGATGGCAGATAAAACTCATAGGTGCTGCCTAATTTGACAGAAAAAATAAGTAAAATATTGAATGATTTGATACCTTTTGTCATGTAGAACATCATCAATAGCAGCTCTTAATGGATTCTTCATGTCGTACGCAAGATTCACTCTCTTTGCGAAGCCTTTCTTGACAGCTCTGTCGATATTGTTGAATTGGTCCCCAAAAACAGGGATCCCTATGATGGGTTTGCCGAAATGGACTGCCTCAGTAGTGGATAATAGACCCCCGTGAGTGATGAAGAGAATGCAGTTTGGATGGGCTGAAAAGTAAAGAATTTTTAAAAATAAAATGCTGATCATGCGAAGCTGTCTACGTAAACTTAGTGTCGAGTAGGTAATCAAAAAATCTAATAATCTTAACTTTTTAATATAGAATAATAGGCAAACGAGCATGCAAGTTGCCTGATGATAAGCAATCACCGCAGTCCATGGACACCAGCGCCCCTAAAAAGGTCACTGATGCGTTGACGACTTTTTGAGAAAGCGATAAGTTTTTTCCTTGAAGGTCCCAATGTCGAACCTATTCGGAAAAATCGCTGAGGGAAGTTTATTCCACAGTTTAGTGCAGGTAGTAGGGTATTATATAATCTGTGAGTGCAGCGCAGTAAAAAGTTAGGTGAAAAACATTCAAAATGTGCAAGCAATATTTTCCAAATGCATATATTTTATATCAATACCTAAGATACTTTGCTGAGGTGCCCAGTTTATGATATGCACATTGGACGGCAGATTTGGCAGCACCTCTTCAAACTTCCAAAGAACAGTTTCCTTCAGACCTCCGAACACTTCCAACAAGTCCCTCTTTAACGAGTCTGGAAGCTCCTTGCTCTTCAAGTTGGACCCCATACTAAAGTAAATCAGACCATTCTTCGCATTGTCTAATAGTTTCTTCAAATCCTGCAAGTAAATTGTTGTCTTATAATTTATGAGTGGTATAATTGGTATTCTTTTCATGAATTAACACTAGATTCTCTTTGCTTTACAGTTTTTAATTATTATTATTTACATATTTCAATTATTTTCTAATATTATACAACTGAAAGTTTGTTATTCAATCCCCCATCAACTGTTATATCTCAATATCCTTTAGGTTTGGTATACGAAAATGCTACGGGAATGGAGCTGGACTTATTAAATTAGATTAATTTAAAGTGCTTTCCTTTAAAGTAAGCATTAAAACAATAACTTACAGCAGGTAGAGGTTTGACCACTGTATCGATGTGGTACCCAGCAATGGGTTTATATGCCTGCGGCAGCCTGGTGGCCTGTCCCAGAGACACGTGGGAATTGCCGAGAATCAGTGAGGCGTTGTACTGGACGTCCACGAAGGGAATCAGAGGTTTACCCCTCTTGATGATGTGAGGGCCGAGTAGCTCTTCGAACGCCTGGCCTTGGTAGCCGTCGAGGTAACTGAAAAGAGAAGCAAAGATTGAAAATGCCACCTAGAGTAATCTAGGATCAATTCCGACAGACTGTATTCAGACTCAGATCTGAAAATGTGTTACGGAACTGAGTGTCTTTCGGAACGTTATTTTAGAGTTGATCTAAGTTCGGAGAGTTGCTCGGTCTGAGAATTAGTGCACACTCTCAGCGCGTCGCGTTATAAGGCGTGCAATAAAAATCACAGATCTAACAGTCAGAGTCAACACGCTCAGAAGAAGTTGTACTAATCATTGCATTACGGTGAAAGAATACATCAATAAATACATGGACGAAAGTCAACTGCCCATGCTAAGTTCTTTAAAAGTATCATATTATTAAAAGTAGGTATCATATAATTAGAAGATTACTAACAAAAATCTAAGAGCCAATCCAGAAACTTGCAGACACAGCTCCTTAACTCTGGCCGTGAAGTCGAAAGGAGGTACATTGTTGGACAGGCTGTCGGGGACGTACGCGGGATGGGTCGCCTCGTCGATCAGGCTCAGGATGGTCCAGTGAGGCTCGATGGTAGACACCCAGATGAAGGGGCTGTTGAACACGTAGCCTAAACTGGAAATGGAAGGTTGAAGAGTCAAAAATTGTAAAATACATTCTAAATTGTTTTAGTGATTTTCAAGATTTGATTAGACCATTCGTTCTTTACCAATGAAGCTATTAATAATAGTAGAAAAACGTAAACAGGTACAAATTATGGGTAATGCTTTTACTGTCATCTGAGTGAGTAGGTCCATTGAGTAATTCCCTCATTGGAGGCTGATCCTGAGTGCATAAACCAACATGCCTTTTTAAGAAGTTGTTCATAATCAGTTAAGATTTCAGTCAAGTTTAATAAAATTAGTAATTTTGTGTCCACATACCCAGAATAAATATCGCTGAACATCCACTCGGCAATTACGACATCGTAGTTCTTAGTAGGATCCCCCAGCAGTTTCACCAAGTTGGGATGTGATAAAACATCTCTGTTCATGGTCTTGATGAACTCTATGAACCAACTCATGCCGAGGCTCGCTTCCCCTTCTAGCAAAGCTGTTACGTTTAGGACTGAACCTGGAAAAAGTAAACAGTTCGTATCTGTCCCGTTATTTCAAAATTAGTCGATCCTGAGGATGCGCCCCGTTAGAGTTATCAATTTTTCTCTTCTCTTCAAACCTTCAGACTCAAGGTTTATTAGAAAAACTAGTACAATTAATTAGTCAAGCCATTTTCAAGTTATCCGCTAAATAGCAGCGTAAAATTGTTCCAGCGGTTGTCAAGTAATCTAGCAACATAAGGTAGTATTCGATTATAGGCGCATCTGTAAGTAAAGTAGGTAATAAAATTGGTATTCAACGTTAGAGATAGATAGATCAACACTTTATTGCATCATTTACAGAAAGAACATACAAAGAGACATATATAGAGATGCTTTCAAAAAGTATTTTTAGCATTTAAATTGAATAAGATAGAAAGAGTATTGTTTCAAGGAACTTTAGAAGGATTATTCAGCAACCTGCCGCTGGTCTGTATTATAGCCAAAAATTATTTTCCTATATATTTAGGGTAGACCGGGTACAATTGTACCAGGGGACGATTGAACCATCGCAAATATCTTCTAAACTAAGCGTCGTACTGTTGTGTGACTGAATCAAGCACGCCTTCGAACGCGGACCTCTCATCCGCCAATCTCGCGCGAACGTGGCACGAAGCGGGTGAGTGTCGCGGCAAGAAGAAATTTCTGCACATCAAAAGTAAGTTTTTTGATGTAATATTTTTTAGTTATATCAGAAAATCTAAGCTGTATTTTTTACTTGGTGATAGTTTAAACGCTTAGTATACTTAACGACAATGCATTTTAATAGTTTTTGTGTCATATAGTGCTCGTATTCACAAGTAATTTACCTTTGTTGTCAAAATGACCTTGTGGGGACAATTGTTACAATTTCTTGGGTATGGTTGTACCGGTACAACTGTCCCCGTGGTACAATTGACCCCATAAGACCGTTTAATTATGTAAATCTTCCTATTTATTTATTCGGGTCAAAAATTTTAAAAGGTATGAGATTATAGTTTACTAAAGATAATTTGCACCGATTCGTCATATCGCCTGTCTTGTATTCTGTCGGAATATTTATATTTTGATTATAATATTATATAAGGAAAAATATTAGCCAGTTTCTGACTATTGTACCAGGGGATAGTTGTACCAAGGGGACAATTGTTACATGTGCCTTTCCATACAATATGATAATTGATTATTTGCGTGTTTTTTTGTTGTTTATAACAATTATAACAGCAATATAGTAGCTTCTATGACTTAATTAACCATGTTTCCTTTTTTATAGAATTTTTTGCTAGAGATGAAAAAAATTATGTATTATGTTTTCAAGTTAACGAAAGTTATTTCAGTTAGTTGTGTGAAATTTTTTGTCTTTTAATTATAGTTACATTAAAGTTTGTACCGCCGAGTTAAGGCCATATTCAGAAATACATTTCTTTGCTTAAAAACAGTGTTTTATTTCCTCAAAACTTTGGTACAATTTACTCCCGTAATGGGGTACAATTGTACCAATTTCCCAATTCTATTCAAATAAAAAAATAATATGTTTATACTGTTTCTATAGCCATAAGAATGGTTCTACCCTCTAGCTAACTAACATAGGTATCGTTGAGTATTAACACTATTTAATAAATATTAAAAAACAACTAGCAATTCAGCGCCAAAGGCAAAATGGTACAATTGTCCCCGGTCTACCCTACTCTATACTTACTGTGCTGTGCATCTTGGTCAGAGTTGCTGATGTCTATCTGGTAGAGATTTTTCGGAGGATTCTTCTCCGGGAAAGGCGTAACGTATGTCACCTGCACAAACAACGATGGTTATGGTTTACTACCGCCTTTTTAAAGCGAAAATTGAGAAGAGGCAAATGGAAAAAATGGAGAACAAACCCCAGTGTAGCTTTTCTCCAAAGAAATTAATTTACAAATGTGTCTTATTATTAAATAGGTAGGTATGTGGAGGAATGTACATTGATCGAATTCGTTGGTGAAGAAAGAATAAACTAATAATATATATTCTCTATATGTATGTATGTTGGTGAAGCGTTTTCTATGCTATTCTAGGCTATTCTTTTAAATCTTGTACGACACAACTCTTACCTTTCTATGCACAAAAACAAACCACTTAAAGAAGACGTTTTTCAAGTCGTAAGACAGAGAAAAAGTGTTGGAGGTTCCATATATGGCTAACTGTAATCTGACGCACGTAAAAACTACGTTTGGTGTGCTTAACACATTTTTTGTGAAGAAGTAAAGACACTTCCAATACCTCATGTCCAGCCTGAAGCAGATTATTGACCACTCCGCTGCCCAAGATGCCGTGGCTCTTGCCGGCCAGGGGAAACATCACCAGGATCCGGTAGCTGTCACAGACCTGTGTCAGACTAAAAGCAGCTACCAGCAGCCACATGAGACTAGCCATTTTTCTGAAAAATAAGATTTTGAAGTATTTGTTGAATAGGAACTATTTTAATGGTAAATTGTACCTCATTAGAACGTATGTTCTATGTTGTTTTTAAAATGTTTGACACCTTCGCTTTTGTGTTGTCTAACAATAAATACACATCCCACAGGATCAAGATATTTTATTTAATTCCATTGCTATATACTCTGCTACAATGGTTATGGGCGCATAAACCAGGATTGGTAGCTAAATATTTCATCCAACGTGAAGAAATAAAATATCGGAAAAACGTAAGTACGAAAAAAGTACAAGTTTTTTGTTGACTGCCCGTACTGCCGTATTGAGGGATAATGATGACTACTATGAGGATAGAAAACCTCGGTAGGGAAAATTATGACTCATGGCGGATTCAAGTGCAGGCGATTTTGGTCAAGAATGATCTGTGGGATTACGTAGACGGAAAGATTCCAAGACCAGCAGAAGTCGCAGAGGAAGCGATGTGGTTGTCAAAGGATGCGAAAGCGAGGGCTGAGTTAGTACTAACGATGAACCCGAGTGAACTTAGACACATTAGAGACTGCCAGACTTCTCGTCAATTGTGGTTGAAATTGGAAGCAATTTATGCATCAAAAGGACCAGCCAGAAAGGCGTCCTTGTTAAAACAGCTAACCTTATACAAAATGAACGAAGGTGATGATATTTACACCCATTTGGCAAATTTTTTCGATGCGAAAAATAAACTTCATGATATGAATATCGATATTCATGATGACTTAGCGTCGATTATGTTATTATATAGCTTGCCACCAAGTTTTGAAAATTTTCGCTGTGCTATAGAGTCGAGAGACAATTTTCCGGACCCTGAAGTATTGAAAATTAAAATTATTGAGGAGAATAATGCAAGAAATGCGGGAAATGATAATAAGGTATTTATCGCAAAAGGAAAGGGTCGAAATAATAAGGAAAAGACAAAAATCGACGAAAAACAATTTGAAACGAAAAAACAATTCATAATGAAATGTTTCAAATGTCACCAAATTGGTCACAAAGCCTCGGAGTGCAAATTCAAGAAAGAAAAGAAAGATAGTGTAAAGTATGTGTCTAAATGTGATATAGCTTCTAAGAGTGATGACGAGTTTATAACTTTTAACTCTTTTACAGATAACTGTCTTGCTGCAAACTGCGAGCAGGAAAAATGGATCTTAGATAGCGGCTGTACAAGTCATTTGTGCGGTGAAAAATCATTTTTTGGAAATACTTTACAACCTACTTCTGGAAAATTGAATTTGGCTACTAATCAGAATGCTCTCGTACAAGGTAAGGGTACGGTAAGATTGTACGCATGCAACGATGATTCTAAGTACGTAATCGAGTTATTAAATACGTATTTCGTTCCTGATTTGAGAACTAACTTGATCTCGGTTGCTAGGATCACTGACAAGGGTTTCTATGTAACTTTTAGAGACGACAGTGCCATAGTAACAGATTCTAAAGGGGATATTAAGCTAGATGCAAATCGACAGGGTAATTTATATTACGTTAACGAACGATGTGCTCGAGCTTTTGCGATTTCCAACGACAAAGTTGATGTTTCTGTGCTCAGAGAGCAAGAGTTGGAAGAGGAAATTGCTCCTGTGCAAACAGAGCAAGAGCAAAAAGTGGAAGAGGATAGGTTAGAAATAGGTGAAAATAGAGAAAACAATGATAACACACAGTCACATGAACAATTTCTCGATTGTGAAGACTTTGTTGGTACTGCAGGAGAAGTGACATTGAGAGAAGCACTGACCAGTAATGAGAAAAAATTATGGGAAGATGCGATCATGTCAGAGATCCGAAGTCTCGTAAAAAATAATACGTGGAAGATTGTTAATAAACCTCCTAATAGAGATATAGTAGGATGTCGCTACGTACTCACCACGAAACTTAACATAGACAAGACTGAAAAGAAGAAAGCCAGACTAGTAGCAAGAGGTTTTAGTCAGCACTACGGTATTGACTATCGTGAAACTTTTGCTCCTGTCATGAGGCTTAGTACAGTCAGGTTACTTGCCGCATTGTCTATGGAGCTAGATATGGAAATACATCAGGTAGATATCAATACGGCTTACCTAAATGGATATCTAGAAGAGGAGGTGTATATGAAAATTCCAGAGCTCCTAGAAGACAGTTTAAATAAACTATTGAAAACTGAAGAGGATAGTTTGGTCAGGGAACGAGCTAGACAAATGCTTACTGACATAGCGGCGGGTGGTAACGTTTGTAAGTTATCAAAATCTCTATATGGTTTGAAACAATCGGGGAGGCAATGGAACATAAGATTGGACGAAAAACTGAAGAAAATGCAGTTGAATCAATCTTTGAACGAGCCTTGTTTATACTTCAAGAATCTCGAGGACGGAAACAAACTCTTTGTTTGTGTGTACACCGATGATATTTTAATTGCAAGTCAAAAAAAAGTTTGTATTGAAAGCTTTAAATCTGAATTGGCCAAGGAGTTCGAATTAAAGGACTATGGAGTTGCAAAGTTTATTTTAGGCATAGATATTGTCAGGAGTGACAAGAGTTTGAAGTTGTCACAGACTTCATACATTGATAAAATTATTGATAAATTTGGACAAAAACATTGCAAAGAAATACATATTACGCCAATGGAGGTGGGTTTAAAGTTACAACCCATGCAGGAAAATATCGATAAAAGCTTTCCGTATAGGGAATTAATAGGCTGTCTTATTTATTTATCCGTAGGTACTAGGCCGGATATAGCCAATGCTGTAGCAAAGATGGGTCAGTATGTGGATAATGCTGATAAAGGATGTTGGAAAGCAGCTATACGGATTTTAAGATATCTTAAAAGAACCAGGGAATATGGTCTTATTTATAAAAAGACAGGTAAGTCTTTAATAGGGTATTCAGATAGCGATTTTGGAAACTGTCATATAGATCGAAAAAGCTTTTCGGGAAATGTTTTTATATTGGCAGGTGCTGCGATTTCTTGGAAATCACAAAAACAAAAGTGCGTTGCTACCTCAACGTGCGAAGCTGAGTATGTTAGCTTAGCTTTAAGCATTAAAGAAGCTATTTACCTTAACAGCTTATTAAGTGAGATAGAGTTACATAACTTTAGTAGGGTGACGTTGCATGCGGACAATCAGGGAGCTATAACACTTGCAAAAGATCCTGTTTTTCATGTCCGCAGTAAGCACATTGACATAAAGCATCATTTCTTAAGGGATACATTGAGAAATAACAAAAATATTGTATTGAGATTTATTTCTACTGATTTGATGCTGGCAGATATCTTAACGAAACCGCTGCCAAAGCAGAAATATTATTTATGTGTTAGCGGTTTAGGTATAGGTTAGGATATTGTTAGTGCTTATTTTTTTGGTCATGTTTTTTGGTTATTATTTTACTTTATCTTACTGTTAGTTTTATATTAGGTATTAATTAGAGCTTCTACGGTACAATTTAAGGAGGTGTGTTGAATAGGAACTATTTTAATGGTAAATTGTACCTCATTAGAACGTATGTTCTATGTTGTTTTTAAAATGTTTGACACCTTCGCTTTTGTGTTGTCTAACAGTATTTTGTTTATTATTGTTATAATTACATCACTGCTTTGATCTTACTGTATGTTGTGTTTTATTTGTGCCATAATGATATCTTAAACAAAGAAACAAACATTATTGTTCCAATCTTTTACCGACCGATTACTATGGTCAATACATTAATACCTAATACTTCCCATCACGTAAAAAGGCCGATGGTAGGGTAAGGAGGGGTGTAACTTGCGCATGGGTACGACTGACGAATCAATCGCGCGCGCCGGATGAGACCCGCCCGACCCCCGCTCACCGCATAGACCGATATATCGCCTACTGCGCAGCTTAACCGCCAGTGGCCTTTTTACGTGGCGGCAACTATAATAATACTGTGTCGTAATTAGGAAACAACCAAATACCTACCTATTGAAATTATTAAAATTCCTAAAGATCAGAAATCGTTTTTAAGTAACTCTTACACCCTTAATG
The DNA here is from genome assembly GCA_018467065.1 of Ephestia elutella. NCBI lineage: Eukaryota > Metazoa > Arthropoda > Insecta > Lepidoptera > Pyralidae > Ephestia > Ephestia elutella. Next base: position 17,128,580 of record CM031570.1, read on the forward strand.
CATACCCCTACCTGCGTCTCTATCTTAATCTGTCATCGGTAAAATTATGTTATTTGCTGTTATTTGGAACTATTAGATACCTATGTAAAGAAAAATTATGTCTATAAACGATGTGCGCCATCTTAGCGCCATATTGATATCGATGATTAAAGATAAATGTTTGTGGACTGATTAGGTACCGTCTACCCGAATCCAGCCACAGATTAGATATAACTATCTATCTATTTATAGTTACACGTGGAGAGGTAGTAGCGAGGTTGGCTAGGAGTACGAAAAAGCAGGTACAATTATATTTTTCGCGCACTTTCACATTTTTGACCAAAAATGTACCTATGCATGTAAGCTAGATATTCTAAGGACCATTACTGTTACAGAATTATATGAGACTGATTGTCTTACCCTGCGTATCCACTTGCACCTCAGTCTGCAGCTCATAATTGAACTACCTACATAGTTCATGTATCGGTCATTTTGTACAAACTCTAGAATTATATCATTTGCAAGATTCTTCCTAAGTATATGGGAAATATGGAAAATTATGACTTCCTGTAGTAAAATTAAATGAAAATAAGTTAAATTATTTACCTAGTGACCTAAACACCACAAAAAAATATTAAAAATCAATCTAGTATTTTACCAAAAACATGTCTTAATCTACCTATCTTCTTTTACCTACTAAATTAGGCTGTGATTACCAGAAGTGATATTAATATAGATAATAACAGACCTTCATGATGACAAACTACACACTAACAGGATTTTGATAAGGAAATCTAATCATAATCCTGCAAGTGTGTATTGTCTTTATCAATAAGGTAATTACCTCGTAAAGGTAAAATACGAGTATGAAAAATCTTTACGTATTAAAATACATAGTACCTACTCCAAAATGGTTTAACCATTGCCTTTCTATTTATGGTCCATTTATCCATAATTGTCCTATCATGTAAACAATCTTCACAATACTTTTTATTTAATTTTGTTGAAAATAAATCAAATATTGGTTCAAACCTAAACATTCATACGTAAAACATTTATTAACCACGAAAGTAATTTCCTAAAAAATCTATTTTAATTTATATTATTGTTAAATCTTAAAAAGACATGGTAAGATTGTTTACATGATAGGATTATTATAAATAAATGTACTTTACATTTACTAAGTCTCGACAGAATCCAATTATATATGGATATCGGGGGGAAAAGAAAACAATTGTTAGCAATCTTCATATTTCAACTGTTATCAAGCACCTATTTTTTGGAACAAGGGTTGTGTGTCAATAATAACGTCAAAAGACCTTGTGATTTGGAGCTAATTTATGGACCTTTGAGTAGTTCACATGGTCGTAAATAAGAGTTTTTGTACGTCGAGGATTGTAACGGTAGAGACGCCAGCTTAGGGAACATTCAGTTCGGTTATAATATTCAACTCGTGTGGACATCCTAGATTGATTTGTACTATTTACCTAATTACTATAAATATTTCGTTGTGTATTTGGATAATAAGTCATAGAACTATATTCCTATTAGAATTATTTTATGTGACAATGTGATTGACAATCTTTCGTTGAACTCTTGAATAACGTTCTTTTCGAGTGCTAACGTTTATCTCATAATGTTAAGAATATTAATTTAATTTGTATGAACAATTCGTAATAATAAGTAATTTGAAGTGATTGATAACTCTTTTATTTAACTCTATCAGTGTTAGCTGATACAATATAGTTTCAGGGAATCGTATACTTAACAGTAGTATTTCAGGGAATAACAATATTTTCTTATATTAAAAAGATATATATTTGACCTGCCTGGTCTCTCTTGCAGTGTATCAGCGAAAGTATAAATACGCAAGTAATGAATTTACGTCGACATTTAAGATAACAATTATAGATACTTATAGTAAACATATTGCACCATTATGAGATTATTGACATATTATATACCTATCTACGTTTATTATGAATTAGCGATTCTTATAATCTCACTTATCGGTTCACGAAATAATTTCATTTGAAGCAATTTTGTTAATACGTCATAGCATTATTTAAATTATTGTGTTACCTATTTTATAAGTAAGGATGTGTAGAGTTAGAAGCTTGACTACATGAGATTTTAGAAATATTTTAGATGAAAATGTTATTGTTACCTACATACAGTATGTATGTAAATCATTACTATTGATAAGCCATTGAGACACGATTAAGAGAACATTAGCAGAATTAATACCTGTTCTCTCTCTCTCAGCCGAAAGACGTCCACTGCTGGACAAAGGCCTCCCCCAAGGATTTCCATAACAACCGGTCCTGCGCTGCCCGCATCCATGCGCATCCCGCGACCTTCACCAGGTCGTCGGTCCACCGAGTGGGAGGCCTGCCAACACTACGTTTTCCGGTTCGTGGTCGCCACTCGAGAACTTTTCTGCCCCAACGGCTATCTGTTCTACGAGCTATGTGCCCCGCCCACTGCCACTTAAGTTTCGCGATTCTGCGGGCTATGTCGGTTACTTTAGTTCTCCTACGGATCTCCTCATTTCTGATTCGATCACGCAGAGAAACTCCGAGCATAGCGCGCTCCATCGCCCTTTGGGTGACCTTGAGCCTTCTTATGAGGCCCATAGTAAGCGACCACGTCTCTGTTCCGTATGTCATTACTGGCAACACACACTGGTCAAAGACCTTAGTCTTGAGACACTGCGGTATTTTGGACGAGAAGATATCGCGAAGCTTCCCGAACGCTGCCCAGCCGAGTTGGATTCGACGGTTGACCTCTTTCTCGAAGTTGGACTTACCTAACTGAACTGTTTGTCCCAAGTATAGATAATTGTCAACAACTTCGAGTGTAGAGTCTCCAACCTTCAGAGGAGTGGGTGCGACACGGATATTAAACATAATTTTCGTCTTGTCCATGTTCATTTTTAGACCCACTTGTTGAGAGGCTCTACAGAGGCCATCGAGCATTGTGCCTAGGTCTTCCAAGGTCTCAGCCATGACTACGATATCGTCAGCGAATCGAAGGTGAGTGAGGTACTCGCCGTTGATATTGATGCCGAGTCCGCTCCAGTCCAGAAGCTTGAAAACATCTTCCAGGGCGGCGGTGAACAGTTTCGGAGATATCACGTCTCCCTGTCTCACCCTCGCTGCAACTGGATAGGTTTGGAGCCTTGATCCTGGAGACGGACCGACATGGTGGCGTTTTCGTACAAACACTTCAGCGCTTCGATATATCGATAGTCAATTTGGCACCGTTGGAGAGACTGTAGCACAGCCCAGGTCTCGATCGAATCGAAGGCTTTCTCGTAGTCCACAAACGCCAAGCATAATGGCTGATTATACTCCTCAGTCTTCTGTATAATCTGCCGCAGCGTATGTATGTGGTCTACGGTACTAAAGCCTTTTCGGAAACCGGCTTGTTCGGGAGGCTGGAAGTCGTCAAACCTGCGAGCGAGACGATTCGTAATGACTCTCGAAAACAGTTTGTAGACATGGCTCAGAAGTGAGATAGGCCTATAATTCTTCAATAGGGTTTTGTCACCTTTTTTGAAGAAAAGTACCACCACACTTCTGTGCCATGCCGTAGGCGTTTGTCCCTCGAGTAGGACAGAATCAAATAGCTTCTGAAGAGCTCTTAATACCGGCGTTCCACCTGCTTTCAGAAGCTCAGCCGTGATTCCATCATCACCCGGTGCCTTATTGTTTTTTAACTGTTTGAGAGCCATTCTAATCTCATAAAGGCTGACGTCCGGGATATCTTCGGTGTAGTGTCGGGTCAATCTGGCTCTTGGATCTTTGGCCAGATTACTGACAGGTGTGCGTACGCTGGTGTATAATTGTCCGTAGAACTTCTCAACCTCTTCCAACAGCTCTGGCTTCGACGAAATGATTCTGCCATCCTCAGTCTTCAGCTTGGTCAGTTGGCTTTGACCAACAGACAGATCCCTTGCAAACACTTTTGAGCCCTTATTTCGCTTGATCGCCTCTTCAATACGGTCAGTATTGAATTGGCGTAAATCACGAGTTAAGGACTTGGAGATCTGTCTGTTTAGACGCCGATACTGAGCAGCATCGTCAGAGGACTGCAGAACCAAGTTTCGTCTTTCTTCCATGAGTTTGTTGGTGAGGTCCGAGATCTTTTTGGTTCCTTTTGAACGGCGGGTTTTGAAAGCCTTAGACCCAGCTGTTTGGACAATTTGCACAAACCTGTCATTATAATCGTCCAGATTTTCGCAGTCTCCCAGGCATTCGAAGCGATTCTGCAATTCGAGCTGAAAGCTCTCGGGGTTTTGGAGCTGGATAGGTGCTGGTCGGAGCGTAGACTTCATCAGTCGACACCTTTCGAGTTTTATTCTAAGATTCAATGTGCCTCTTACCAATCGGTGATCGCTTCCTGTTTTTACGGCATTGATCACAGAGACATCATTGAATATGTGCCTCTTCGTCGACAAGATGAAGTCAATCTCATTTTTTGTAACGCCATTAGGATGCAACCATGTCCACTTTCGCTGTTTTGGCTTTTTGAAGAAGGAGTTCATCATAAAGAGGCCCTCCTTCTCCATAAAGCCGGCCAGCAGATGACCACGTGCATTCCTCCTTCCATATCCAAAATTCCCCACCCTCAGCTCATCATCGCTTCGTTTGCCCAGTTTCGCGTTAAAGTCCCCCATCACAACGGTATAGTGGGCCTGGGAGCTATGTATGGCTCTAGAAATATCCTCATACATAGTCTCTACCTCGTCGTCGGAGCGATATGAGGGCGGTGCGTATACTTGTATTACCTTCAACGAATACCGTTTGGTAATTCTGAGTACAAGGTACGCTACCCTCGCCGAAACACTATCGACCTGGACCACGTTGTTGACGAGGGACCTGTGGACGATAAACCCGACACCACCCTGGGACAGTTGGTCGCCCTCCCGGAAATAGAGCAGGTTTCCGGACTTGAGGATCATGGTGTCCTCCCCTCTCTTCGGACTTCACATAATCCTACAATATCCCATCGTAACCTGCTCAATTCTTCCTCCAGTTCAGCGAGCTTCTCGTCGGTCCGCAGTGTGCACGTGTTATAAGTTGCCAGGGCCAAAGGTCGTCGGGGTTGGTAGCCTGGCATCTGCCGGGGATTCTTAGCACCCCCTGCCCCGCCGTTACCGTGACCGCTACCAGAGTCCGGGATAGCGGGGCCGCCGGGGACTAGGGGCCGTGTTATGGGTGTATCAACCATAGGGGGGTTTTGCCGTAATCGCCACGCTTGGCAGGCGGGTTGGCGATCGCAGTGTGATGTCATAGTACGCGGAAAGATGCTGCTGCCCATCCTCCGGTGTTTTAGATCCCTTAGTCGCCTCTTACGACACCCACGGGAAGAGATGGGTTGGTGCTATTCTAGGGCCACACCACAGGCCACCCACACCACAGGCCACACCTTACAATACAATACCTTTTCTAATCAGTCAGAATTCAGGGGTCGTCAAATCATCATTAACTTTACCTTATGTCTCTAATAATGACTAAGATAGGTTTATATTATCGTAATCTTATGAAGTATGTGATCATAATGTACCAATCTATGTGATCATAATGTACCAATCTATGTGGATGGAATGAAACACCTGGGTACCTGCAACGGTATGCCATTCACAAACATTCCAAATCGCATATCTAAACTTTAGCATTTATAATATTAGTAAGTAGGATTCTAAGAATTCAAATCCTGTGTTACTATACAGTCAAAATATCTCAAAAAGTAAAGAAGACATACAGTAAATCATCGTAGATTTCAATCGCCATACGATTGTTTTATTAAATAGGTACCTAACTACCAAAAGATATAAAAATATATTATCCAAGAAACACTGGTTATCATTACTCCATAAACTAATGTAAATTATCTAAACACACATTTGACAGACGACGATATGTTGAGATTTTGTAAACAATAGTATTTGGTAATATGCTGCAAGGTCAAATCAGCGTAAGTAAATAGTAACAAATCTGTTACCTACCTTTAAATAAAAACACGCACTTCTACTCACTAATAATTACAATACCTATTTAACTTTTTAATAATTTTATAACACAGGCAACACAAAAATGTCCGAATTCTGTCTACACCTCTTTCCCAATCAACAGTTGAAATATATATGGGTCGGACTTCAACCGACTGCAGTACTTAACTGTGATGAAATCATCACTCAACTAATAACACATGAGTAGTTAAAAGGGTACAGAGAGTAAGCTTCATACAAGCGCTTCAAATAAGTACACTACTACAAGCTTGAGAGCCCGAGGTGCTTACGCACACACGCGCTGTCACGTACAGCACCAAACCAAATAGAAATAGAAATATTTATTTGCAATAACACGGTACATAGGGTAGGATATATTAATAATATAAAAGAACAACATGTTACACCATCACTGGCATGCAAATTTTCAAACAATTGACACAAGCATTATATAAAGACAGATGTGACCAAAACTAATTAGATATTTGAGTTAGATTAAGCGTATAATTAAATTGTATTAAAATATTCATTTATATCGTAAAAACATTTGTCAACTAACCATTTACGCAATTTTATTTTAAATAATTTTAATGATAATTTTCTAATGTCAAAAGGGATTTTATTGTAAATTTTTATGCACATTATATAACAGTTATTATAACCGGTTATACAAAACCGGTTTATACTCGCTCGGGGGTGCGAAATGTCAGGGCTCGCGCGGTCTCTCGCGCAGTCGTCGTGTTCGCGGTACACATAGTTAGATAAAAGTACTGAGCAGGACATAGGGTACCTACCTTTCATTCCGAGGAAAAGCACTGTTCCCGTGGAAAATTCACGCGGGTGATGCTGCGGGCAAAAGCTTGTTTTATATTATACGAGATTTATGTCCCAGATGATTGATTTATATACATATACATACATAGGTACCTATCTAATAGGTGAGTAATTACCCTATTTGTGATTGAATTATACTAGTACCTATTATACTTAAATGCGAACATATACCTACTATGTTGGAGTAGGTTTACCTTTGTTCTGTTTTTGTGCCTGAATGACTAAAAGGATTTCAATGAAATTTGGTATAGATATAGATTGGACCTTAGAGAAGAACATATCTTCCAAAAACGTTTTCGTGACTTTTCATAAACTACTAATCCAATTTGCATGGAGTTTTCGCTATTCGAGTTGAAAAACTCCGTAGGTAAGTATCTACAACTTAAGTAGATTAAGTACAACTTTCAATGTTAAACTGTTTTTCTTTCAATATACCAAAAATATAAATAATACTTATGTTTTTTTTTTCAATAACCATGTGACAGCCCTCTAAGAATGGGTATGAATTTTGTCGTCTCTTAGGAAGCTTGCCCTCTGTATAGTTTTTAGTAATCTGTGCTAATAACTTAGCTTCCTTATTTCATTGGTGTTTAGTCCGAAAACTCGACAGGAAAATCGTAATATGTATATAGGTACCTTTTATCTTTTGCTTTGTGTTATGATGTAACTACAGGTGTAATCGTGCAACTTATTTTTTTGTTGTGGCGATTTAAAGATGATGAAAATCGTCGAATACCGGTGTAAATGAACAATCAGCTGATAGGATTTTGTATAGGCATAGATTAGTTAATTGTTACTATGGGTCTGTTTAGATAATATTCGAACAATAATTCTAGCGTAAGTTGCTATCCGGTGAAAACTAATGTCGCCTTGCGGGATAAAAAATATACACACGTCTTTGATATTAAATATTCAGACACACATATAAATCTTCTAGCTTTTGCCCGCGGATTCTTCCGCGTGAATTTCGCACGGGTGTTCCCATGCTTTTTCCCGGGATGAAAGGTCCCTTCTCAGTACTTCTAACTATGTGTACTTTTGTGTTTCATGAAGATTGATTCAGTAGATAAAGCATGAAGAGGTAACAAACAGACAAAAAAACAAACTCACTTTCGTATTTACAATATTAGTTAGGATCAGTTGGGTTGAGTTGGGATTAGCTAACTATTCCATTTATACATTAGAGACTAAAATTGTAGCTGTTGGTCTTCCTATAAAATAAAATAGGATACTCGTATATGTTAAGTTTAGGTACCTACGCATCGCATCACTCAAAAACCACTGAACGAAATTGATACGGTTCTCTCATAGTCTTACTAAATGATGATGTCGACACGGCATTTAGTACCCAAAATATTAACAATACTAAATTCTACTCGGACAAAGTCGCGATCAAAAGCCAGTGTAGTCAATCGAAGTCACTAACTGGTGAGTAGCGCCTGGTACTAGTAGGTAGTGGTCTCTCGTCTCGTCGAATTTGCTAATGTAATTTCACAGGCGCCTTACATAATCATAATCATAGGGTGCGAGCCAGCAGTAACAGCATCCTGAAGATGTTTTTAGAAAAAAATGTCTGTCAGTACATGAACCATGCAGCGATGATTCATGTACTAACTGGAATTTAATTGAACTTGATTTACATAATTTAATACTTTTAAGGATTTTTTTCTAAAATTGTAATGATCCTTCTCCGACCTCCGTGGCCTAACGGTTATCACGCCAGACTGCCACACCGGAGGTCCCGGGTTCGATCCCCGGTCAGGTCAAGATGGAAAATGATCTTTTTCAGATTGGCCTGGGTCTTGGTGTTTATCTATATATGTATTTGTCATAAAATATAATATCGTTGAGTTAGTATCCCATAACACAAGTCCCGAACTTACTTTGGGGCTAACTCAATCTGTGTGATTTGTCCGTATATATTTATTTATTAAATCAATACAATCTTTAGGTAGAATAACCTTAATTAAAAAGAAAGTCCGTTCTCATATCTGACCCAAAGGTTCCCATAACCCCAGCAGCATTGCCACGCTGGATGGCCAGAGAAATCCTTTGGATCAGATATGAACCGTCACGTCGATCACATCCGCTCAAAACCATACGACGACCCAATTCCCGAATAAACTCCTTTGCCTCTTTACCCCAAACCCCCGTGGTCTCAAATGCAATTGGCGTAAATAAATAATTATACTTTAGGTCTCGATATTTAGCGTGCTTCAGCCTAGCAGCACACTCCGCAGTTGAGCCCGCCTCACGAATACTACCGGTATATTTATTTATCCTTTTGTTGATTGAATAAAGAATATTGTTATTATTCTAATCGTCAATGCTGCTAAGTGGATTACTTTTTGTAAAATCAAATCTAATGAGAACTAGTGCTTCGGAAAATCATTGCTAATAAGAAATAAGATACTTGGAGCTTATTTTTATATATATATATATATATATATCAAATAAAATCAAATCACACAGATTGAGTTAGCCCCAAAAGTAAGTTCGAGACTTGAGTTATGGGATACTAACTCAACGATACTATATTTTATGACAAATACATATATAGATAAACATCCAAGACCCAGGCCAATCTGAAAAAGATCATTTTCCATCTTGACCTGACCGGGGATCGAACCCGGGACCTCCGGTGTGGCAGTCTGGCGTAATAACCATTAGGCCACGGAGGTCGTCAAAGCTTGTAAGAAATGCTTTGCTTGTTTTTACACGACTGACCAAAAAAGGAGTGTTACGTTTCCAGGGTTCATGTATGTAAGTTTCTTTACGAGTATTCCACCATGTCCTGAATAGCTGAACAGATTTTGATGTGAGAGGTATTGTTAGATTCCTTGCATTCCTCCGAGTGACATAGGCTATGTGAGTTGTTAGTCGTGTTTTTTTTTTTTAATAATTAGCTTGTTTTCAGGTTTGTTGCACATTTGTACACACATCGCGCAAAACGACTGAATAGAATTTGATGCAGTTTTCACAATTGATTATGCAGGTCTAACTGGAAGAATTGGCGCACCTTGATACCTACTCCACTTAGGACAATTAAATTTGGCGCGGACGAAGTCGCGGGCAAAGGCTAGTAAAGAAACAAAAGCTTGAAATAATTAAAATACACTTTATTATCCACATACCACGAAACAGCATTAACTAACAAATAACAAATTGGCCTACTTATAAATATAAATTATAATTAACGCTAATAAAACTCGGTCATTTGAAGAAAAGTCTGTTCAAGTTATATTGCTCCGGGCAACTAAGACGCTGATAGAAAAAACAACAGATTCGTATAAACAAAATGGACGTTTGATATAAGTAATAACAATACAATGCTTAAAAAAATTGCATTGGGTACGCTTACATTATTAGGTAAAATTATATACAAGTTTGGGTGACTACACGCTTAGAATTTGACTGATAATTTTATAGAAAATATCATGTGAATAATTTACAAAAAAAAAAAAACAATATAAAAAATCCAAAACATGTAAAATTGCTTGCAATCTTCTTGAATTCTTATATACATAGGTACACTTCTTCTTCTTTTCAGCCTTTCTCTACCAAATAGTTGGTGTAGGCCTCCTTCAAACCTCGCCATCTTTCTCTGTTTTGGGCAGTGAGAGTCCAGTTGCTGCCTGCGATCTTTTTGATGTCGTCTTTCAATCTCATTAGTGGTCTCCCCCGGGGGCGCTTTTGATTCCATGGTCTCCAATTTAGAAGACGCTTGCACCATGACTCCGTTTTTCTGCCAATGTGCATAGGTACACTATATGAGTTTATTTTTAGAAAAAGATTTAAAAAAAATGACAATATCTAATTTTTTTTCAAATCATGTTTTGCCTGTCTCAAGTGTAGCCACCCCCTAAAATAAGTCAAAATACCCGACTAAACCCACAAATACAAAATATCATCTAAATAAAAATACAATTACAGTATAATGCCGATATCATATTTACACTAACGATAATACATCAGACTTGGCAGGTTACATCATTATTGTGTACAAATTATTATTTTTTAAATAAAAAAGTATCATTTATATAGTAGACCGATCCATATACATACAATAACACGGACGAAATATAAAGAGGACACGTTGTATCTAATGGTGCACTGTTACAGTCAATGGTGCACCAACGTCACCTAAAGGGGCGGGGCTTATGTCATTTCTCGCTCAACTGTTTTCTTTACATAGACTTAGCAAAAAATAATAGACCCGGCATAACAATCTATATACAAACAGTAGTTATGCGGCCGGTTTCCTTGTTTTGTCACTATTATTAGTACGCGCAGGCCGCCATCTTTGTGCCAAATCCTTTGTCGGCTTTAGGCATGAACGATTTTTGGTAAGTATGTCATGTCTATTCTTTTTTCATTCGTCTGATGTACTTTTTGACGGTCTGCTATTTAGTATGGGCGGAGCCAACTGATTTCCACCCCGCGGTTCGTCACACAAATTTTCTTAGAGAAATGTCATTTGGGCATGTCCTCTTTATATATCGTCTGTGTACATTAATAAAGAAACCAAAATTGTATGGAATTCCTAGTATTTTCTGCACGAATGTGAAACATTTCAATTTTGAACAGTGAATTCTTGCTACTCTAGCAACCTAATTTTACTTCACACAATACACACAGCATCTATACATTAATGTATCACACAATTTGGCAGTTTTTAATTTTTTTGGACTGTTTTTGATTTGATTAATCGGTTTGCTAAACCTTTGCATTACTTTATAAACGCGCAAATTTCAATTTAGAAATTACTAAAACAAAATTGGCAGCATTTCGCTATCAAAAGCGTTCGCAATAATGGAACATTATTATGTAAGTATATGTATAAAGTATATGTATAATATAAATCTAATAGGGAATATTACACAAATCTTTAGGCAGATGGCAGCACCAGCGCATGCGGTAAGCAAACCCGTTGCCATGTTCGATCTATCAAAGTGGTCGTTTAATATGAGGGGGTCACAAAATATGATCCATTTTTAACTTCCTAAATATTTAAAAATGAACCTTACGTTACTGAATATAAGGTTCGATTCATCAAAGTCACCGTTTTAGACTCTCTGCAGGAAAGATTTTTCATTCGTTTCATATCACTGCATTTATTTATATTGACCATTAAAGTTTTTTTCTGTTTATTTGTAACCATTACTGCTTGGTTACCCTCCTTCTTTTTTAATCAACATTTAAGTTGTCATCTTTGTATTTAGTATCGCGAGTATTTAAAAGGGTACAGACTCTAAGCTTCATACAAGCGCTTCAAATAAGTACACTACAAGCTTGACAGCAAGTGTTACTCATGTATGAATTTGCCGTCTCTTAGGAATATTTAATCTGTATAGTTTACTAGCTGCGCCCCGAGGCTTCGCTCCCATGGGAATTTCGCGATAAAAAGTTCCCTATACGCTATTTCCAATATTTTTCTACCCGTGTACTAAATTTCATCGAAATCCTTCCAGTAGATTTTCTGTGATTGAGTAAAAAACTCACATCCAAACTCCCGCAGGTAGTAATTTAGTACGAAGTACGATTAATTTGTTGTATTATTGTGTCTTTCTCAACCTTGATTTGGGCGAAATCATCATTTGGCAAAACAACGGAGCCTTAAAATTAAAAAATGAAGCAATAGGGGACCGGACAACTTTTTTTTTTTTGATGCTTCTTTGAAATATCTCACAATAATAGAATCATCCTAAAAAGAATTAAATCAAGAACCAAAGTATTTCCCAAGATATAGCAAAAAACATTTCACATTTTTAAGCGATGTTTGGACGATACCAAAACGCCCCTAACTACACGTGCATTCATATGACGTCACGCACAGAAAATGGACTTTCCCAAAAAGTTTGAACTCTAATAAATTTGCTCAGGAGAATAAACTCGTGCTGAAAAGTCGCAAAATGTGTTTAATTATATGTATTCTATCATAAAATTACATATTTTTAACAATTCTCATACCTTGGCCGGTCCCCTATTGTCAATGTCAAAATACTCTGATAAAACTCTAAGAAAACTTTAGTTTGTCTGTCTAAATAGTATACGTCGTCTCGTCGTTATGGAAAACTAACTGGCGCCCGCGGCTTCGCTCGCGTTAATCCTTTCTTAGCGGATGCCTACGTCATAACATCTACCTGCATGCCAAACAGTCCGATCCGTCCAATGTTTTGGGCTGTGCGTTGATAGATCACTATGTCAGTCAGTCAGTCACCTTTGAGTTAAATATATAGAGAGAAGAGAGACTATTACGTTTTTTTAAGGGAAATTTTCTATTTAGAAACGGCAAAAAAACTAGCCATACAGCACAAGTTTGAGAGTAGTATTTCGGATTTCGATTGGCTATGGAATTTTGTTTGGCAAATAAATATATCTTTATCTGTTTACCCTTTACGCTAGTGCTGCCACCTGGCGTCTAATCGCAGTATAATTCCCTGTTACAATGGTATCTAGTTATAGTCTTCGTTATTGTTGTCCTGCCTACTATTGGCCGTGTCCCCCGGGTTCGCTCGCGCCCGAGACAGATCTAGAATCGGTAATCTTACTACGTAATCGTTGTCCCACGATCTGAAAAGAAATCACTACATATAATAAAACGTAACTGGTCTGTGTCTGTACATATAAGGTTTTTAAGAAAAAAAAATGAGGGGTCTTCATGGGGCCAATAGAGGCCAAATCCATTTTTTTAAGAATTTTTGTCTGTCTTTCTGTCTGTATGTTTGTACGCGCATCACGTAAAAACTACTGGACCAAATTTGATGCGGTTTTCACTATTGTATTATAGAAGGTCTATCTTAAAATCTGACGTAAGTTTCGTCTTGATACGTTGCTTAGAACCTGAGATATGCACAGACGAAGTCGCGGGTACAGGTTAGTCGTTTAATAAATTTACATTTAAAAAAAAGTGCAAAGAATTAAGAGTGTAAGTGCAGTGGATTAAACTGTTTAGTGACACGCAAAAACTATTAAATTAAATTTTATGCGGTTTTCAGTTGTACTGCTGAGAATCTTACATATAATTTGGTGCAAGTTCTACCTTCATAAGAAGCTTAAACAATAGCTAAATCAGCGTGGAGGAAGTCGCGGACACAACAAGCTAGTCGTTGGATAGTGTTGCCAATAGTAAACCATTAATATGATAGTATTGTCAATAGTATATTGTGATCTTGAAAAATTGTCACACTATCGATAGGCCTAACGATATTATAGATACTATCAATAGTATCGATAGCCAAAAATTTGTAAAACCAAAATTATCGATATTATCAATAGTATTGGTTTCCGATACTATCGATACTATTGATGATTTCTAATCAATACTTTCGATAGTATCGATACAATTGACACTTATATTTCAACAAACAATTGATAATATCGCACTATCGATAGCTTGTAAAAATTCAATAGTATTATAATTCAATAGATATTATCGATACTATTGATTAGAAAACAGTAATAGTATCGAAAAGTAATATTATTGATAGTATCGATAGTTTTGGTTAACATCAATAGTAGGTAGTGAAAACTATTGGCTATCGATAGTATCGATCGGGTTATCGATAGTATAACTATTCTTCAAGGTCACCTATCGACAATCAAACTATCGATAGTCCTGCAACGCTACTTTATACTATTACCTGTCTATCTGCAGCCTCGCTCGCTCGCTCCACGCCACAGACCTGAGATCGCTGTTGTTGTTGTTATTGTTGTTGTTGTGAATGTTGTTGAGGCGGGGAATGCGAGCGGCGAGCGAGCGGAGGCGCGAGTTCTCCGCTCGCTCGCCTCGAGACTCTGGAACTGAGTTCTGTACCTGGAAGGACAGAGTTTACACTTTTAGGGTTCCGTGCAAAAAAGGCAAAACCCTTATAGGATCACTCGTGAGTCTGTCTGTCCGTCCGTCTGTCACAGTCAATTTTCTCCGAATTTACTAAACCGAATCAGATGAAATTTGGTAGGATGGCGTAATCCTATGACCTAAACACAGAAGTGCAAAGAAAATATATTTTTTTTTAAATAAGGCTCATTTTCGGGTGGCAAAATAGGAATTTAAATAAAAGTTTTGCAAACCTTACTGTGTTATATTATATATCAAATGAAAAGGCACGTTATGATGATCTCAAATATATTTCTGTTCTGATTGTTAAATAAATAGTTTTGATTTTTTCATGAAAAAGAACCCCTCCTACTAAACGTACCTCTGTCCGTCTCGGTTGTTCACTCCGCTGGTTGTTCGCGAACATATGTTGATATCTGCGAACAAACACATTGTTACAAACATATTCTTTATTTCTTATCGAGTGTTATTAGTAACACTGGTGTCAGATTTTATTCAAGTCGCCTAAAGGCATCTGACATGACTTTTACGACTACCGCCATCTAGTGGCAGTAGCCGTATACACACTAGTAAACTAAACAGTCAGCCAATGTGCAGGTTTCCTCACGATGTTTTCCTTCACCGGAAGCAGGTGGTGGTCTATGAGAAAACTACCATACATGAGTCAGATTGGTCTACAAACTCATGTGACACAGGTAGGATTTGAACCCGGGTCCTATCCGACCTCAGGCGGGTGTCATTACCACTTGGCTACTACCGCTTCAAATCCTACTAACATTATAAATGCGAAAACTTTGAGTTTGTGAGGATGTTTGTTACTCAGTCACGCAAAATCTACTGGACGTATTTTGATGAAATTTGGTATACGGGTAGAAAAATACCGGGAATAGCACATAGGGTACTTTTTATCCCGAAATTCCCACGGGAGCGAAGCCCCGGGGCGCGGCTAGTATTATAAATGCAAAAGTGAGTTTGTTTGTTCGTTACCTCTTCACGCTTTATCTACTGAACCAATCTTCCTGTAATTTTGCATACACATAGGAAGTACTGAGAAGGACATACACGGAAAAAAAAAACTGGTAGCCACAACGAGAAATTTGTTGACATTACAATATTTTCTAGTGCTATGTGTGACAACCCTCACGTTTAGTTCAGTCTACCACACAATTCTAGTTAATTTTTATAGTACGAACCACAAAACTGTGTAGTATTTTAAACAAAATATTATGTTATCTCCGATAGAAAGTATGCTATAAAAATGTAGAGAAAACAAACTAAATAGTTATATCTACAAATCTTTAAGTGGTCTCTATTTAATTTTTCTTGCAGCATTTATTATGCTTTTTGTAACAGTTACATTTTGTTTTGTTGCCTCTACTATACGTATCTGTTCCACCTACTGTGTGGATATGTTGCACCTACAATATGGATATGTTACATATACTATAAATATTATACTGCATTGTTGAATTCAGGGTCAGCTAATTTTATTTCTGACATAACCTAAGTCGTGTTCTTTTTAATACACTTCAATTTTCTAGCAAATTGTAGTGTAAAGACTTAAGGTATGTCAGAAATAAAATTAGCTGACCCTAAATTCAACAATGCAGTAGATGCATCAAATATACCTGTAAAAATATCCCACAAGTATTCAGCAAGCAATAAAAAAAAAAACAGAAATAAATTGTTATTTTTATTTATTATTGAAACACACAGTTTTTTTTTACATGTTTTGATATAAATGTGATGGTTGCACTAACGTACGGCGCCTTCTTAAAATAAAAATAGTAAATAATTCAAGTTGGTATAACAAAACGAAATTATAAATTTTTGCACAGAAACACAGTTTTTTTACAGAAAAATCAACACGTGCCAAGATACGTTGACACTTACGTTACATATTAAATATCAATGAGCAAAATCAATAAAACTAAACAAAATTTACGTTTCAATAGTCTTTCAATTACACAGGCGCGCCGGCACCACATGATTGTTCCAAATACACCTTATTATACTTTTACACTTCAAATTTAATATACATTTGTATCACGCATAGATTCGTTATTACGACTATTTATTTTACGTTTGCCGGTTTAATTGACTTTCGAAGACGAAGCCACAACAGAAAACACTTGACATCGACACAACTCGTCGCTCGTTTCGTGTCCGAATGGTGTGATGTCCGAGCATCGCCCGCGTACCCCGCCCCCCTACCACTTTTTTCTCCGTGACTACAAAATAGAGATGTAAATTTAACATTATATTTAGTTTATTTTAATAAATTGTATAGTACCTAAGCGTATGTACAAAACATGAAGTTGGTTCTACACCACTTCCTGTTAGCGTTACATTCACAATAGTAACCATTACTAAGATCGCGTTAACTAGAATTGAGTCGTATACACTACAAACTACATTGTTTCGGTAAATAACTTGAACTGTAGATAGAACAAAAAAAAATGTAATGCGCACTAAATATTTGTTTCGTAAACAAAACTAAAATGACTATACATTCTGGTAGTTTAGTAGAAAAATATTTTTTTCCGTGTAGGATACCTTTCATCCTGGGAAAAAGTATTGTTAAAGTACTCTCAAATAGAAGTTAGATATGGTCTGTATGGTGGTGTGTTCGTATAGTGGGTATATGTGTTAGGTGACGCATGTCTATGTCTAATGCGTTTCAATATAAAATTGGATATAGTGAAGATTTTCGATGTGCAGGATTGAAATGCGATAGCTCAGTTGGAAGAGCAAGGTCGTATAAAAACCTGGTCGCGAGTTCAAGTCCTGCTCGCATGGAATTTTTTCACCATATCTAATTTCTATATGAGAGTACTTTAGTACTAACGAGACTCAAATAAAAAAAAATAGTTCCAGATGAATTCATAGGTGGCGCTTAGTAAAAGGCGAGATCATTCAAAAAGCAAAAATGCACGGAATTGGCATTAAAAAAAAACCTAATAAAAAACACCTAACTAAAAAGTATCAATATTGTGATTTGTGCAACTGTCAAACTGTTATGTGATTTTTTTTCTGCCTCTGGCTGACAATAAAAAGCGCACAGGTACAGTCATTACTACGACTCGGCTTTCATAAAACTCATCTATTGCGATTTTTTTACATCGATTTTTTTTTTCTTAATTTAGCTGTCAGAAAATCGCTTATTTATTTATTTATTTAAAACTTTATTGCACAAAATTTAAAAAAAATATGTACAAATGGTGGACTTAACGCCATAAGGCATTCTCTACCAGTCAACCATCTATTATTATTGCTTATTGCATCTGAGATGCGCAAAAATCCAAAAATAAAAACAGTATATCACCTGGCGATCTCATCATGGCTTAATGGGCGGGCGTCTCGTCCTATCCTCTGTACTGTGAGTTGCCTTGAACTGCTGGCGGTGGGGGCGGCGGAGGGGGCGGCGGAGGGGGCGGGGGTCGATCGCGGGGGGAAACTCATCGCGAGGAACTCTGGCAGCGGCACACAGAATATGCCCAGCTCCTCCTGCAATAAACATATCTACATAGTCTAGAAGAATAATATGAAAAGCCGTCTCCTTTTGAAATTGCATGGAGTTTGACGATGATCAAACTGTAACATTTCCATGTAGCTTAACTTGATAATACATCAAGATTAGTTAGTGCATACATCACTTTGTTCCGAATTCAGCGGTTTCCCTATAAAATTGCGAAAATATAGTCAAATTAAAAAAAAAAAATCCTCGAAATTTGGGTAGATGTCACTCAAAAACTATTAGACCTATAAAAATAAAATTTATACCATGTGGTAGGTAATTTAATGCAAATTAATTTTGTCCTTGACAATTTTCTTCTAGATCCAACAGTTTTTGTTCAAAACGGTGAAAACCGTGGCGAGGGACATATTTTCAGTGAAAAAGGGGGAAGAACTGACACCGGGCAAAATCGTGCTCAGCAGGGTCGAATTAGTCTAAGGACATCTGGTATCAAACTGTTACCTTCCATGCCGTTAAAAATCGTAATTTTCAAAAATTCTTCTAGTCTTAACAATCTTCTTTCTTATAAATAAATATATACGGACAAATCACACAGATTGAGCCAGCCCCAAAGTAAGTTCGAGACTTGTGTTATGGGATACTAACTCTACGATACTATATTTTGTAACAAATACATATATATTATATATAGAAATCCAAGACCCATGCTCATTTTCCATCTTGACCCGACCAGGGATCGAACCTGGGACCTCCGCTGTGGCAGTTCGGTGATTTGGAGTTCAAGGGATTTTTTAGCTAGACTTTTTGTGCAATAGAACTAATTTCTTATACTTGGCAACACAATTTAAAAACCCATCTGTCATTTCTCCTGGCAAAGTTTGACTCTCAATCAAGGACGGATCCAGAATTAAAACTATTTCCAAAATCGATTACAATAAAGTTATAAATGAACTTTTAAGGGCATGGACTGGACAGATTTTTATAATAATTCGGATCCTGAAGATGCAACAAATAAATTTCTTAGTATACTAGCAACCATAATGGACAATTGTACTACCAAAATTAAAGTTCAAAATAGGAGAACAAATGTAAGGCCGTGGATAACCCCAGGTTTGGTTAGATGTATTCGGTGGAGAGATAAATTGCACACCAAACACAGAAAGAATCCTGACAATCTTGTTTTGCAGGTTACATACAAACGATACAGGAACTTTTGTAATCAACTTCTCCATAAAGTAAAGACTGAATATAATAAGGAAGAAATACGTAAACATAAATATAGTATAAAGAATACATGGAAAGCAATAAGCCAGATATGTAATCTCAGTACCAAATCTAAGACTGCCCTTGAATTGTTGAATACTGAAAACACTCCTAATGCTTCAGTGAATGCTGTTAATAAATATTTTGTCGAAGTGGGAAAATTACTTGCTAATAACATATTATCCAGACTCGACAAACGTGAAAAAGATTTGGCTAGTAGTTTCAAGAGTAATTTTAATCCACTGAATTCTTTGACAATCCTACCTACAGATGAATATGAGATTAAAAAATAATTTTGTCATTAAAAAACACCTCATCAACTGGTTGGGATTGTATATCATCAATTTTTGTTAAGAAAGGTGCGGAACTATCTAAGTTACTGATTGAAAAAGCATATTATTCTGTTAGTGAATACCTAAATGATAATTTCAATTAATTTAATTATATAATTTCTGAATAATATTGTAATTTGTATCTATTTTGTTGTAAATTAATTACTTTTTTAAAATTTTGTATGCCTTATGGCGGGACCTAGAGGAACTCATTTTAAGTGTATAAAACACCTCTCTATGTAAACCTATGTTCACAAAATAAATGATTTGACTTTGACTTTTGACTTTGATTATCTTGTGGGTCCAATCTCTTACTTATGTAATTTGTGTTTCTCATGTGGTACCTTTCCAAAGGCCTTGAAACGGTCAGTCGTTATTCCTATATATAAATCGGGAAATAGAGACAGTATCACAAATTACAGACCAATCTCTCTTCTTCCAATACTTGCAAAAATAATAGAAAAAGCTATTAATTCAAGACTTATCAATTATCTCGAATCTAATGCATTCTTTTCCCCCAATCAGTATGGCTTTAGAGAAAAGCTTTCGACTTCTAACGCCATCGAAGATTTAGTTCAACATGTTACTCAAAATTTGGATATAAAAAATAAATGTTTAGCCGTATTTTTAGACCTTGCTAAGGCGTTCGATACTGTCTCTATCCCTAGATTGCTGCGTAAACTGGAGTGCGCGGATGTACGTGGTATCCCACTAAATCTTTTTCAATCTTATCTCAGTGAGCGTTCTCAGTCTGTGGCTATTGATGGTGTGGTTAGTGACCCTCTAAATATTGATTTCGGCGTTCCACAGGGATCAGTACTTGGGCCGACCCTATTTCTTGTATACCTTAATGACCTCAGTCAGACTATTATAGAAAATGCCAAAATTTTGTCATTTGCTGATGATACGGTCCTTCTGTTCAATGCGCCGTCATGGGATGAGGTTCAAAGAGTGACAGAAAATGGAGTAAAGACGGTTTTAAATTGGCTTGACAATAATATGCTTACAATTAATTTTGAAAAAACTAAATATATACCTTTCAGCATATATAATAATAAACAGCCTCATAATTTCAACATAAAAATCCATACTAATTCATGTAATAATAGTTTATCGTGTAATTGTATCATACTTACACCCGTCTCCTCTTTTAAATACTTAGGTGTCATTATAGACCGCAACTTAAACTGGAAGTCCCATATTGAAATGCTTAGTAACCGACTAAGAAAACTGATATGTATTTTCAAAAAATAAGGCACATTCGAGATTCGAATACAAATAAAATCGTATATTATTCATTATGTCAGTCTTTGCTAACGTATGGTATCACAGCCTGGGGCAGTGCTAATAAAACAAACCTTATTAGAATTGAAAGGGCGCAAAAGAGCGGTGATTAAAGTGTTGAATTTTAAAAATATACGTTACCCAACTAGTGAGCTATTTAAAGAATTCTCAGTTTTGACAGTGCGTCAACTGTTTATACGTCAAATAGTTGTGAGACAACATAGAATCATACCACCCCCAATTATATCAAGAAGACGTCGCGCTACTGTTTATACAGTACCTCGCTTTAGAACAATTTTTGCTCGTAATTGCTTCTCATATTTAGGTCCCTGGTTATATAATAAAATTGGCCAGTTAACTAATCAGGCTTTTAGAAATATCACTCTTAAGGCATGTAAAAGGATAATTACTGATTATTTATTAAAGTTGGACTATGAATCTACCGAATGTATATTACAGGTGTTGATCTAACCACAATTGTATTATTTTCTTATATTATGTACTGTTACCTGTCACTATACCTAAATTTCCATTCCATCAGAGAGCCCACTATTCAGCTAAGCGTGGCCTTCAAGTCTCACGACTCTTAGTTCTGTCTACCCCGTAAGGGATAAAGGCGTGATTAGATAGCGTGACAGTTAATGATACACCGGTCTTACCCGGGGCTTCGCTCACGTTGTTATTGTTTTCTTTTTTATATAAAGATAATTAGGTAATGACGTGTTAATAGTATATACTGTTTCCACGTATTTTATTTTTTATTATTTTTATTTTTCCCCAACCAACTAAAAACCATCGAATTGTGAGCAACAAACATACTCACAAGCTCACATCCTGATTTTCCTTTTAATATAAGTGTGATTATATAACATATACACTCTTTATAAAATTAATTCTATTTAAATACACTATATACTCTGTAACTATATATTAATATATATATGTATACAGTTTATAATACATATATATTTTATATACAATTATTTATTCGTTGACACAGAACGTGAAAATGTTCATATTTTAATTTATCTCAAAAAGTTAATAAGGTTTATCTGTTAAGTTTACTTATACTTCATTTTTGTTGTCGTACAATCTAAGCCACTCGCTATTTACGTCTCAATGTAGGTATGCTGGTCACTGTGGACGATGATTCTACCCTGCCGCAACACAGTTTTTTAACTAGTGTGGAGAGTAGCCGTCACTATCTGCTGCTACTGCTACTACCGACCAAAGTGCGAAATAATTTGTAATTTACGTTAGTTAAGTAGATATAAGTGTAACAGCTACTAGCATATTGTTGTTGGAAATAAATACATTTTTAATTTTTTTTATTTATTTTTTATGGGACCGTTTTCCGTTCCATTTCGTGCCATTTCATATCAGTTAGGACATAAAGACACTTTTCTTTTAAAAAAATAACGGAGATACTTGGATTCTAGACGACACAGAACAGGAAAAAATCATATCTAAATCATAATAGTGTCAATAAAACAGTTCGCAATACGGTACGTGTCGGCAAAGTAGTACATAAATCATACCTGTTGTCACGTCACCTCTTTTGCTATAAAACGAAGGTGGCATGTTAGACGACCAAGACTGTTTCATGAGTTTCTTTCGGCATTGCTTCTCAACAGTGGTTGATCCGAAATGCTAGTAGTTTGTAGCTTTGAGGCTTATAATACACTATGATCATATAATTAGTTTTCGACATGAAAAAGCGCCTTCTTTGAAGACTAAGTTTCAATGAAGAATTTTTGATTGCGGTGCAATTGTGTTGCTTTATCCGAGGCTGTGTAGTCAGTGAGACGATAATGTTGTTATTTAGCGTTGTAGCAATAGTGTTGACTATCGAAAGTATATTGACACGTGTCAATACTATCGATAGACCAAACTATCGATAGTATTGCTTTTCAATACTATCGATACTATCGATAGTAATTAGATCTATTGATCAATAGTTTTGATTAGAAAACATCAGTTTTCTAATCAATACTTATCGATAGGCCTATCGATAGTATGACTATTTTTCAAGGTCAACTATCGATAGTCCTGCAACGCTAGTGTTATTTATAATGTTATGTCATTTAGTTCAATAAATGCTTATAAATCCTACTCACATTAGAACTAGGCGTCCGCTCGCCCCCACTCTCGACAATATTCAAGAATGGCTTCCGATCCACCTGAAATGAAATTAAAATGATTTAATTTATATAGGCTAAAAAATAGCACTTTTAAATCGTCGTATACTTGTTTTTTAGTTAGTTGACGTCATAAAATAACTTAAAGCTTACCTCGCTGGAGCACTGCGGACTCTCTTTATCTTGGGGTTCCTCTAGGGGCACATCTGGGACCACTTGCAAATCCTCTGGCGGGTTTGGAACTATCACATAGCTCGCTATTATGCTGGATAGCTGGTCCAAGACCTGGTGATTAAAATTCGGATTAGGCGGTAATTTAAGAGAGTAGCTTTTGCCCGCGGCTTCGTCCGCGTGAATTTCCCACAGGAACATTTGCTTTTTCCCGGGATGAAAGGTACCCTATGTCCTTCAGTACTTCCAACTATGTGTATGCGAAATTTCAGGACGATTGGTTCAGTAGACAAAGCGAGAAGAGGTAACAAACAAACAAATAAATAACTAAACCAAACAAACTCAATTTCGCATTTATAATATTAGTTAGGATTTAACGAATATTTCTCGATACTTTATAATTTATCAACCGTCTATTTTTCGAAACCGTCAAATGACATAAGTGAATAGGCATATTTTGAGTTTGCGTGTACCACCCTAGACCTCATCTTTGCTTTCCATCAGGCAAGATTGAAGTCTAACACACTCAAATCCTTATCCTTACTAATATTATGCTTCGATGTTACATCCTCCTGATTTAAGTATACCAGGTAGTCTTGTCTTATGCATTGCATCTTCACGGTTCAGAGTTTTTTTTTTTTTTTTTTGTTGAAGGTAGCTGTATGTGCTATAGCTGAGTAACGGCCATGACAGTCATTCGTGTTTTGTGTGTCGCATCAACAACACGGTGTCCATACTTGCGTATTTCGTTTTGTACTACCGATTTGTAAAGTTTAAAATGGGTAAACGTAAACGCGATAAAAGTGCAGATTTAATGCGGAAATTACGAAAATTAGAAAAGGAGGTGGAGCGATCCCGTCGAAGACGGCGGTCTTCTAGTGTCTCGAGTGAAGAAAGTTACGCCAATCGCGATGATGAGATAATTGGTGAGTTTACTTGAAACCTATCTCCAATTTTTTTTAAATGTTATTGACTGAATGTATTTTTAGTGAAGATATTCTTCACAAATGTTTTTTGTACTTTGGAATTTATAGGATAGCTCAAATTCTATTTCCCTTATCACTTCCTCAGTGGTGATACGAGATATCATCCGGAAGATAAAAATGTTTTTTCCTATGTGGCGATACGAGATATCATCTGAAAAATACCTGTTTCCTCAGTGATAATACGTGATATTATCCGGAAACAAACCTTCCTCAGTGGTGACACGTGATGTCATCCGGAAATATTTTTTCTTCGAAAGTGGCTGTCACCGGAAACAAACTATATTTCCTCAGTGGTGACACGAGATGTCATCCGGAAATATTTTTTCTTCGATCTTCAAAGTGGCTGTTACCCGGAAACAAACCATATTTCCTCAGTGGTGACACGAGATGTCATCCGGAAATATTTTTTCTTCGATCTTCATAAGTAGCTGTTATCCGGAAACAAACCATATTTCCTCAGTGGTGACACGAGATGTCATCCGGAAATATTTTTTTCTCCGACCTTCATAAGTGGTAATACGTGATATTATCCGCGAAAGTCCGCACTACAATATGGTTTATTTTTTCTCTTTTCGCCAGAACAACTGTCAGAAGAGGAATACGCCGACCCTGGTTTGGAATATGAGCCGGAGTGTTATTCCCCTGCTCATGATAACGTGCAACCTCAATTAAATTCCGTAATTACGGAAACAAATATGCCGGCCGTAGAATCGTCTGTCCAAAAGGATTCAGTAGATATTGATGCACCCTCAAATGAAAAGCCTTGTGATGGTGATGATAATGTTCCAGCAGAGATATTATGTATGCTTGGGGAAGCAAAAAAGGTTGATGAACAGTTTGGAAAAAAGATCCCGCAAGAAATCTCTGAACGATGGGGTAAAATATTATTGACAGGACTGGCTAAAGATACAAAAGATGAACTGCTTAAGAAGATGCTGATTCCGGAAAACTTTCAATTAGCTAAAGCACCAAAACTAAATCCTGAAGTTGCCTCGGTTCTTACAGAACCTGCTAAAAACAGAGATAAGCGACAAGAAATGGCCCAAAACCAACTGGGTTTCTGCAATAGCTGGTATAGTTAATTTAACCACCGAAATTATAAACAGTAATTTAGAAAAAATGCAACTGATCCCAAAACTGTCGGAAATCAGTCAAATTTTATTAGATTTACATTACCATGAAACGCAAAATAGACGTCGCCTTTTAATACCGCTTTTAGATAAAAGTTTTACTAACATAGCTCAAGGCGTCAATCGCAACGTGCATATTTTTGGTGACAATTTGGATGAGAACATCAAAGCTAAAAAGAGTCTTGAAAAATCGGGCCAACTCATCAAGAAGTCATCGCCTCAATACGCGAACTCGCGACGTCCCACCGGTAATCAGTCCCAACCGGGAAACTCGAGAGCGGCCCCCCGTCAGCAGACGAACGGGGGCCGCTCGTACGTCCCGCCAACTGCGCCTACCCGCTACTACCGCGAGGCGCCACAGCCGCCGCCGCAAGCCGCTCGCCGGTACTCGACGGCGGGGACGACGCGTCACCGGGGCCGCTCGACGACGCAGCCGAGCAGGAGCTACGACAGGAAGGGCCGTCGCTAGAGGTATGTCACGCTGGCAGGATTCAACATTTCTTGCATAACTGGATGAGAATCACTACGGATTCTAATATCCTTTCTTTTGTCCAAGGATACACGCTATCTTTTGAAACAGAACCTTTCCAATCAATAGAACTGTCAAACCCACCTTGTTCAACATTCCATATGAACAAGGAAATAGAAAAACTTATCAACTTAGGTGCAGTCAAAACGTGTTCTGAGCGTCCCGACCAATTTATATCGCCTGTTTTCCTTGTTCCTAAGAGCAATGGAGATTTTAGATTTATATTAAATCTCAAAAATCTAAATAAATTTATACTTGCACCTAAATTTAAAATGGAAGATATAAGAACTGCATCACAACTAGTTGCAGAAGGTTCATATATGACTACGATAGATCTAAAAGAAGCATATTTTTTAGTGTCAATAAATCCTCGCGATAGAAAATTTTTACGCTTCCGCTTTGATGACCTTTACGAATTTACGTGCCTGCCCTATGGTTTATGTACGGCTCCATATATATTCACAAAACTTTTGAAGCCTGTTTTGTCATATTTACGAAATAAAGGTCACATTATAGTTGGATATTTAGATGATTTATTATGTATAAGTAACTCCTATAATTCATGCGTAGAAACTACTAAAATTCTCCTTGACACATTACAAAATTTGGGTTTCATTATTAATTTTGAGAAAAGTAACATGAAACCGACAAGAAATTGTAAATTTTTAGGACTAATGTTAAATACAAAAGATATGACATTGGAGCTACCTGAGGAAAAAAGATTAAAAATATATGACATGACTGATAACATTTCAAAAAAGAAAGTTTTTACGATTAGAGACTTTGCTAAATATGTCGGTACCTTAAACGCTGCATGCCCAGCTGTGCGATACGGTTGGTTGCATACAAAATACTTTGAACGAGAAAAGTATCTGTCTTTATTAAAATACAACGATAATTATGACGCAAAAATGACGATTAGTTCCAATCTTCATAGGGATTTTATGTGGTGGAAAAATGTTATATGGACAACGAATAATCCGATTCGAAAAGGTCATTATGCAGTAGAAATTTTTACTGATTCATCACTCTCAGGCTGGGGGGCTTATTGTAACGGAGAGACAACCAGTGGATACTGGACCACCGAAGAATCTAAAAATCATATTAATTATTTGGAAATGTTGGCAGCTTTTATGGGGTTAAAGTGTTTTTGTAATGACCTGACCAATGTAGAAATTTTACTTAGAATTGATAACACTACTGCTATATCATATATAAATAGGATGGGCGGAGTCCAGTTTCCCCGGTTGACCTCTATAGCTAGGAGTATTTGGTCTTGGTGTGAGGAGCGCAATTTATTCATATTTGCGTCATATATACGATCTAAGGATAATACTGAAGCCGACCGGGCATCTAGATTGACCAACATCGATACAGAGTGGGAACTCAATGAAATTAGTTTTCAAAAATAATACGCTTGTTCGGTAAACCTGATATCGATTTGTTTGCATCGCGTATAAATAAAAAATGTAAAAAATACGTTTCTTGGAAAAAAGACCCGGAAGCATTTGAAATCGATGCATTTACTATGAAATGGGATGAGTACCATTTCTTTGCTTTCCCACCCTTTGCCTTGATAACTAAGTGTCTTAGGAAAATAGCAAATGATGAGGCTACTGGTATTTTAATCGTTCCTCATTGGCCCAGTCAGCCTTGGTACCCTTTATTTATGTCTTTAGTATGTTCTGAGATGTTATACCTGGAACCTGATCCAAATCTTTTGTTATCTCCTTTCAGGACAGAACATCCTTTGTGGCCAAACCTTACCTTGGTGTGCGCGAAACTATCCGGGAGGCCTTCCTAAATCAATCTCTGTCTAGAAATATTGTAGATATAATGATCAAATCACTTTCTAATAGTACTCTTCAACAGTACAATACTGCATATAAATATTGGTTTAACTTTTGTAATAACAATCATCACGATTGCTTTAATGTATCATTACCTACAATACTTCTTTTTTATCGGAAAAATTCGAAGCTGGGGCAAGTTATGCCACGCTAAATAGTTATAGATCTGCCCTATCACTGATATTAGGTAAAAAATTGTGTACTCATGACTTAGTGTCTCGTTTTTTCAAAGGGATCTTTAGAATCAGACCGAATTTACCAAAATATCAAAATTCCTGGGATCCCAATATAGTTTTGTCTTATCTCTCAGATATGTATCCTAACGAGTTAATTGCTTTTGAAAAATTATGTAAAAAGGTCGTGACTTCTGCTTGCGTTGTCCACGGGACAACGCGTGCAGACTTTGTCGCTGATCGAAGTTAAAGATATTAGATTTACTGATTCTAGTGTGATTATTCACATAACCGATATCATTAAAACTTCAAGGCATAATAATCCTAATCCGACGTTAGTTATACCTTATTTTAAAGAAAAAGAAACAATTTGCCCAGCAAAGGCTCTGCCTACATACATTAACTTAACGAACAAATATAGATCTCTTACAAATACCAACAAATTAGTCTTAACTTTTAAAAAACCGTTTCACAACGCTAGTTCTCAAACCATCAGTCGGTGGATTAAAGACGTCCTGAAATCTAGTGGCATTGACGTTAACATATTCACGTCGCACAGCACACGCCACTCGTCCACCTCCGCGGCGCGCCGCGCGGGCATCTCGGTGGACGTCATAAAACGCACAGCGGGATGGTCCGGGAACTCCTTATGTTTTGCCAAATTTTATAATTTACCTCTACATAACACTGAACAAGACAGCGCCTTTGCTGAAGCTGTATTAAATCAGTGATTAATTTAATGTACTTACCTACATTACTAGTATTAAACAAATATACCTAGGTATATGAAAGTACTTTTAGTTTATCATGTACAATGATATTTACCTTTAAGGTACTTACCAGTTAATTATAATCCAGTTATCTTTTGTTATATAAAATATTGTTTTATTTAAAAAATAAATTATTTATACCTGTCATGTCAATCTATCATGATCATTCTGCATAGCGCTAAACATCTACCTGGTATTCTTAAATCAGGAGGATGTAACATCGAAGCATAATTTATGGTTAATTGAACTTACCTTAAGTGAACTTCAACCAAAATTATGCGAGATGTTACATCCGAACTGATTTAAGGTCCCGCCCTTCCCAGTCACAATGAAAACAGTAAACACATTTATGTTTTATTGTACTGATCCCCGAGGTATGCAGAATGATATATATTGCTGCTCTAAAAATAATGACTGTCATGGCCGTTACTCAGCTATAGCACATACAGCTACCTTCAACAAAAAAAAAAAAAAAAAAAACTCTGAACCGTGAAGATGCAATGCATAAGACAAGACTACCTGGTATACTTAAATCAGTTCGGATGTAACATCTCGCATAATTTTGGTTGAAGTTCACTTAAGGTAAGTTCAATTAACCATAAATTATAAATGCGAAAGTGAGTTTGTTTGTTTGTTTGTTACCTCTTCACGCTTTATCTACTCAAACCAATCTTTCGCATAAATCATCATCATCCCGGGAAAAAGCTCTATTCCCGTGGGAAAATCAGGGCGAAGCCGCGGGCAAAAGCTACTTGTAAATTTGAACAGTTGACAATTTCTTGACTCTCAAGATAGATTGTATATTTTTACCCCATAGGTTTTGATTGCTGTCTGAAATCGCAAAATATACAAAAAAAACGCAACGTTTACGGTAATGACTCCTGATCCTGATAATATAATTTTGATTATTTTTTTGCTGAAAGAGATCGTGGATCCGAGTATTCAATATTAATTTCACCTTGATACCTTTAAGCGTTCCTGAGAAAAAAAAAGTTTGACAGACAGACGGACAACAAAGTGATCTTATAAGGGTTCCGTTTTTGCCTTTTGAGGTACGGAACCCTAAAAATAATAAAAATATCTATTGTTACCTCCCCCGCCAGCAGCCTGTGTTTGGGATCCTTCACCAGTAGCCTTTGGATCAGGAACACCGTGTTATCTGACACTTGCACCGAATTGCCGTCGCTGGAATCAACATATTCCCTTCAATAGAGCTAATAACATTTGCTAACTGTTAACATATCCAATAAATATAAAATGGAATGCTGTCTAATATAGTCTGTCGCCAACCCGCCTGCCAAGCGTGGCGATTACGGCAAAACCCCCCATGGATAAATCCTTGAGGGAGACCTTTGTCCAGCAGTGGACGTCTTTGGCTGAGAGAGAGAGAGAGAGATAGTCTGTAGAATGAAATAGAGTCAAAATTGCTGAACGTAGAAACCTGAAATTTTGCAAAGGTTCTTTATATATTGAAGAAAAAAAAACATTTATGAACATCTATTAGCCTTCAATAAATAATATAGCAATTTTTTTTCGAATTTTGTCTGTCTTTGTCTGCATATTTATACGCGCATCACGCAAAAACTACTGGACCAAATTTGATGCGGTTTTCACTGTTGTATTATAGAAGGTCTAACTTAAAATCTGGCGTAAGTTTCATCTTGATATGCCGCTTAGGACCTGAGATATGCGCGGACGAAGTCGCGAGCGTAGGCTAGTATAAATATAAGTAGCCTAAATGAGCACTCAGAAAGGAAATTGGTGACAAACGAAATTGATACTAGTAAAACTAAAGGGATTTCTAACATTACTAAGGCTTGAATAAGGCCAACTGAAGGGCGATAAATGTGGCCAAATACTGGACCAAAATTATTTTTATAGCTATGCTAACTCGACAAGAAGTACATATAGATAAGATTAGCTGGCGCCCGCGGCTTCGCTCGCGTTAATCCTTTCTTAGCGGATGCCTACGTCATAACATCTACCTGCATGCCAAATTTCAGCCCGATCCGTCCAGTGGTTTGGGCTGTGCGTTGATAGATCACTATATCAGTCAGTCAATCAGTCAGTCACCT
The DNA here is from genome assembly GCA_018467065.1 of Ephestia elutella. Lineage (NCBI taxonomy): Eukaryota > Metazoa > Arthropoda > Insecta > Lepidoptera > Pyralidae > Ephestia > Ephestia elutella. The sequence continues at coordinate 17,159,428 of CM031570.1, forward strand.
TTGAGTTATACATATATAGAATAAGAATATAGATAGATAGATAAATATATATTTTTTTATAAAAATAGACTCACGGCGGTATGTTATAGTTGGCCTGCTGTATCCTGCAGAATAACTGAGCGAGGCTGGTGTCGCAGAATGGAAACTGTCCATACAACATGGTGTACAGAACCACACCTAATGCCCACATGTCTGAAGGCTTGCCCAGGTATGGTTTGCATAACAGGACATCTGGTGAAATGTAGGCTGGAGATCCTACAAAAAAATTATGTATACATACATAAAATCACGTCTTTATCCCTTACGGGGTAGACAGAAGAGTCGTGAGACTTGAAGGCCACGCTTAGCTGAATAGTGGGCTCTTTGATGGAATGGAGATTCAGGTATAGTGACAGGTTGCTAGCCCATCGCCTATGAGTGGAGGAATCCCCAGTTTAAAGCCCATTCCCTCGATTGACTTTTACAATCTGCGCGGGATCTTTGCGATGGCTGACCCTCGCGTCAACTCGTGAACGGGTGTTGCCAGGGGGATCCTGCTTCGGTCCTGATTCGAATTTTATTTTTTGTTCTTAACCAATTCATTGTGGTTACTTGATCACAAACAACATGTTTTATTATATCATTATTTTTTTCTTATATTTTATTTTATTTTTGACTGTACAGAATATAGTGTTAATAAATAGCCCCTCTGGCATGTTAGGCGACCAAGACTGTTTCATGAGTTTCTTTCGGCATTTCTTCTCAGCAGTGGTCATTCCTTCCGTTCAAATGCTAGTAGTTTGTAGCTTTGAGACATAATATATTATGATTAAATAATTAGTTATCGTGAAAAAGAGCCTTCTTTGAAGGTCAAGTTTCAATAAAAAAAAATGACTTTGAGTTTGGGAAGAGAAGCAGCTCTGGCACATTCTATGTTTTTTCTATTAATTAATTTATTTACTTATTTTATTATATTTTGAACACACTAGCAGCTATGTTGATGCGTGTGTATCTTAAAGTTTGAAGATTTTGTATAATCATACTATGATACTACTTAATATAATAGTGTATATAAATTTGTTTGTAGGGAACTACAAACAAATTTATATACTCTTCGGAACTACTGAACGATTTCAAAAATTCTTTCACTAATAGAAAGCTATATTATACCTGAGTGACATAGGCTACAATTTATATATGTACTTCCCGAGCGAAACCTTATAATGTAGCTTTCTATTGGTGAAAGAATGTATGAAATCAGTTCAGTAGTTCCGAAGAGAACCCCCTCCAAACAAACTCACAAACTTAAATTTCCTCTTTATAATATGTATAGTATAAATAATCTTTGTTTTTTCTTCTTTCACATAGATATAAACTTCGATATTATAAACTATGTCTGTCTTACTACAAAACGATGTCTAAAGTTAAATACTTGTTAAACACATTACCCTTACAATTAAAATACATGTGCTTTAATGTCATTTTCTAGTGGTCAGTATCTTTTTCTTATAAACGGGTAATGTGTTTAGCAAGTATACATCGTTTTGTAGTAAAACAGTGTATGTCTGTCTGTTACATACCTCTCTGGTCCTTGAGTAGGTCCCGGTCACTGCCGAGGTGTGTCCCGAGACAGAAGTTGCTGATGGTCACCCTACCCGTCCTTTGGTTCAGCACTATGTTGCCTAGCTTTATATCTCTATGTACTATGTTTCTCTGGAAAATGTGGACATATGAAATTAAAACTTGTAAAAATAAAACAAAGAAACACATCATCTGGAGTCAAAATGGCAGAAAAATTAACCCTTACATAGCCACTCAACTGTGAAAAAGTTCCCAAACTACTCATAAAAAAATAACTTTTTTTGCCTTGCCAAGTAAAGGGTTAAGTTTCATTCTACTCCATGATAATATTAAACTGTTCTCAAATAATTTGACTCGAAAACAAGCTAATTATTAAAAAAAAAAAACAAGACTGACAACTCACATAGCCTATGTCACTCGGAAGAATGCAAAGAATCTAAAAATACCTCTCACATCAAAATCTGTTCAGACGTTCAGGACTTATGGTGGAATAAAGAAACTTACATACATGAACCCTGAAAACGTGACACTCCTTTTTTGGTCAGTCGTGTAAAAAGTAAATAGATTTTTGTTCTCAAAGAACCCGATTGTAATGTGTTCATTTCGCCAATGAAATGTATATTTGTATGTGATGTCCTCAAAATGGACACAAAAATTTTTTGAGGTTAAATTTTTAAATTAAAAAATAAATTTAAAATACATACCTTATGCAAATTAGCTACTACCCTAACTATATCATAAAATATCAATATGGCTTCCTTCTCCGGAACTTTCTTCACTTTGGTCACGTACTGCTGTAGGTTGATCAGCTCCGAACACTTCTCACTGAATTGGTGGGATGTCATACAGTCAAGGACTAGGAATAGCCTCTGTCGGACTCTACCGGTGTAAATAAAGCCAGGACCATTAGGATTTGGAACCTCTTCTAAGGCATGATCCTGTAATTTAATATATAGGCATGTTATGATATGTATAAAAATTTGAAAAGCATACTTTTTTGTAATAAAATAGTTATACTCTTGCTTGCTTGTTTATTCTGTGATAAAACTAAGCAATGTGTACAATGTTTTGGCAATGATTATAAATCATATCCTAACTTATATTATAAATGCGAAGGTGAGTTTGTTGGTTTATTTATTTATTTGGTTGTTTGTTTGTTACCTCTTCAAGCTTTATCTACTGAATCAAGCTTGCTGAAATTTCACATACACATAGTTAGAAGTACTGAAAGTGTACCTTTCATCCCGGGAGAAAGCACTGTTCCCACGGGAAATTCACGCGGGCGACGCCGCGGGCAAAAGCTAGTTTGATATGCAAACCTTGAACAGTCCGTGATGGTGTATGACTCCATCCTGATCCTTCAGCAGTGACAACAAGGAGTACTCTGTGTGGAGCAGCATCTTGCCTTGCCGGTCGTCCTGAGTCTCTGGCTGACCCTCATTTTTTAATGTTAGTATTTTTACCTGTCAATAAAGTACAAAATTTTAAGTTTTTATTACAAAATTACATAGTAAGTTTTGGTCTTGGTTAGAATTTTTATGGGTTTAAATGGAAAATAGCCTTTTATGACTATTCTGAGTTATACATGCCACCAATTGGCATGCAAGTCTATAAGTTTATCATTATTATTATTTACTTATTGACGACGCCAGTGCAAGCACCAGACAGGTGATCAGTCCTCTTACACTTGGACCATTTCACGCAGTTCCCCAATAAATCAAAGTGTTTATTGCTTCTTTAATGTGTGATACTGGTCTTTGCGTATGAAATAGTGTATATGTTACAATATGTTTATCATTACTATTCACACTAGGTAATTAGTAACTACAAAGTGAAAACTAAATAGTTGCAAATTTATTACCCTACTTTGCCACCAGGATTTCAATGGCTCTAATGACACTAGGTGTAGTACAGTAAATAAACACGATTTTGTATAACTCAGAAACAACAATGCTAGGAAAAAACTAACACTTACCTGGTAAAAATCATCAGTTTTCTCTCTCCTTGCCAGACACTGCACTATACTTTTCACAGGACTAGGCCCAAGTTTAGGGCCTAGCAAATACGGGCCTGCTTTCCTGACATACTTATCAGGTACAGGAGTCCCTGGGGCAGGCACATCACTCTTGTTATAAGTCACATTACACTTTTTAGGTGAATTTGGTGCTAACTTCCTGGAACTTTTAAGTACCCCACTAGACGTGGAGCTGGCATATGCGGAGACCCTTGCGATCTTCGGACTTGGCTGTAGGAGCAAAGGTCGTGTCCTCTTCCCTGGATTTGTACTACTTTCTGGTCTCTGTTGGTCCATAACGTTTCGAAACTAAATTGAAATTTTGACTTCCTTCCACAGCGTTAACCTGTAAAGTGAGTAATGAGTTAGACGTGGAATTTCATGAATTGTCAGATTCTAACGTCTTATTTCCATTAATAGCTGCTAAAATGGCAAAAAAAGAAATTTTAGCTCGTGTATTTACCTGTGAAACGAAAATGTCTGGTTTCGTTTAGAAATTGATATTTTCGTTGTTAGTGCGATGTGAGCTTTTCTCAGGGAGAAAATCTGAAGAAAATTATATAAATCCAAAATACTTTTATTTCGCATCCACCCACCCACGTATTAATTGACTATTATTTATTATTATTATTAGCATGATATATGTTATTTTATTGTAAATATTGTAATGTTAAATTCAAATAATGAGAAATTATTTTCATACGATTTTTAAACGAATAAAGACCAGCATCCACCAAAGAAACTTGTTTTCTCCTTTTTCATAATAATGATTTTATTTTTATAATTGTGTTTTGTGTTTCATTCATCCCATCACGGATTCTATTTCCTTTGAACTTTGATTGACTTCGAAGTTTTAGATACTTTGTAGAAGACTGAGCTTCTCTTAATTTATTTCTGTGGACTGCCTACCCCCGCTGGAATATGTGTATTTCTGTGGATGGAGAGGAGTCGTATTGTTAGTTATTTGTTAGTGAAAGATTGCCTTTATGTCGTGACTGTCAAATATATTTTGACAGTATCACATCTGTCATTTGACAAGAATTTTATAACCAAACCATGTTTGTCATGATATTTCTTGATAGATTTTCGTGATTAAATTTATTGAGCGGTTGTGCAATATTGATTAAAAGTATTTATTTATTGTTATAAATATAAAGTGTAGTCTGTCATCATGTGGAAAGGTCTTAGATTAACGCATTCCCAGTTATCAAAACTCCATTTCAATGGCCACAAACTTCAGCCTGTCGGTGTGCCAGCTTTAGATTCGGTGTTAAATCAGTGGTACGAGTTCTGCAAGAAGCCACCGAAGGGTTTCGAGAAGTATTTCCAGCCCGGTACTAGCCAGAAACAGCCCAAAATCCCAGACAAAGAAGGGTCACCGGCTCCTTCAAAAAGTTCGCCTCCGTCTTCAAAACCTAGTAGCTCACAAGACAAATGGAATATAAACATGTTTTCAAACACGGGGGGTGGCAGAGGAGGAGGCGGGCGAGGAGGTTACGAAGGCCAGGATCGAGAGAAATGGATGATGTTCGGAGCTATGGGGGTTATGACTTTGCTTGCCTCATTCGCTTATTTCGAAATGAGATACAAAGAAATAAGTTGGCGTGACTTCGTTAATTTATATCTAACTAAAGGCACAGTTGAAAAGCTAGAAGTAATCAATAAGAAATGGGTGCGTGTGAAATTACTGCCTGGTTCACCTTTAGAGAACAAGATCATTTGGTTTGCAATTGGCAGTGTGGATTCTTTCGAAAGGAATTTGGAGAATGCACAAACAGAAATAAGTGTTGATCCACCAAACTTTGTTCCTGTTATTTATAGAACTGAGGTGGAAGCTGCCAGTTTGACTGGGTTGCTGCCTACATTATTAATCATAGGATTCTTGATCTACATGATGAGAAGATCAGCTGATATGATGGGCCGTGGTGGAAGAAAGGGTGGGGGTCTATTTGGCGGTGTTATGGAATCTACAGCTAAGTTAATAAATCCTACAGATATTGGTGTAAAGTTCCAAGATGTAGCAGGCTGTGAGGAGGCTAAAATAGAAATTATGGAGTTTGTCAACTTCTTAAAAAATCCTCAGCAATATATTGACCTTGGGGCTAAAATTCCCAAGGGGGCATTGCTTACAGGACCCCCCGGTACTGGTAAGACGCTTCTCGCAAAAGCCACAGCCGGAGAAGCTAATGTTCCTTTCATAACTGTATCTGGTTCAGAATTCTTAGAGATGTTTGTTGGTGTTGGTCCTTCTAGAGTACGAGACATGTTCTCCATGGCCCGTAAACATGCCCCATGCATTCTATTTATTGATGAAATTGATGCTGTGGGGAGAAAGAGAGGTGGCCGTAGTTTTGGAGGTCATTCAGAGCAAGAAAACACTTTAAATCAACTTCTGGTTGAGATGGATGGTTTCAATACTACTACAAACGTTGTAGTTTTGGCTGCTACAAACAGAGTTGATATTTTGGACAAAGCTTTATTAAGACCTGGAAGATTTGACCGACAGATCTTCGTGTCTGCTCCAGACATCAAGGGGAGAGCTTCCATCTTCAAAGTACATTTAGGGCCGCTAAAGACTGGCTTGAATAAAGAAAACTTGGCCAGAAAGATGGCTGCATTGACTCCAGGTATGTTTGTAGACTATGGTGAAGACCGTTCGTTGTGGGGGAGGCCTTTGTCCAGCAGTGGATGTCTTTCGGCTGAGAGAGAGAGAGAGATGTTTGTAGTGAAACAGCTTTTAATCTGATAAGAATATTTTTGTAACTGTTTGTCTATAACTCATCTATGTAACAAACTAGCTGTCGCCCGCGTGAATTTCGCTTAGATGAAAAATCTCTCTTAAAGCTTTTCATCAGATGTTCCAAATCTTTAATTTTTATACGTCAGCAGAAAATGCTCATCAGGTTGAACGACTTTTAATAAGGGCCATTTCCATATATGTTATAGTGTAGCTGGTCTCTTGCAGTTCTTCATCAGATGTTCCAGATCTTCAATTTTTATACGTCATCAGAAAATGCTCATCAGGTTGAACGACTTTTGTTAAGGCACCATTTCCATATTTTTTATAGTTTAGCTGTTCTGTTAAGGTTCTTCATCAGGTGTTCCAGTTTTCAAAATAAATTATAGCCTAAATGTTGCCCAGGCTTAATAGCTATACAACAAAAAAAGTTTCATTCAAATCGGTTCAGTACTTTCGGAGATTAGCGTGATCTACATACAGACAGACAGACAAAAAATTCAAAAAAAATATTTTTGCTTTCTATTATTCTTTTTAAGTGTCCCTTTATCCATTTCAATCAAAAATACAAAATGTACAACAGACTGACAAAATATTTTTACTGTTTTATTATATGTATAGATTAATGTTGTGTTACAAATCCCTGCAGAACAGATGTTGATGGGTTTAATGCATGTAGGGGTGCCAACAACCAAATCACGACGATGAATGTGCAACAGGATACGCGCAAGCACGCAAGCGTGTGTGTATACTTCGCCACGTAATCAGACACATCATCGAAGATTTGTGGTAGCCCAATAGTGCAGCCCCTGCAACTTCAGTTGTGAAGATTTTTTCTACAAATTAAATTTTTTCATTGCAGGGTTCACTGGTGCAGACATCGCGAACGTGTGCAACGAGGCAGCCCTGATAGCCGCCAGGGAGTTGGCCGCGGGGATCAGCATGAAAAACTTTGAGCAAGCCATTGAAAGAGTCGTAGCCGGCATGGAGAAGAAATCCAATGTTCTCCAACCGGACGAACGCAAAATAGTCGCCTACCATGAGGCTGGTCACGCTGTCGCAGGCTGGTTCTTACAACATGCTGATCCTCTCCTAAAAGTCTCCATAATCCCTAGAGGAAAAGGCCTAGGGTATGCCCAGTACTTGCCTAAAGAACAATATTTATATAGCAAAGAACAATTATTTGACAGAATGTGCATGACTCTCGGAGGACGAGTCAGTGAGGAATTATTCTTCGGAAGAATCACCACTGGAGCTCAAGACGATCTGAAGAAGATCACTCAAAGCGCATACGCACAAATAGTCCATTACGGTATGAATGCAAAAGTCGGTAACGTCTCTTTCGAAATGCCACAGCCAGGTGAAATGGTTATCGATAAGCCGTATTCAGAGAGAACTGCTGAATTGATCGATTCTGAAGTCAGAGATTTGATATCCTCAGCGCACAGGCATACAACAGAGTTGCTGACGAAACATAAGGATAATATTACCAAGGTGGCAGAGAGGTTGTTGAAGCAAGAGATTTTGAGTAGGGACGACATGATAGAACTTTTAGGGCCGAGACCGTTCCCGGAGAAGAGTACATACGAAGAGTTTGTGGAAGGAACTGGGTCCTTAGAGGAAGACACAACGTTGCCGGAGGGTTTGAAGGACTGGAACAAGGAGAAGCAGCCCACAACACCACCGCCCGCTGAAAGCATACCCACAGCCACAGGGGCTAGCAGTAAAAATTAACTTGTATATTGTTGTGGACGTGAACAGCGGATGACATTTTAACATCATGTTAGCTAATTTTATTTGTAGCTTAAGATTGAGTATGAATTCTGGACCCAGAAAGCTGTGGAAACAACCGATGTTTTGTGAATTAATTTAGTTTAGTTACATAACATAATCATGGCCTTTAGTTGGTAAACTGAAATTCGCTAAATCGAAGGCGGAAACCGCTCAACCCATTTTAAGGCTTTCGATCGGATATTTGATGAGTGACTCGCATACGTATATGTTAGTAAAGAAAGAATATTAGCAAATATAGTTTCGAGGCTACAAACTACTAGCGTTGTGGAATTTCTTATGAGATGAAACTCAGTATAGGTCCAATTTAGATAGAGAACTTATTGTTGGTAATCTATAACGGAATGTGCCTGTACCATGACATCGTCAAAACCACTAGACAGAAATTATATTTTGATTTCTTACTACTTAAGAAGTTACCTAAATGATAGTAAAAACCGCATCAAAATCAGTTGCGCAGTTTAAATGATCTAAGCTTACAGACGCGGAGCGACTATTTACATTTAAATACTATGCTTTGCGGTCCAAATTTCAACGTAAATACTCTTACCAAATCATTCACTCAGAGATCTAAAAGCTTCATTTGTATGAATGATATTTATGTCGTCCATTTTTATATGCGTCTATGAATTTGTTGATCAATTTGTGAATTTACCTTTAAGAGGGTTTGTTTGTTTTGTTAATCATAATGTGTAGAATGTCTTAGATTGTTTTGTTGCAAGTATTTTTAAGTCTGGCAGCCCGACCGAAATCAAGAACTTAAAGTATATTTTAAGAACTGAGTCAGACAGGCTGTTTTCGCATTTCTAAAAGTGTAATATAGCCGTTGTGTAGTACGCTTTTTGTAACATAAATAAATTCTAGTAACATAAATATGTTATGATTTTTATTTATAGGTAACCTTTGTTTGTTCCCGATGAGTCATCATACCAAGATTTGTTGTATACAGACCCATTTATATTTTAGAATTTTTCGCTGTCTGTACTCGTATTACGCAAAAACTACAGAATGTAATTTAATGGGAGAAAAGGCGTGATAATATGTATGTGTGTAATTTGATGCCGAGAACGAGACAGAAGGTTTAACTGAAATTCTGGCGCAGGTTTTACCTGGATGCATTAGATCAATAGTAAATTCCTTGCGGACGAAGTCTCGTGTGGAAGTCGATGTACAGTCAAGCGTCATAAGTGCAGTCATACCTCGAAGACCTTATTGCCTAGCCTTAATGATGATAATGCCTTGTAGGTTCTGACTGCACTTTTGACTCTTGACTGTACCTACTGGGAAAGCTTACATGCCTGTAGGATATATTTTAGACTAAGTCCCACCAGTGGGTACTGAGCTTGTGTCGCCTCGCCATTTCTTATCTTCCTTTTCTTTACATTCCACGGCAATGTCAAATGTATATTTCTCCAAGTCGCCATCTGACGGTTGTATTTAAAACTACATCAAAAGCCTTTTGGTGAGGAGAGTTCTCACCACCACAGTGAGTTGCCTACCACGAGATAGTGATTACAGATTGCTAAACGCCCGGGTTAAAACCACGGACCAGATAAAACCGTTACGTCGCAAAATGTCCCTTTCGCAAAATGGCCCTAAAAAAATGTCATGGGGGTCGTAGGGTCACTTTGGAAAGAGGGGGACATTTTGCGAAAGGGCCATTTTGCGACCAGGGGACATTTTGCGACGTAACAGATAAAACCTAGTCTAATCACCCACATCAATGTATGGACTGAAAGATAACTGGGTTTTATTTAACCCGGGTGGTTGGTTACCCATCTCTAATAGTGATGACGTGGGATTGGGCCTTGCCCTGAAGTGGCAAGCTCTATCAGACTTGGCTACATATCGGCAAGGAAGTGAAGTGACATAACGCGTTATTTTGTCGCCACCTGACATAAGCTGCATACTACTATGAAGCTCCTTAGCTAAATGGTTTGAAAGATAGAGGTCGCTTTTAAATGCTAATGTTTACAGAAACTAGCTGCATTTCCGTGGAAATTTTAAGAAAGTAAGATAGATAAAAGTTCATACTCTAACCACATGAATTTAGACAAACAAAAAATTATTTAGCCGTGCCGTGGCCGTGGGGCTCGGTGTAGTAGGGCGAGTCTAAATAATAAAGCTGAAAAATCTTTTTTCTGAAATTACAGATAGCTTTTGTGGTTGATTACACAAAGGATTCAAATCTGTTTAGTTCCAGAGGTCACGTACAGGCAATAGCGGATTTAGAGGGGGCAGACTGCTATTTTGTGTACCTACTGTGGAGGGAGACTACATAACAGTACATAAAAGTTGTTAAATAACAGAATTTAGTGAAACTTTCTTTTAGTTTTTGACAAGTTTTATTTCAAACAGTTATTGTTGACTTTTTTGGCCATCCATAACAATATCCGCCACCATTAACAGGGCGGCAAAGTTCCAATTTTTAATTGGAATTAAAAAGGAGAACTTTGCCGCCTTGCTAATGGTGGCGCCACCGGTGGTGGACCACCGTCTTTAGGATACCCCCTAGCCTTGTGCCCACCACCCCCTGGAAAAAAATATCTGTATCCGCCCTTGTGTACAGGGTACAATCCAACATTATTAATATAGACGAGGACGCCACTGGTCTCAAAAGTATGGCCGTAAATAAAAAGGTATGTCCATAAATAAATTACCACATTTTCAAGTACCAATATATTTAATTGGCCACTGGCTGAAATCAAATTTACATTGCCTTCCTCCATTTATTACTGCATTAGGGCGCACACATCCCCCAAATATGCAAGCTGGCCAAATGTAATTAGATCTGTCAAACCGCCATCTTTTTATCCGACCAATCACCATCATTGTAGATAAAAAATGGCGACTTGATTGACCAATCACATTTGGTCAGTCAGCTTATTATTTGATTTAGTTCTTAGTTCATTAAAAAAATAAACGCAATATTATAACGCGCAAATTAGAGGCAGTGTTTGCCCTGTACATATCGAAGGAAAAACTTCAACAAAAAAAAAACAGGGTTATATTAAAATTATAATATGAAAATATTCAAATAATAGCTGAAAGTACATCCAGCCTTCTTTCTGTTTATTTAAATATTCACTACATTAACTTTATACATCACCAATATCTTAAGTAAATTCAGTTTTTGTACAATATAAAAAGAATCTTATATTATTATCATCTATATCCGCGAGATGTGTATAACACGCCCGCAACTTGATCTGACGAGCGAACGACGAATAAGTGAAATCGTAACAAAATATTTTAAAATTATGGTAATTATTACAAGTAACTACACTATTTATGTTCAACATTTTATGTCAATATTCAATCATTATCTATACTTAAAGCTAGCCTACGATATAACATTATAAATGATGAAAACATTTCACGATATCATTCAACAATAATCCATAACAATCGCGCCTCGGAATTGCAATAATCTCAGTAACAACAAGACATCAATGCACTTCGCGGTTCCTCTCGCCTTTGGGCTTGCGGCCGCGTTTTTTCCCGGACTGTGTGACCCCGGCCAGGACCATAGCGGCCCGCTTGGCCACGCAGGCCTGGCAGAACCAATCCTCTGTAGCACTGGGCTCCTCTCTGATGCCCACACAGACCCAGTGGTACCAGCCGTCGCAGCCGTCACAGCCGATCATGGGAGAGCCGTTGTCCGGCCGCCCGCAAGCCGGACACACCCAGATCTTATTCCCGTGATCGTCCACGTAATACGGCGTCGGTAGATACGGCTTGTCCGTAGGCGTCGGCGCCGGTTCCTCCGCTATCGACACATCGTCGAAGCTTTCCACGTTGCCTTTCTTGGATAACGGTTTTATTAGTATCCGCTTGTATTTCGAGTGACTTGAAGGCGGATGGTTCTTTCGCGGGGGGGAACTGGCGCCCGCTGGTGGGGACGCTTGGCTTTCTGTCTCCGAGACGTGATTGTGTTTCGAATGCTTTGGTTTGGGCGGCCGCGTCACCAGAGCTGAGATCTGCGCGAGCTCGGGCGACCGACTGTGTTCCCGAGATACTGCTTCCTGCTTCGGAGAACTGTCTTCCTCCTCTCTCTTGACAACTGGCTTGATGTTCAGTTTGAAGATGTCGGGCGAACTCGGCGGCATGGGGGAATTCGAGTTGGACGAGCTCAGTTTCAACGTGAGCTTCGGAACCAAGCCGTCAGTCGACTTCTCTTTTTTCTTTTCCTTTTTCTCTTTCTTGATCTTATCTTTCAGCTCTTTCATCTCCAATTTCTCCTCCTTTTCCCGCTTCTTCTCAGACTTCTCCTTGTTCTTATCCTTTTTGTCTTTCTTCTTCTTAATTTTGATGCCGTCTTTGTCCTTCTTCTCCTTTTTATGTGACTTGTCTTTCTTTTTCTCTGGGTCGACATCTCTTTCTTGTGAGGATTCGGGAGTCTGTTCTACTTTGATAGGTTCTGGTTTCGGTTCCGGCGGGGACGGGACCACCGGCTCGGGCCGCGGGGGCGGGGCCGGCTCGGGAGAGCGGGCCCGCGGCGGGGACCGGGCCCGGACTGGCGACCGGGCCCGGACCGGAGACCGGGCCCGCGCCGGAGACCGGGCCCGAGCTGGAGACCGGGCCCGAGCCCGAGCCGGCGCTCGCGAGGGCTCGGGCCGGACCGGCTCACTCTTGGGAGGGTTTAACTCTATCGTTATATCAGGTTGAACCACCGGCATTTTGAACAGATTCGACTTGTGTTCTTTATGCGATTTCTTGTGTTTCTGTAAGATATTTGGAATGATCGGAGAATTGTGTTTGTCGTGGCGGTCCTTGTCGCGCGACATCGGGGACTTGTGGAGGCCTCGGTCGTCGTCGTTGTCCACAGGAATCACCTCTAGGCTCGGGCGCCGCAACATTGAGGGAATCTTCATTGATCTTGAACTGTGAGGGAAATTGCCCATGGGGGGAATGAGAGGATTCTGCATACCTTGCCCCAAATTGCCGGACAAAAAGGCAGGATTTGGAAGTCCTCCTAACGCAAATGGATTTGATAATAGATTGGGTGTTGCAAGCCCCCTTAACGCGGGATTGTTAGCTAACCCGTAGAAATCTGTACCAGGGATCAGGCCAGGATTAGGAATCAAGCCTGGCCCAGGCATCATGCCCCGGCCCGGCGCCATCCCCGGGAAGAATGGGAATCCGGGGGGCAATGGCGGTAATTTCTCTCTTTTACTTTTGGAAGGTTTACTACTAGGTATTTTCACATTATGCTTTTCCATTTGAGCCATCTCTAATATTAGTTGTTGTTGCTGTTTCTTCAACAGTTTTGCTTCTAGTTTAGCTGCTTTATCCTTTTTATCTTTGTGCTTCTTCTCTTTCTTTATTTTTGGACTCACACTAGCTACTTCTTTGGGGAAAGGTACTTGCAAAGATTTGTTTATCGATATACTAGGGCGATGTTCATGCGATTTGGTATGAATCGCCGGCGCAGGCGTTAAGTCCATAGAATCTTCATCAATGTTTATTACTTCATTCGTTCTCAAGTCCATAACTTGAGACAAATCTACAGCACTATTATCATTATTATTAACAACTAAATCTGTTTTCACTCTTATACCTTCATGGGATCTATTATCAATTGAATTTTCGTGTACAGAGTTATGCAACCTTGAGATCATAGGGTCAGACTGTGATTTATCTGCGACAACCTCTGGAGTGCTTCTATCCTCTTTTGATTTGTTCGATATTCTTTTAAATATATTAATCTTTGATCTATCTGGTTGAGAAGCCAACTTCTCTTCTTCGTCAATAACCTCTTTCTTGATCTCTGTTTCAGTTATCAAGGAATTTGATAATGGTTTGTTATGCGGTGCTGATACTAGAGGTGATTTTGATATTGGTATCTTTCTTGGAACAGGTATTGAATCTTCTGCCTTGAAACTTCTAGATGATACAGGAGATGGTGGTGGATCTATAGGTTCCTGTTTGATTACTGGTCTTATAGGTTCTGCTGGTAATGGTCTTGACGGAGGAGGCATAGTGTTCTTTACAGGTGGTGGCATTACAGGCCTTGGCGTTGGTATTAAAGGTTTCGGCGCTGGCATGGTCACATGATTATGATGTGTAGGATGGACATCTTTGCTTTTCATTGGGTACCCAGGTGGGTGCTTGCTCATCATTTTACTATCCTTAGACTTACTACTTTCACCTTTATGACTTTTATCTTTCCGTTTGCTCTTCATAATTTTACCATTCAACAACTTTTTCTTTTTAGATTTCTTATCAATTTTATCTAATATTGGTACTTTCATAGGATTAGAATGATGCGAGTTTGGTTTATGTTTATCATAATGTTTCTCTGAAACAATAATAGGCGGCCGAGCTTCCGGCAGTTTGCCTTCCCGTGCTGGGGACAGGAAGCCCGACATGGTCATCATGACACTGCTGATCTCTCGGGTCCTCTCCTCCTCGTCCAAGCGCAACCTTGGCCTCTTGCTGTTTGGTAGTGACACAGGGTCAATGGGCCTTTTAAATATATCTTTCTGTTTCTCTGGACTGTCTGTGACTGATATTTCTGGGCTTGCACATGTATTGTGGTTGTCAATGCCGTTTTGCTGGATTTCAATAGTCCCTGCAACTGCCGGTGTATCCCGTTCTTTCTCTGGGTACATAGGAGGAAGATGTTCATGAACATGCATAGGTCTAGTGACGACTTCATGACTGCCAGGTTTTAGGAAATTCAAATTGGATTCCTTGGGTTTGGGGAACTTCTCTGTAGCGACAGGCGGCGGGACCGGCGGCACACTGCGCGTGTACTCCGCTAGGTCCGGCAACTGAACGTGTAAATCACGAAATACTAATCCTAGGTCATGTAAATTTGGTTCAGTCCTATTAAATTGTTCGGCGTATCTGCTAGCTTGTGTACCAAGTGACTGTATGTACTTCTCCAGCACATGCACCAAAATGTCCAGTGGAGTCGAGTTTATCCCGTTCCATCCTATCGTTTGGCATATTTGCGCAACATTCCTTCGAAGTATCTCTCGGGCGTACGCCTCTGACATTATTACACTAAAGTTATCTGGAACAAACATAATATACCATCAGTAATACGTCAAATTCCAATTAAATGAGTAGGCAAAATGTTAAAACTCGAGATGAGCACTCTCATATATCTTCGGGATCACGTTACGAACGATAGCATAGCTAAAACAGCAATTCTCATGATTTTCATACCTGCAAGTGTCTAGTAGTACAGAGACGTGAATGCGAACAGGTGGAAACTTCGATTTTGGAACACACATGTATGCGTTAATTGAATCTTGAAGAGTCACGGGTAATTTATATCAACACAAAAATCAGTTTCAGTGCAAAATAATGAAGTGTTTACGTAAAAACTTCTCAGCATTCTAAAAACACAGTACCCCGTGCGCCATGATTGCATTTTGGGTTGTCAATGTTCAATGTTGCCAGTTTAGGACATGTAATGGCGGTTTTTAAAAGTCGCGTTCACGTTTGTAAATAATTTTATCAATAATGCATATATAAAATATAATACCTGGATTATATTTTTATATGTGACTTGTTACTTTGTGCCCTATGTTTGTACCTATGACACGTTATAATACATACATATTCAAATACAATGGCTGATTTCCCGAGACCTGAATTAAAAAAAAAATAGTTCTAGATGACTTCATAGATGGCACTTAAGCATTGAATTATAAATAAATATGGAAGTGTAACTCTCATACAACGAACGCTCTAATCTTGGTTCCATTTACGCAAACAAATGTACTTAAATACAACAAGACACTCACACATTCTCATAGAAAAAGCTAGTACACGATTGGGCGCGTCAAGGTCACGGGGCGGGGTCAACACACCGCGGCAGCCGGCTACCGCTCAAACAAACGGCTCAGCCGCTTCGCGTTTGAAGTCTCGGCACAGAATTAATATAAGTACTACGTAGTCTCGGCAAAGGAAAGAGAGGTAATTCCGCTGTTCTTCATATCTGTATGATTTCTACACCACTTTACGACACACGATGGCATATTTTTTCTAATTAAACTTGCGAAATTACTCGATGATACGTACAATTGACACTTATGTGTTAGGTACAAGTACAACCGTTGAACTCGCAGCGCCACGGCGAACTGAGGCGAAGTGAGGTGTGTATTTTACGCCCCGCCCACAGAGGTGCATATTTCGTGGAACCATTTTTTTGGCGTTGTTAGAGTTCTATGGTATATTAGTTCGTTGCACTTAAGTAAAAGGCGAGTCCATACAAAAAGCAAAAAATCTCGGGATTAATATAAAATAAAATAAAACCTAATAAAAAACATTTAAAAAGTATCAATAATGTGATTTGTGCAACTGTTAAACTGTTAGGTGATATTTTTTTCTGCCTCTGGTTGACAAGAAAAAGTGCACCTTATGTAGGTACATCCATACTAATATTATAAATGCGAAAGTTTGGATGTGAGTTTGTGAGTATGTGAATTTGTGAGTTTGTGAGGATGTTTGTTACTCAATCACGCAAAATCTACTGGACGGATTTCGATGAAATTTGGTACAGAGGTAGATAATGACCTGGACTAGCACATAGGCTACTTTTTATCCCGGGAAAAAGCACTGTTCCCGTGGGAAATTTACGCGGGCGAAGCCGCGGGCAAAAGCTAGTAGGTACATAAATCCCTCATTAGAACATATAACATATTATGATGGCGTCATTGAATGGTGATTGATGAATTTACAAAAAATAATTTAATCCAGAAATAAAAATGATTACAAAAATATTGATGATCAAAAATTAATTTGGCTATTAAAATATCTAAATGTAAAAAGCTAAAATAAAACTGCCCTCGCTCGAATCGACTGGAAGTTGTGGACGATAGGGACTTGAAAAGAGGAGACTTTGGCTTGTGCTTTGGCCCTGCAGTGGGACACACACACAATACATACCAGGGCAAGTAAAAAATACAATTTTTAATTTAAGGCTTCTTAAGGCTAGAATAAGCAAAATGATTGTATGGCTGAACGAAACATCATTCACCCAAACAATCATAATGTCTAAAAAAAGCGAATCGGAAAACCCGTTTTTTACAACACTAATTTAATTTTGAATATCTGTGATTTTGACAGTTTGTCAAACTTGCAAATGGTTGACGGACTGCGATGTGCTTTTTTTGTAGAAAGAATTTCAAGAATCACACGTTTTGTACAAGAATGTTATGCTTTTAGCTCTTCAACCTCATCAGAACGACGATATATTCTCACGTTAGAAGTCATAAAGTGATATATCTAGTGTTACTCCTCTGTGATATTTGAAGTCGAGACTTGATAACTTTGTGTTGCTAAACGTTAGTGGTGTTGTTTGGAACTCTTGAAGATGACGACCTCTTCGGAGGACGTACTGTTAAGCGTAGGCCACGTTAGGTACAAGAAAGGAGATGGAACATTATACGTGATGAACCAGAGATTAGCATGGATGCTGGAAAATAGAGATACTGTGGCCGTTTCTCACAAATACGCCGATATTAAAAGTAAGTATTTCTCAACACTTGTTCAGGTTTATTTTCTCATTATAGTTTAGACGAAACTATTTTCCATCTTTTGGTCTTCTACTCGAAACAATGCTCTTTCTACAGCGGCACATAAAGTTGTTTTTTCATTTTGTAGTTCTAGTAGTTAAAATAACAATCTGAAAACACAGTTGGCCTGGCTCTGTCTTGCTGTTGGACACCATAAGTTAACTAAAAATATAATAATTATTTTGCTTTCCTATCTAGCACAAAAAATCTCTCCAGCGGGCAAACCGAAAGTGCAATTACAAGTTGTCCTCCACGATGGTACGTGTTCGACATTCCATTTTGTCAACCCGGCCGGTGCGGAGGCCCAAGCTAAGGATCGGGATCAAGTGAAGTTGCTATTGCAGGATCTCTTACCTAAATTTAAGAGGCAGATTGATGGAGAACTTGAAATGAAGTCTAGGTATTTATTATTTTTTTATTTACTACTCTATAACTATTTTGAAACCTTTAACTATGAGGCACATTCCACTTGGAGCCCCTAGCGCAACCATCCATTGGACTGTTCAACACTCAAAATAGAAATTTTGATCCCTGAGAGCATTTTACAAAATACAGGGGAAGAGGAATCCTACTTCCTACTGATATTATACATGTATGCGAAAGCTTGGATGTGAGGATGTTTGTTACTCAATCACGCAAAATCTACTGGTCAGATTTCGATGTAATTTGGTATACGAGTGGAAAAATACCGGGAATAGCACATCAGTGCTTTTTATCCCTGAAACCCTGGGGTGCAGCTAGTACGTATTAGATTGACATTACAGCTGTATGCTGTCATATTGAAACATCCATCTCTTATTATAGAAAGTTTGCATTTTTAATTTACAGGAAAATATTTGTACTTTTTTTATTTTTGAGCACACTAGCAACTTATTAAGGTGATCCATGTGTGTCTTGAAGGTTAGACATCTTGTCTAATATTTTCTTAAAGCTGTTGACTGAAGGTGCTTTGACAACATTCTGATTGAATCTGACTTATTGATTTATTTTACACCCCATCTGAGGATGATCTGACTGGCATTACAATTTGTTAAAATTCTGAAAAGTAACAGGTAGATTCAGTGGGTCGCCATCAACGTGAGTTACCAGGTACCTCAAAACCCTGAAATGAAATGAAATATATTTATTCACATGAAACATAGTACAAATGGGTGTTTAATATATGGGTCTCGGGGAATTGGGTGAAATGGTCCCAGCATAAGTGGACTGATCATCCGTCTGGTGCTCATGCTGGCATCCACATATAGCAAATAATAATAATAATATTTATTATTACACGACTGACCAAAAAAGGAGTGTTATGTTTTCAGGGTTCATGTATGTATGTATGTATGTATGTAAGTTTCTTTATTCCACCATAAGTCCTGAACGGCTTAACCGATTTTGATGTGAGAGGTATTTTTAGATTCCTTGCATTCCTCCGAGTGACATAGGCTATATGACGTCACCATGAAAACAAAATGGCGGATTATATAAATAGCAGACCAAAAAAATAAAATTTAATAAATCTTATTGAGTGGGGTATCAAATTGAAGGGCTTTAGAAGGCGATTTCAAAAATGTATATAACTTATATGTTTGTATGTACTTTTTGAGTAAAAACTCGTCAGTCGTGTTTTTTATTTTTAATAATTAGCTTGTTTATTTAATCAAATCTTGTTTTGCGAGGCAGTATCACGCAATATGTTTGCAAGTTGAACAAAAAGAGAATGAGCTCATTTTTATTATATGCTTTGCATTGCAGGTTATTATCTCTCCATCCCACATTGAAGCATTTATATGAAGACTTAGTAATATCAAAGGTTATAAGTAGCGAGGAATATTGGAATACTCCCACACTAAAGCAATACACAGAATCTAATAATATTAAACAAGAAGCAGGTATATATTTGTGAACTTTTTAAATATGGGTGGGATTGTGGCTATCAAAGGCAATTATTATTTAACACTATCACCGCGAGACTTTCTATCAGTTTTCGTTTCCCCAGCGCAAGGCATCCTTACTAATATTATAAATCCGACGTTCGCGGTAAAAGGGTTAAGATTATTGACGGTTAGGACCAACTTTTTCGCTTACCATATATTGCTGTTTGTTAATCTTTAGTTTTAATCTTTCCATATCTTCATCATGTTGTCCTTAAAATGTATGTAGCTTTTGTGTCAATAAATATATTTGTATTTGTATTTACTAAATAAATTCAAGAAGATGACTTTTCTTACAATATATTACATATTTTTTAAATATTTCAAATTTTTAATCAGGTGTATCGGGAGCATTCTTAGCTGACATCCAGCCACAAATGGACGGGTGTAATGGCCTGAAATACAACCTCACACAGGACATCATAGACGCAATATTCAAAACATACCCAGCCGTGAGGAAGAAACACATAGACTATGTGCCGAGTAAGATGACCGAAGCTGAGTTTTGGACCAAATTCTTTCAGTCGCATTATTTTCATAGGTAAGTAAATATGTCTTTGGATGTTTGTAACCAAATAGTAATAAAGATTTAAAAGATTAACAAATAAAAAGATTGAAAAATATATTAACACTTAATATATACTAAAACGCATAACCATTTATTTATTCATTAGCTTTTCCCGCGTCTTCGCCCGCGTGAATTTCCCACGGGAGCAATACTTTTTCCTGGGATAAAAGATACCCTGTGTCCTTCTCAGTACTTCTAACTATGTATATGCGAAAATTCAGCAAGATTGGTTCAGTAGATAGAGTGTGAAGAGGTTACAAACATATTAAATAAGCGTGGCCTTCGAGTCTCACGACTCTTGGCTCTTTCTACCCCGGAAGGGATAAAGACGTGATTCCTGTACCTTCTGTATGTAAATAAACAAACAAACAAACGAAATCACTTTCGCATTTATAATATTAGTAGTTAAGATTGTCATCAGGGAGATCTGTGGGATCATGAACCCCAGTTTCAGCTTTATTCTATGTATGCATATAGATGTTTGTTGTTTGATGTTTGCCGACCTCCAACAACCTGGACACAAACAATTTAAAAGGATTTAAAAGCAGCCAATACAGACAAAGTGACAACCCTACAACCGTACGGCGCGGCGTGGCGCAAATTTTCTAGGAGAGGTGACCCCAAATAAATTAAGACCAAAGTAAGGAAGAACAAGAAGATAGATATAGATGTTTGACGTTGTTCCAGAGACCGCATCGCCTCATCTTCCAGTAAAGACCTGTTCGGCGAGTGCGCCAAGATGGACGACCAGTCCATCGCGTCCGCAATGAGACACACCACTTTGGACCTCACCGTATGTCCTAATGAGCGATTTTCCGAGACCCAAATTAAAAAAAAAAACAGATGACTTTATAGATTCAGTAAAAGGCGAGTCCATACAAAAATGCACGGAATTGGCATTTAAAAAAAATAAAACCTAATAAAAAAACATCTAAAAAGTATCAATATTGTGTATATGCAATTGTCAAATTGTTAGGCGATTTTTTTTTCTGCCTCTTATTGTCAAGAAAAAGCGTACAATATAGCTATTATTACGACTCGGCTTTCATAAAACGCCATCTATTGAGATTTTATTACATCGATTTTTTTTCTTAATTTGACCTGTCAGAAAATCGCCCATTGATATACACTTTAAATTACTAACGTTTATTTTTTGTGTTAAAAAAAATTAAATTAGTATCTAATAAACTAAATCCTGCACGCCGCGTACACCGTGAGTAATGCTATTTTTGTTTTGCAGTTTTAAGGTGCTGGGCCCATAACCTATGAGGCACGTAAATAGCATGTTAGGCGACCAAGACTGTTTCAGGAGTTTCTTTCGGCATTTCTTCTCAGCAGTGGTCGTTCCGAAATGCTAGTAGTTTGTAGCTTTGAGACGTAATATACTATTATTATATAATTAGTTTTTGACGTGAAAAAGAGCCTTCTTTGAAGGCCAAGTTTCAATAAAGAATTTCTGATTTCTGCACACCAAAGTCGTAAAGTCATTTCAGATTTAGTAGTGTAGTGTTACAAAGAAAAAGCAAATAATTTGTATAAAAAAATATTTTTTTAGGTGGATTTACCTCAGTTCTCGGAAACCATACCTCTGCAAGAGGAGGAGACGGTGGAGCGAGACAAAACAGACAATAACTCCATACACCGCAATATGATAAAGCGGTTCAATCAACACTCCATTATGGTAAGTAGCAATATAGAATATCAGAAACGCATAATAACAGATTTGCGATTTGTTGAACATATTTATTTTTCTCAAAAATGCTCGGAAATGTAGACATTACTTCCTGGCCTTAGGCCGGGAAATTTGTATGAAAATTCATTCCTGGCCGCTGCTCAAAACTTTTCAATTCGTCTGTCAATGTCACATTAATTATGTAACTTGTCATACAGCCAATTTTGCTACCATCATAAAAAAAATGCATTCTTCGAGCATATTAATCACAGATTTTTTTTTATATTAAGAGTATTTAAGTCTATGATATTAATGCTTTTTCGTTGTGAGAAAAAAAAATAAAATCTATGCTACAATTTTTGCGTAAAATATTACTGGGCTATATGGGCTATGTTTCCTTGTCACTAATTGACAATTAAATATTTAAAAATGTCCGAATATAACAAATATTACCAACATTATTTATTATTTTTTTATTAATTTATTTATTTGCATCTCTTTTTGTACAGTTTTAAATTTATAGTATTACAAAAATCCTCTCCATCGAATCAAAAGAAAGAAAGATCATCGAAAGAAATCTCCGCACAATGCGGGCCGTGTTTAGGAATACCGCCCGAGTTATGAATATTATTTTTATATTCATTTTTTATTTATTTATTTCTTCACATTTATTGAGAAAAGCACTATACATGCCTCGGCGGGAACTAGAATTTGCTGGACTCGTAATTATTCATAATACTATTATATAAAAAATATATACTATAAAAAATATTATTAAACCTACTCGTCCAGCAAATTCTAACTTCCCGGCCTCTGCTGTAATGTACTATTGTCTTTACTGGCGATCCAAGGGCGGGCAATTACTTTGCACAGAGAGTCGCCATAGCAGTGCAAAGGGCTAATGTTGCCAGCCTCTTGGGAACCTTGCTTCGCGGCGACGTTGGAATCTTTTTTTACCTTTAATTATTTCTGGCGTATTTTTTTTTATATAAGTATTCTTATATTTTTTGTGAGTTTAATAAAAAAAAATATTTTGTCGTAAAAAAACAGATTAGCAAATTAACAGAAAAATAATACGACATTTGTATTCTCGTCAGTAGTATCTTTTTTTATTTTATTTATTAGTATTTTTTAATAATAAGCTTGTTATGCTTCTAATTTCAGGTGCTCAAAGCTAGTCAAAAAACAAATTCTAGTAATAGTAATACAAATAATAACAGTAGTAAAACGAATAACAACAAAGTTGTTGAGAACGGTGTGAAAGAGACGAACGGTGAAAACAAAGAACTAGGGGAACCTCCGGAGAAGAAGCGGAGAATATTAGAGAAGATACATTATGAGGATTTGGAGGACACAGGGGGGAATGGTGACGTTCAAGAATTAAAATTGTCTAAAGTAAGTTCACATACTTAAATACATTTATCATTTAAGTAACTTTATTTTACACACATATCACTTTTTCCCTTGGCAGAGATTATGGATTTCCCCTTGCTACGATCCTTACAAATCTCTCTCGCTTCCTCTAAACTTTTCACTCTCTTGATACATGCCCGCCGGTTATGGGCCCTCCACTATTTAGAAGGTCATTACTCATTTTTGTTTTGTAGAAAATTTAATTGTAGTGTAATATTTTACGTCTTTGGAAAATGCAGCAGTGGAGTTTGCTGCGCCGCCTCTTCTCCACTTGCGCTTTGGAGGCGGTGGTAACCTTAGCTTTAAATCATTTTATGACGTCTACTAACTAAAAAACATGTATACGACGATTTAAAAGTGCTGTTTTGTAGCCCATTTAAATAAAATAATTTTCATTTCAAAAGTGATGTCATCGCTTCTCATTTTCTTACTAGTCCCATATAAATGATTGGTTTTTGACATTTTGAAATAAGTAAAATCCATTTATTTTTACCAGTCCTATCATGTAAACAATCTTCACAGTACTTTTTGTTGAATTTTGTATAAAATTAATCAAATATTAGTTCAAACCTAAACATTCTAAAGTAAAACATTTATTAACCACGAAAGTAATTCCCTAAAAAGTCTATTTTAATTTATAGGTATTGTTGTAAAATCATAAAAAGACATGGTAAGATTGTTTACATGATAGGACTGGTAAGAATAAATGGAGTTTATATGATATGACTCTTTAGAAATTACCCTTTCAGCTGAAAAGTTAAGCTTGTAGATGGAAGCGAGAATCAGAAATAGTGACAGGTTGTTAACCTATCAGAAGACTTTAAGAAATGGAATAATTAGCGATCTCTTTATATTGTTATCTGCCAGGTAGAGAGATATCTGCTGGGGCCGTCGTCTCAGGTCAGTCAGAGCAATCCCACGCCCAGCCATCAGCCGCCACTTTCTGCGCTAGCATCTATATGTCAGGTAAATATTGTTTCATTGATATTTAATTTCTAAAATGTTTTTTTTTCTGCTAGCGTATTTATTAGCGCGTTTATTTTTTCTATTGATGTTTAATGTCTTTTTGCTTTCCTGTGATCTATGGGAGCAATTAGATAATTTAGATATTAGGTTATAGCTACTAGTTAAATTTTACGAAAAGCGACTCTGGACACATGCATGTCATACGACTAAATAAATAAATGGCAGCAATTTTCTGATAACGGAAAGGGAAGAGCGTTTTGGCCATTGAGCGTATGCGGTGTTTCAGATGTAAATACTTTAACAACTGGCGTGATTGATCTTTGTTAATTAATCCTACATTTACGGGGTTTTCAAAAATAATTGTTCAACCATAGTCATCAGGCCGTATACGTATTTTTGTTGTTAAAGGATTTTTTTTTTTAGTTATTTATACACAAAACAGTACAGTTTGTCGGCAGTCTATTAAACCTTAAGTTATGCTAATTTAATATTAACTCTATAGTTTAATCTCGGCATTATTTGCCTGACCTTTTTTATGGGATCGCCGCAAAATGTATTTGTCTTCCATAATCTTAGTCACCATGTATTCAGTTTTTACTAACTGCGCCCCAGGGCTCCGCTCTCGTGGAAATTATGAGATACAAATTTCCCTATGTTTTTACAAAACTGACCAAAAAAGGAGTGTTATGTTTTCAGGGTTCATGTATGTATGTAAGTTTGAAATATACTAAGTCCTGAACGGCTTAACAGATTTTGATGTAAGAGGTATTTTTAGATTCCTTGCATTCCTCAGAGTGACATAGGCTATGTGAGTTCTTAGTCGTGTTTTTTATTTTTTAATAATTAGCTTGTATTCCACGATGTATTCTACTCGTGTACCATCTTTCACCGAAATCCGTCCAGTAGATGCGTGATATGAATACGTAATTGAGTCATACGAACTCCATCAGAAATCCCGCTATTCAGGTAAGCATGGCCTTCGAGTCTCACGAATCTTGGCTCTGTCTACCCCGTAAGGGATAAAAACGTAATTTTCTATGTATGTTTGTACATAAATAATGTTGACGACATATGTTGTAAAGTGACGTCTTTGGATAAAATGTAGCAGGAGAGTTTGTTGCGTCGACTCTTCTCGACTTGCGCTTTGGAGGCGATAGTAAACTTAGCTTTGAGTAATTTTCTGACGTCAACTAACTAATCTAGTTTATTAAGTACTAGCTTTCGCCCGCGGCTTCGCACGCGTGAATTTTCCACGGGAACAGTGCTTTTTCCCGGGATAAAAGGTACCCTATGTCCTTCTCCGTACTTCCATCTATGTGTTTGCGAAATTTCAGGAAGATTGGTTCAATAGATAAAGCGTGAAGAGGTAATGTTGTGTACCTCATACGGCTATGTTGCGCGCCCCGCCTCCGTACGCTATGTATATTACGACCAACTAACTGATGTTCTACCGTATACATTAACTAACCTTCACACACACATAATAGATAGTCACTCAGCAGCGGTCCGCACACCTCGACGTATCCGAGCATACTGCCGGTGCAACGGCCCATTTTATAAGGAAGTAGTGGGGAGGCTGACATAACGTCACTTTGACGTAATGTCACTTTGACATGAACACTACAGGTAACAAACAAATAAACAAACAAACGGATTTGACGATTTAAAAGTGCTATTTTTAAGCCAGTTTAAATAAAATCAATTGATTTTATTGGTATTGCGTGATTGAGTGACAAACATAGGAACATCCCCAGGCGTGGAGCAGTGGGCAGGGTTGCTCCCGGCCGACGCGGGTGAGCGCGGGCGCGGCGGTGGCCGCGCTCGGCGAACTCAGCCCGGGCGGGGCACTCATGAGGCACCACACTGCGCACACTATGGCACGTAAGTGTCTATTAAGGCTATTGATTCATTTTTGCAATGTTAGGGCGCTGGGCCCATAACCACCGCACACCATGGCACGTGAGTATCAATTAAAGCTATTAATTCATTTTTACAGTGTAAGGGTGCTGGGCCCATAACCACCGCACACCATGGCACGTGAGTATCAATTAAGGCTAGGTTATAGGCCCAACACCCTAACACTGCAAAAATAAATCAATAAGGAGATTTATTTATCAGTGTCAAGCCCCACTTAGACGTTGCAAGTTTCTTGTAAATACAAGAGCAATAATTTATTATTCCAGTGCAATAATTGACTGTCAATAATTGCGAGCAACTGTTGTTTAGACCATGTGTGTAAATTATTGCTTCATTTTAATTGTATGCAACAGGCAAGAAACTTGCACTGTCTTAATGGGCCTTTAGGGTGCTGGGCCCATAACCTATTTGGGCACATCGATATCATAGGCAACCTAATGGTTCATACAGTCTTTTATCGAACATCTTGGGGGCAATCGTGACAGGTGAGAGTTGAGGGGCGGTGCTTAGCCTGGGTGAAGCACTACACCGTGGACACCATGGCATGTGATTATTATTAATGCTATTATTTTTTACAGTGATAGCGTGCTGGGCCCATAACTTGTTTTGCACACAGATCAATAGTATGTGTTACATTCAAAGACCGAAAACAGTAATTAAGCGAATAAAACGCTCAAAACGCGTTGTTGTCATTGCAATTGTAAAATGGCCAAGACATGAAATTCGTGTTATAATGAGGACTGGAAAATAGTAACAATGTAAATTGAATA
>CM031570.1:17186390-17374712 GCA_018467065.1 Ephestia elutella
TTTGAGCACACTAGCAACTTATTAAGGTCATCCATGTGTGTCTTGAAGGTTAGACATCTTGTCTAATATTTTCTTAAAGCTGTTGACTGAAGGTGCTTTGACAACATTCTGCTTGAGTCTGACTTATTGATTTATTTTACACCCTATCTGAGGATGATCTGAGTGGCATTACAATTACAAGTTGTTAAAATTCTGCAAAGTAACAGGTAGAATCAGTGGGTCGCCACCAACGTGAGTTACCAGGTAACTCAAAACCCTGAAATGAAATGAAATATATTTATTCACATGAAACATAGTACAAATGGGTGTTTAATATATGGGTCTCGGGGAATTTGGTGAAATGGTCCCAGCATAAGTGGACTGATCATCCGTATGGTGCTCATGCTGGCATCCACATATAGTAAATAATAATAATAATATTTATTTATTTAATCAAATCATGTTTTGCGAGGCAATATGTTTGCAAGTTGGACAAAAAAGAATGAGCTCATTTTTATTATATGCTTTGCATTGCAGGTTATTATCTCTCCATCCCACATTGAAGCATTTATATGAAGACTTAGTAATATCAAAGGTTATAAGTAGCGAGGAATATTGGAATACTCCCACACTAAAGCAATACACAGAATCTAATAATATTAAACAAGAAGCAGGTATATATTTGTGAACTTTTTAAATATGAGTGGGATTGTGGCTATCAAAGGCAATTATTATTTAACACTATCACCGCGAGACTTTCTATCAGTTTTCGTTTCCCCGTAATATTATAAATGCGAAAGTGAGTTTGTTTGTTACCTTTTCACGCTTTATCAACTGAACCAATCTTCCTGGAATTTCGCATACACCTAGCTGGAAGTACGAAGAAGGACATAGGGTACCTTTCATCCCGGGAAAAAGCACTTTTCCCGTGGGAAATTCACGCGGGCGACGCCGCGGGCGAAAGCTAGTTAAAAATAAAATTTATAAAAACAACCAAAAAGAAATGTGGATACTTAGTTATGTGCAATATGAGCAATGGTTTTTTGTCGGGACCAAAAGGGCGCCAAAATGTTTGTCGGATAAATCCGAGTTCGCGGTAAAAGGGTTAAGATTATTGACGGTTAGGACCAACTTTTTCGCTTACCATATATTGCTTAAGTTTTTCGGGCTGCCACAGGACAGGCATTTTTTGCCTAGTGTAGGGCCAATGTTAATCTTTAGTTTTAATCTTTCCATATCTTCGTCATGTTGTCCTTAAAATGTATGTAGCTTTTGTGTCAATAAATATATTTGTATTTACTAAATAAATTCAAGAAGATGACTTTTCTTACAATATATTACATATTTTTTAAATATTTAAAATTTTTAATCAGGTGTATCGGGAGCATTCTTAGCTGACATCCAGCCACAAATGGACGGGTGTAATGGCCTGAAATACAACCTCACACAGGACATCATAGACGCAATATTCAAAACATACCCAGCCGTGAGGAAGAAACACATAGACTATGTGCCCAGTAAGATGACCGAAGCTGAGTTTTGGACCAAATTCTTTCAGTCGCATTATTTTCATAGGTAAGTAAATATGTCTTTGGATGTTTGTAACCAAATAGTAATAAAGATTTAAAAGATTAACAAATAAAAAGATTGAAAAATATATTAACACTAAATATATACGCAAAACCATTTATTTATTTATTAGCTTTTGCCGGCGTCTTCACCCGCGTGAATTTCCCACGGGAGCAGTGCTTTTTGCCGGGATGAAAGATACCCTATGTCCTTCTTAGTACTTCTTACTAAGTGTATGTGAAAATTCAGGAGGATTGGTTTAGTAGATAGAGTGTGAAGAGGTTACAAACAAACAATAAGCAAACATTAAATAAGCGTGGCCTTCGAGTCTCACGACTCTTGGAAGGGACTAAGGACGGATCTACCCCGGAAGGGATAAAGACGTGATTCCTGTACCTTCTGTATGTAAATAAACAAACAAACAAACGAAATCACTTTCGCATTTATAATATTAGTTAAGATTGTCATCAGGAAGATCTGTGGGATCATGAACCCCAGTTTCAGTTTTATTCTATGTATACATAGAGATGTTTGTTGTTTGATGTTTGCCGACCTCCAACAACCTGGACACAAACAATTTAAAAGGATTTAAAAGCAGCCAATACAGACAAAGTGACAACCCTACAACCGTACGGCGTGGCGCAAATTTTCTAGGAGAGGTGACCCCAAATAAATTAAGACCAAAGTAAGGAAGAACAAGAAGATAGATATAGATGTTTGACGTTGTTCCAGAGACCGCATCGCCTCATCTTCCAGTAAAGACCTGTTCGGCGAGTGCGCCAAGATGGACGACCAGTCCATCGCGTCCGCAATGAGACACACCACTTTGGACCTCACCGTATGTCCTAATGAGCGATTTTCCGAAGCCCAAATTAAAAAAAAAAAAACAGTTACAGATGACTTTATAGATTCAGTAAAAGGCGAGTCCATACAAAAATGCACGGAATTGGCATTAAAAAAAAATAAAACCTAATAAAAAAACATCTAAAAAGTATCAATATTGTGTATGTGCAATTGTCAAATTGTTAGGCGATTTTTTTTTTCTGCCTCTTATTGTCAAGAAAAAGCGTACAATATAGCTATTATTACGACTCGGCTTTCATAAAACGCCATCTATTGAGATTTTATTACATCGATTTTTTTTCTTAATTTGACCTGTCAGAAAATCGCCCATTGATATACACTTTAAATTACTAACGTTTATTTTTTGTGTAAAAAAAATTAAATTAGTATCTAATAAACTAAATCCTGCACGCCGCGTTCACCGTGAGTAATGCTATTTTTGTTTTGCAGTTTTAAGGTGCTGGGCCCATAACCTATGAGGCACGTAAATAGCCCTCTGGCATGTTAGGCGACCAAGACTGTTTCATGAGTTACTTTCGGCATTTCTTCTCAGCAGTGGTCGTTCCGAAATGCTAGTAGTTTATAGCTTTGAGACGTAATATACTATTATTATATAATTAGTTTTTGACGTGAAAAAGAGCCTTCGTTGAAGGCCAAGTTTCAATAAAGAATTTCTGATTTCTGCACACCAAAGTCGTAAAGTCATTTCAGATTTAGTAGTGTAGTGTTACAAAGAAAAAGCAAATAATTTGTATAACATTTTATTTTTTAGGTTGATTTACCTCAGTTCTCGGAAACCATACCTCTGCAAGAGGAGGAGACGGTGGAGCGAGACAAAACAGACAATAACTCCATACACCGCAATATGATAAAGCGGTTCAACCAACACTCCATTATGGTAAGTAGCAATATAGAATATCAGAAACGCATAATAACGGATTTGCGATTTGTAGAACATATTTTTTTCTGGCGATCCAAGGGCGGGCAATTACTTTGCACAGAGAGTCGCCATAGCAGTGCAAAGGGCTAATGTTGCCAGCCTCTTGTGAACTTTGCTTCGCGGCGACACGTGTTGGAATCTTTGTTTACCTTTAATTATTTCTGGCTTTTTTTTTTTATATTCTTATATTTTTTGTAAGTTTAATAAAAAAAAAAAATTTCTAAAGAACAAATATTTTGTCGTAAAAAACCTGACTCTTCAAAACCAGAGTGAATAGGCTACTTCTGGGTAAGCTCGCTACATCGTAGACCTCATCTCTGTCCTCGGGCAAGATTGTGGTCAAGAGCAAACCCATCTTTAATAAAAAAAAAGATTAGCAAATTAACAGAAAAATAATATGACATTTGTATTCTCGTAAGTAGTATTTTTTAATTGTAAGCTTGTTATGCTTCTAATTTCAGGTGCTCAAAGCTAGTCAAAAAACAAATTCTAGTAATAGTAATACAAATAATAACAGTAGTAAAACGAATAACAACAAAGTTGTTGAGAACGGTGTGAAAGAGACGAACGGTGAAAACAAAGAACTAGGGGAACCTCCGGAGAAGAAGAGGAGAATATTAGAGAAGATACATTATGAGGATTTGGAGGACACAGGGGGGAATGGTGACGTTCAAGAATTAAAATTGTCTAAAGTAAGTCAACATACTTTTGTCATTTAATTAACTTTATTTTACACACATATTATCACTTTTTCCTAGGCAGAGATTATGGATTTCCCCTTGCATCGTAGCAAGGCGAAATCCATAATCTGAAATCAAATCCTTACAAATCTCTTTCGCTTCCTTTAAACTTTTCACTCTCTTGATACATGCCCGCCGGTTATGGGCCCTCCACTATTTAGAAGGTCAATACTCATTTTTGTTTTCTAGAAAATTTATTTTAGTGTAAGTAAAATGTTATGTAACCGCTCCTCATTGTCTAACTATGGGACTACCCAGTAGCGGATTTAGGGGCACGTGCCCCCGTGCCCCCCCCAGACTGCTTTTTTGTGTACCTACTGTGGAGGGAGATTCCATGACAGTGCATATCAAATTAAGAAATAACAGAAACGTGCCCCCCCAGACAGCATCAGGCAGGACTAGTGATGTGCCGTTTCCGAAATTTTTAAAGAAACAGCCGACAGTTTCTTGGAAATTTCACGGAAATAACGGGAAATTTTCATTTCTGAGAATTTTCGGAAATTATCAAGGGAAGAAATGTTCGGGAACAGGAAATTTCTCGGCGGCACATCGCTAGGCAGGACGAATGTCGATTTGTTGCACTCCCCCAACATTCATAGTCCACCACTTGTGCCCTCCCCAGAAAAAAATCCTAGATCCGCCGTTGGGACTACCCATATAAATTATTGTTTTTATTTTGTATCTTTTGAATTGCTGCACACTTGCTAAATCTGTGTATTGTTAGTTTTAGATTTAAGTACCTATCTACTTATAAGCATGTGTGTTCTAAGTTTATTCAAATAAAATTTTCATTCATTCATTCATTATCTGATTAGACTCGTTAGAAATTACCCTTTCAGCTGAATAGTAAGCTTATAGATGGAAGCGAGAATCAGTGACAGGTTGTTAGCCTATCAGAAGACTTTAAGAAATGTAATAATTAGCGATCTCTTTATATTATTATCTGCCAGGTAGAGAGATATCTGCTGGGGCCGTCGTCTCAGGTCAGTCAGAGCAATCCCACGCCCAGCCATCAACCGCCACTGTCTGCGCTAGCATCAATATGTCAGGTAAATATTGTTTAATTGCTATTTAATTTCTAAAATGTTTTTTTCTGCTAGCGTTATATATTTTTTCTATTGATGTTTAATGTCTTTTTGCTTTCCTGTGATCTATGGGAACAATTAGATAATTTAGATATTAGGTTATAGCTACTAGTTAAATTTTACGAAAAGCGACTCTGGACACATGCATGTCATACGACTAAATAAATAAATGGCAGCAATTTTCTGATAACGGAAAGGGAAGTGCGTTTTGGCTATTGATCGTATGCGATGTTTTAGATGTAAATACTTTAACAACTGGCGTGATTGATCTTTGTTAATTAATCTTATAGTTACGGGGGTTTTCAAAAATAATTGTTCAACCATAGTCGCCAGGCCGTATACGTATCTTTGTTGTTAAAGCATTTTTTTTAGTTATTTATACACAAAACAGTACAGTTTGTCGGCAGTCTATTAAACCTTAAGTTATGCTAATTTAATATTAACTCTATAGTTTAATCTCGGCATTATTTGCCTGACCTTTTTTTATGGGATCCCCGCAAAATGTATTTGTCTTCCATAATCTTAGTCACCATGTATTCAGTTATTACTAACTGCGCCCCAGGGCTCCGCTCTCGTGGAAATCATGAGATACAAATTTCCCTATGACCAAAAAAGGGTCTTATGTTTTCAGGGTTCATGTATGTATGTAAGTTTAATCCACCCTAAGTCCTGGGTGTCGACTCTGATTCAAATTTGACAGTAAATCACGTACTTCGTTTCACAGATGGATGGATACAGATGGATACACACATACTTATTAGAGGTGTGTGTATTCGCCCACACACACTATTATAAAATAAAAACATTTGGAATGTATAGACAATACAACTTTTTTTATATTGCCAAAATGTGGGAATGCATGAGTAAATAACCGGTATTTGCCGATAAACTCAATTTTTAGAGAAATATGTTAAAATTTTAAGATAGATTATCATTTCCTGAAGTCCGGGGCAATCTGTGTATATGATTCACGTAAAACTAAATTATTATTTTGCTTTATCAAATCTTTGCCGCAATATGCCTCTATGTGAATAATTTTATAAGCCGAGTCAAATATGAAATTGCATATTTAAGTGATTCCCTATTCAGATTTACCAGAAAATTAGGGAGTTATGGCTCGTTTACACAGTGCGAGCTACTGACTAGACAGTACGCAGCTACTTGCATTTTCTAGTCGTATGCCAGTAGCTCGGCTCGCCTTAGCTGTTTACACAATAATAGTAGCTGTCCAATATCTAGCGAGTTGTCGCGATGTCGAGGCAATGTGCTTTGATTATAAAAACTGTCTATGACCTCAATATTATGTGTTGAATTAAAAATTTTTGCTAGATTAATTATTTTCTAGATTCATTTCCTTTGCAGTATGTTCTAAAGATACTTTTCTCATATCTCTATTTTTGTAATTTTTATCAAAACAATTCCATAGGTTTTGTTGTTCTCTGTAGAGATTCATGAACATAATATTATTTTCGGGAGAACATCTATCCGCAGCCATTTTACGAGTAAATGCTGTGAACGCGCGTAGACACACGGGTGAGCTACTGCCGGACGTAAGATATGTCCATACGTTGCGAGTTACTGCACTGCAGCTACTCGGCAGGCTGACTCGCATGCTAGCTCGCAATGTGTAAACGAGCCATAATTTAAGAATGTTCGATTCGGGTTATCGTTAGGTACACGTTAAAAATTACATCGCTTTTTCAGATTAGATAAAATATTGAATATCTGCTTTTTTTAAACAAGTACAATTTGATTTACAAAAAAAGGTTTTTGAAAATAATTACTTTACTTTTTTTATTTATTTAGAACTTCTAGTCTGCGGTTTGCCGTGTTACCCACTATTTATACCACAAAAATTTGTATAAATTTTTCCATTTCACCTATTTATGAATTGTACTCATCATTATTTAATAATAGGGTTTAAATATTAACAGCTGGCAACCATAGACTTCTACATCCTAAGTTTATGCTGGCAACAGTGAAGGTGTCAAAAGTCAATCCATCAAGGAATTGTCAAGAAAACTAAAATGATAAAGTAGGTAATAGGTACCAAAGAGTTTTATACATTTTGTTTGTAAAAAATAAAAATTTTAGGTATCTACCATAGAGCAATACGGACTACGCGCGGATGTCCTTGTTGCTCTATGGTATCTACCATGGAACAAATAAGAATAGTATCTAACTATGACAATTTTTTTAGCTTTTTTTAACAATGTTCTATTGGTACCATCCAAATATATCCGCTAGCTAGGGTACCTAAAGATCAAAAGAAGAGTGACAAAATGACTGCGCGTTTTCTACCACAGAAATATTTTTTGTTTTCTACATAATATCTCATCTATTTATCTGTGCGATAAAATACTTCGAGCAACAAGGACTTTCGCACACGGAAATCCGGGCATAAAGTTATTATATTGTACCGTTGTTGTAGTTATAAAATACCTAGCGGTCACAGAAATATTTCTTTTTTAAATAAAGAGTATTAGTCTGTGCTAAGGGTATAATACGTTTATGGTTGTCCGCTTTTTTCGTAAAAAGAAAATACTCTATGGAAAATTCTATGTTGTAGAGATTGCAACCGGTATTTATCGTTAAAGACTTTGATTTGAGAAATATTCATGGCTGGAAATAAAATATCGTCTACAAAAAATACATTAAATTTTCAAATTTTTGACTTTGAAGGAAGACACTGACGTTTACCCTAAATTTCGGGAAAAGCGCAAATTTATGGTAAAAATTGCCCCCAAGTCCGAAAAATATAAATCCAATTTTACATAAATATTTTTGCTACAAACTTAACACACTACCAACACTTATTTACTTTTAAAAAAATTAATCCTATTATTTTGCATTCCATGTTCTCTAACAGTTTTTTTTTTCTAACTAGGTTATCTAACTTAACTAATATTATAAATGAGAAAGTGAATTTGTTTATTTGTTTGTTACCTTTTCACGCTTTATCTACTGAATCAATCTTCCTAAAGTTTTGTATACACATAGTTGGAAGTACTGAAATGGGTACCTTTTATCCCGGGAAAAAATAATGTTCCCGTGGGAAATTCACGTGGGCGAAGCCGCGGGCAAAAGATATTAAATTATAAATGCCAAAAAAAGGAAGTAATATTTATTTGAATTATACCTATTATATACTATTAGGTAACAAACAAACCAATAAATAAACAAACAAACTCACTTTCGCATTTATAATATAAGTTAGGATTAGTCAAGGTTTAGGAAGTTAGGATAGGATTAGGACATTCTGTGGATAAAATTGACAAACCCACAACTTATTTCATTTGTAATGATTGGTAATTTTTTTAAGAGATGGCCACATTTTATTGACGTGGTTTGACCACAGACATAAAATACTCTTCTATTAAAAATAAAATATTTCTGTGGATATGACAAGCTTGATAATATGTCATAAAATACATGAAACCCAAAACATTTTCAAGTAGTAAAATATGTTTAATATAATTGGTTAGGTATTTACCTACATTTTACCTAGTAAATTTTATAAAACATAAAAATAAACAAATATATAGGTGGAATGCACAGATGGAATCAAAAGCCCGATGTAACATTAAACCATTGCTTGATTCATGAAATTACAAGATTCAAGAACGAATTCATCTTCTAATGATAGTCTATTTTGCGTAACAAGAGATCAAGATATGATAACACTTATACCTATTTACTTTATATAAAATACATTGTTTTTAATGATTAAATATATGTAAAATATAACTTGTTATTTATTAAAGAAATCTACTATGTAACTATGATAAAAGTACAAAATTATTGTACACTGAAAGCAAATGCACGTATATGCCTTTCCTACGATAATATTTGATTTAATATATTATTTCGTTTATGTAGTGATCAAGATTACAGATCAGCCACTTGTTAGATACTTTAGGCTATTTTATTTAAATTATGTACTTTCTCCACGCGTTTTATTATAGTCTAGCACTAGTAAGTGCTACTAGATTGACAAAGCATGAGAACAATGCCTATATTTATTGATATTTTATATATTTAACAACGTCTAATAACGTACCTAACTCAATGGTATAAACATATTAGACGTGACGTATTAGTTGGCTGTTCTCGATTACAAAATTTTTCAATTTAGTAATTGAAACAACCAATCATAGGCCAAGAAAGAGGTCACGTTTGCTGCACGTAGTTGCTCCGCGCTATCTTGGGCTGACGGAAAAATATCGTTGAAAGTGCTCGCTTTTCCGTATCTTTCGTTGTCAAAATCAAATGACAAGCTGTCGAAAAATGCAGTTGTGTGTGTAAAATTTTCTGAGATTCCTGTGATTGGATGATCGACGATCGTTCGGAGTGGTGTGTAACTGTCAAATCGACCCGTTAGTTGAGGTTGGATGCGGTTTTATGCTTGTGTGTATTCGGTAGGACTACACACAAGCACAAATCACGTGGTTTCACGTGTCACGTCCGGCACGAAAGGGACTTGAGAGTGGCGCCCCTGAACGGCTTAACAGATTTTGATGTAAGAGGTATTTTTTAATTCCTTGCATTCCTCAGAGTGACATAAGCTATGTGAGTTCTTTAGTCGTGTTTTTTATTTTTTAATAATTAGCTTGTATTCCACGATGTATTCTACTCGTGTACCATCTTTCACCGAAATCCGTCCAGTAGATGCGTGATATGAATACGTAATTGAGTCATACGAACTCCATCAGAAATCCCGCTATTCAGGTAAGCATGGCCTTCGAGTCTCACGAATCTTGGCTCTGTCTACCCCGTAAGGGATAAAAACGTAATTTTCTATGTATGTTTGTACATAAATAATGTTGACGACATATGTTGTAAAGTGACGTCTTTGGATAAAATGTAGCAGGAGAGTTTATTGCGTCGACTCTTCTCGACTTGCGCTTTGGAGGCGATAGTAAACTTAGCTTTGAGTAATTTTCTGACGTCAACTAACTAATCTAGTTTATTAAGTACTAGCTTTCGCCCGCGGCTTCGCACGCGTGAATTTTCCACGGGAACAGTGCTTTTTCCCGGGATAAAAGGTACCCTATGTCCTTCTCCGTACTTCCATCTATGTGTATGCGAAATTTCAGGAAGATTGGTTCAAACTCAGATATCAGCGTGAAGATATCTGAAAAAATGTTGTGTACCTCATACGGCTATGTTAAACGCGGGCATTAAAACAAACATACGCGCATATATATTGCACGACCAACTAACTGATGTTCTACCGTATACATTAACGCCACGCTAAATAGATAGATAAAAATACGAGAGTCCGCACACCTCGAAATAAATCCGAGCATACTGCCGGTACTAACGGCCCATAAATTCGAAAGTATGGATGTGAATTTGTGACTTTGGGAGTTTGCTGACATAACGTCACTTTGTACTGCACGATTTCGATGAAACTTGGTATACGGGTAGAACAAATACCGGAACAAACACATAGGGTACTTTTGATCGCGAAATTCTAGCGAAAGTGCTAGTGAATTTTAAAAATACAGTTTAAACTAAAATCAATTGATCTTATGATCTGTAATTTCGTGATTGAGTGACATTTTAACATACGAATCCCCGGGCGTGGTTTGTAACTATTGGGTTGCTCCCGGCCGACGCGGGTGTAGCTGCGCGCTAAATTTATAACCACACTGCAATGGCACGTAGAGTGTCTATTAATAAATGGTAAATTCATTCGATATTTGGCAACAGTGTTAGGTGCGCTGGCCCATAACCACCGCACACCAAGGCACGTGAGTAAATATTAGGTTAAGGTGGTATCTTATGTTTATCTGAAAATACGCAGAAAACGTTCACTTTCATTATATTATTGTAATTTTAAGATTGACGGTTATAAAAGTGAATTATGATTTGAAATGTTTGTGAAAATATTTTTCATAAGTCATCCAGTCCAGTTTGTGGGCATGCCCATCCCAGCTCATGCCCGCAGCGCTGAATGGCACGCCTGTCAGTAAAGCCATCTAGTGAGTAATTTTTACGAGAACTCAATAACTAAGCTGATAAAACAGGTCGCGAAAATAATTCTGCTGCTGGCTAATAGGTGGCTATACAGTTTGTTAAATAAGATAAAATAAGTCAGTACGTCAATGCTTTAGACTTCATTTTTGAATGCGAAGTTTCAGAAGATTGACGTCCCCCGCTCCCTCCTCCGTGTTACTACTACTACAAATGAAACTGTATATCCGTGAACACGTCAGTAACACGTTGTGCGTTTTCATAGTCGAACGTCCCACAGTTACACAAGAACGGGGAGAAGTGCGGAAGGAGCGGGGGTGCCATATTGCGGGAGGGGCAGGGAGTTTCCTTTCTGTACGTAGTACTAATATTAATTCTGTGCCATGAGTGTAAATTATTGCTTCATTTTAATTGTATACAACTGGCAAGAAACTTGCACTGTCTTTATGGGCCTTTAGGGTGTTGAGCCTATAACCTATTGGGCATACCAATATCATAGGCAACCTAATGGTTCATACAGTCTTTTATCGAATATCTCTACGCGGGGCAATCGTGACAGGTGAGAGTTGAGGGGCGGTGCTTAGCCTGGGTGAAGCACTACACCGTGGACACCATGGCATGTGATTATTATTAATGATATTATTTTTTGCAGCGATAGGGTGCTGGGCCCATAACCTATTTTGCATATTATATGTTACGTTTAAAGACTGAAAACAGTAATTAAGCGACAAAAAATACGCCTAAAACGCGTTGTTATCATTGCAATTGCAAAATGGCCAAGACACGAAATTCGTGTCATAATGAGGACTGGAAAATAGTAACCCATGTAATGAATACAATTGATCAATAAAACATCATTACCCCAGGTATCATCTCTGTCACAGAATTAATATAAGTAGTACGTACAGAAAGGAAACTTCCTGCACCTCCCGCAATATGGTACCCCCCCGCACCCCCGCACTTCTCCCCCGTTCTTTTGTGTATTGGGACGTTATGACTATGAAAACGCACACATTGACGTGTTACTGACATGTTCACGGATACGCAGTTTCATTTGTAGTAGTAGTAGGTATATTTGTCGTCCAGTTTCTATGAAGCGCCCGCCCTGTGTCTCTGTTTAAAGTGCTCGAAATAAAAAGCCATTCAAGAATCAAGAATCATTCATTTATTTGAAGAATACCGTATATAATAGGTGTACAAACAGAGTTAGTCACAAGTATTCTGCCTTATAGCCAGGCGTACAAATATTATTCATTAAATTATTATACATTACAATATTACATCTCAAAATTAAAATTGATTATAAAAGTACCATTAAATATATATATGTCGAAATGTGCACAATTCCAATTAAATTCCATTAAAATAATTCCAATTTTTACAATATGGAAACATTACGTCTTTTTTCCACAGAATTAATCCCGCCAGACGTGAAGCGAGAATTACACCGCCTTTACCTCTCATGCGGGGAGTTGTTGCGTGAACTGTGGCGCAGTTTCCCGCAGCCCGCCGCCAGGGGGCCGGACGATGATGGTGCTGCGCGCGCGCACAGTTTCTATGAGGCGTTATTGCGGTTTAGGAACGTCAAGCTGAGGCCGTTTGAGGTATGAAATGATTTTTTTTTTATTTACTTTAAATGTAGTCTATAGGATGGAATATAAAGCCTGACCAGAAATATAAAAACCCTGAATTAGAGGACGCGTTTTATATTGCAACATTATTAAAAGCAGTAGCGGATAAAAGAGGCACGGGGGCACGTGCCCCCCCCACCCCCCCCCTATTATTTTGTGTACATACTGTGTAGCATAGATTACTAGTGTATATAATGTACTGTGGAGGCATCTTCCATAACAGTACATATCAAATTATGATTCGAGTTGTTAAAATAACAGGATTTAATACCAGTAATAATTTCTTACAAGTATTTCCAAAAAAAATGAATTTAGGAACAAGCTAATTATTAAAAATAAAAAAACACGACTGACAAGTTTTTACTCAAAAAGTACATACAAACATATAAGTTATATACATTTTCGAAATCGCCTTTTAAAGCCCTCCACTTTGATACCCCACTCGATAAGATTGATCAAATTTTATATTTTTGGTCTGCTATTTATCTCATATATAATCCGCCATTTTGTTTTTATAATGACGTTATATAGCCTATGTCACTCGGAGGAATGCAAGGAATCTAAAAATACCTCTCCCATCAAAATCTGTTAAGCCGTTCAGGACTTATGGTGGAATAAAGAAACTTACATACATACATTCATACATACATGAACCCTGAAAACATAACACTCCTTTTTTGGTCAGTCGTGTAAAAACATGTTTTATTTATTTTTTGTCCTTTGCTAGGTTTTAAAATTGCGCAACCGATTTAATCGTTGGAATGTATACCAATTAATACAATACAATTACGGCTAATTGTACCCCTATGTTATAAAAAATAGTTATTCTGTACCACTAATCACTAATAGAATCCATTTAAAAGTAAAATGAAAATTATTTCTTTCTTTTTTCATTTCAAAATTCTTTCTTTTTTTTATTTCATTTCTTTTTAGTTCTATCCGAATGTCGGATGAAACAAATTGCAATAATATGATCATTTTGCCTTTATTTATACATATTTATAAATTTTTCTTTTAAAACAAATGGCAATCTGTATAGTTCAGATATTCTATATAATACTTAGGAAATATATAGAATACCTAGAACGTTTTGGCCGTGTTATGTACCATTATCCATTACATACCCTAGGTAATTAAAACAATTCCTAGGGATTGATACTTGATGATCCACCGACCGGCAATATGTAAAATAATAGTTTTTTCTATATCTTCTATATTTATGGATGATGATTGGGTAAAAAATAAAATAAATAATGCTATTTAAATAATGAAACATAATAATTGAATGTCACTTTAATTGATCAATTTTGTTTATAACATGGTTTACTATTTTTTTAGTTCTAATTAAAGTAAAATGGGAATGCTTTTTGACTCCATTAAAAGTGACGTCACTGTTGAGTACTGTCATACAAATCCCATATAAATTATTGTTTTTGACATTTAGAAAAAAGTATCTAATTTGACTTGTTGTCATCTACCCTATCAAATTAAACATGCTATATCACGTAAAATGAACTTTAAAAATTGTCATAAAATAAAAACGCGAAAACCATTACCAAACCACTAAACCATTTGCTTTTTTTTACAGGAAAAAATGCTCCGTGACCTAACTCCCTTAGCGACCACTCTAACTCGCCACATGAACCAAATGATAGACACAGCTTGTAACAAATACGCCGTTTGGCAACAAAGGCACGCCAAACTCAGGTAGTATACAGCCAGTGTCAATATAGACATACCATAGACTTTTGTGAAGAGACATTTAGGTTATGGTGAAAAAAATAACTTTAAAAACAGTGATAATGGTGTTACTAAATATGGTGTAACAAGCATGCTAAACGAAGTGTTCACTGAATATCAATTCAGACATGCCATAGATATTTGAGAGGAAAAACTAGTTATGGTACAGAAAATTCAGTGTTTTGAAGAAAATATCTTTAAAAAGTGTATAACAGTAAACGAATACGCCGAATGTAGTGTGTGTATAAAACGAATACGCCGTATTAATGAAGGCACGCTAAATTCAGATCGTATTCAACCAGCTCCAATCTAAAAATACCATATCCACACTATAAGGAAATTTTTAGGTTATGGTGCAGAAATTCGAAGAAAGTGTAGAAAATAACTGTATAAAGTGTGAAACAGCAATAATGGTATTGCCACGTGGAAAAATTTGCAATTTTGTTGGCAATATTCACCCTGGTGGTATTCGCTCAGTATAAATTTGGGCATACCGTAGACAAGTGTTGATAAACCGGTATGGAAATTACGATTAATATAAACAAACTATGAAAATAACAAAATATCTAAAACAGTGATATTATAACCGATACTGTATGTTATAAATAATTACTTAGCCAAACTTTATTAATCTGCACAACCAATGTCGCATACACATAGACTTTTGTAACTAAAAAAAATATTTGTCGGATAAATATGTTACTTGTATAACATCACTTCTAAAAACTCTAATTTATCTTTGTTCCATTTCGATCATAATGTCAGAGCGGCCATTTTGTTTTGTTGACAAAATGGCGACTACACATTACATTAATTAATATGTTTCGATGTAAAAATTGTAAATAAATGTGTCCACTGTACAATAATACACATATGTAAATATTAATAAATATGAAGGTAGTTATTTAAATTAAGGAAATAATGCATTTTATAAACCAAATCTAACCGAATGTTTTAGTGCAACACGAGTTCTTTTTGCTCAGATTTGCCGGTTAAACTTCAGTTTTTATATAAAAAAACTTAATGTCAAGTGACCTTTCGAAAATAAATAATTCAAGTGTTATGAATGGCGTAAAATAGGGAATAAATTACTGCGATGCTATCACACCAGAGGGCAGCACTAGTAAACTGCTAAAAAGTAACAACTGGGTAAAGAAATAAACAGAGTATTTTGATATTGACTAGAAGTCTTTCAAAGCATGACAAGTGACATTGTCTTGTGCATAATGGCATCGAGTTTGTTTACTACCTGTGCTGGTGTCGCCATCTGCCTACAGCTTTAAGCTAAGGCCATACTATACGTGCCAAGCTTATAGAGAAGCTAAGAGCTACTAGTGTTGCAGAAATAGTGTTGACTATCGATAGTATTGTCAATAGTATTGTGACCTAGAAAAATAGTCACACTATCGATAGCATTGATACAATTGATAGAAGTAGTAGATAAACTAATTTAATAGTATTGATATTATTGTCACTTATATTTCAACAAGCAATCGATACTATTGCACTACCGATAGCTTGTAAAAATTCAATAGGATCGATACTATCGATAGTTTTGGTTATCATAAATAGTTTTGCAAACTATTGGCTAACGATAGTGTCGATACTATCGATAGTATGACTATTTTTGAAGGTCAACTATCAATAGTCAAACTATCGATAGTCAATAGTCAAACTATCGAAACTAACACTTTCACGCTGTCGTTGATGAGAACAGAACAAAATTGCAAAGTCACAATTAACCACTGCTTCGGCCGTGCAATTTCAATACCAAGCAAGAGTCAAAATTAAAAAAAAAACGTGTTTTTACTACATCCGCTTTAGATAGCTTTATCTAAAGCAGATTCGGTAATAACATTTTCAAAATTTGTCCCAAGCAAGGGACAAATTTTGAAATTGCATCGCCGCGGCTGTTCGCTACTCGACTCGCGTAGTGACTATCCAGGCTTCTAGCTATCGCATCGCTCGCGGTGTGGCCGCTCCGATAGTACGCCATACGTTTGTTCGCTAGCATCAGTCACTAAGCGAGTCCCTTGGCTCCTTGTAGTGTGGCCTTAGCCTAACGCATATTCCCTATTGTGATGAGTAACTTATTCGCTCCTATGAAGGGCTTAGTAATCGAATCTTTGGTAATCCATTACGCAGCACACTTGGAAATGTTTTCGTAAAAATAACGCGTAATTTAATTTTAAGTCGATTGAAACTCACTATTAAAAAATAATACAATATTTCGATTTTCTATACTATTTATATTGTCCAAGATTAAATTATCTGAATTATCGACATGTCAGCCAGAAATAGTCCACTAATGGACATAGCGTAGGATAGGCCTATCCCATAGACTGAAGATTTCTAAATCACATTTCAAATTCCTTGTTTTCAGATCCTTTATAGGATTTGTTTTTTTCTGGCCAGCTTAAATCAATTAAATATATAATAAAAATTTGAAAAAAATAGTATTGTCCAAATATTTATTATAATCTAAAACTGATATTACATAGTACTGATAAATTAAATTAAAAAATAATAACGTGTTCGTTCCTTATTTTATAAAAAAATGTAATTTAAGAAAAAAACGGCGACAATAAAATCGCATTAGATTTTTAAGAAATCCAAAATTTCGTGTTACCACTTTTGTTTTAGGAATATTAAAAAACTACTAGATTATTTCTTTTTTTTACATGTTGGAATGATTCTCGGGTGGAAAGTGGTAATTTTTCTAAGCAATATTAAATTTTCGATTAAAATATTACGGGTTTAGATGTTTTTCTTTTTAAAACCCAACTTTAATCTACTATTTGTGATTTAGTTAAACATATCTTCAATTTTGAAACACTACCTGGGACAAAAAAAAATATTTCATTTATTTGCCGACCAAGTGTATAATTCAATTATTTAAGATTAATGTATTAAAGGTGTTATAAAAATTGACCACCATTTGCTTCCGGTGAAGGAATATATCGTGAGGAAACCTGCACTCTAGTCGATTTGTCAGCTAATGTGTGAAATGGAGAAGGCAAATGGAAAAACCACTCCATT
Source organism: Ephestia elutella (assembly GCA_018467065.1). Taxonomy (NCBI): domain Eukaryota; kingdom Metazoa; phylum Arthropoda; class Insecta; order Lepidoptera; family Pyralidae; genus Ephestia; species Ephestia elutella. The sequence continues at coordinate 17,203,936 of CM031570.1, forward strand.
AACCCAGTTTTGCGTGTGTTTTATTCCACCTAATGACACCGACAAGAGTATAGCTATTAAATAGGAAGGAAAATAAATTTTGGCTCTGTCTACCCCGTAATGGATAAAGACGTGATTCTGTATCTGCATCAAAAAGATCTAAACTACAGTAAAAAACACCGAGATCTCTTTAATGTTCCTTTTAGCATTCGAAACAATCAATTTATTGTAATTTTAGTTAAAAAATGAACTCCCTAACTAAACTCCATTTTTTCTTAATTGTCCTATCATGTAAACAATCTTCACAGTACTTATTGTTGAATTTTGTTGAAAATAAATCAAATATTAGTTCAAACCTAAACATTCTAAAGTAAAACATTAATTAACCACGAAAGTAGGTAATTTCCTAAAAACTAGGGAAGTAGGGAAAGGGCTTTAAACTGGGGATTCCTCCACTCATAGGCGATCGGCTAGCAACCTGTCACTATACCTGAATCTCCATTCCATCAGAGAGCCCACTATTCAGCTAAGCGTGGCCTTTGAGTCTCACGACTCTTGGCTATGTCTACCCCGTAAGGGATACAGACGTGATTCTATGTATGTATGTAGTAATTTCCTTAAAAGTCTATTTTAATTTATATTGTAGTAAAATCATAAAAAGACATGGTAAGGACATAATAGGACAATTATGAATAAATGGACTTTAGAACATTTGCACAGACTTCCTTATTGCAATAGAAATAGGGCTTTTTTAACTGCGACTACTGCCGTATATTATAATCTCTTATTATCACTTCAAGAAACAGACTGAGTAACATTATTTGTTAGCCGTTGTTTGTAATCCTACTAATCCATCATAAATATGAAATTTAATAATCTCCACTATGAAGTAAGAGTTCGATGCTACGTTTACGTTCTCGCCAAATCTCTTAAGTACATCGCTTAGTTTTAATATGACCTGTTTTGAACTTCTGACAAAGACGAAACTAAGCAATATACGGTGTAACGTTAAGCAAGCATGTAAACGAGGCCTAAAGTTGGAAAAGGGGTTGATAGAATAGTTATTTCTGTATCAGATCCATAGCCGTTGTTTTCAACTATAAAACGAATGTCACTTTATATATAACATAATGACCATAAGTCACGGAGACTCCCGCTAAATCTAGAAACCTCACCCCTAACAGTTACGGGTAAAACTTAACTATAGTAAAATAATGCAATGACAATTTTTACAAAAATTTCACTTCAGTTCTAGAATAGACGTTATTTGGGTATGCTGAAAACATAACGCTCCTTTTTTTTGGGCAGTCATCGTGTAAAAGGGACGTAACAAGAACCTTTTGTTGCGGTTTCAATAGAGTTGCAACCGTTAGCTAGTGGAGTAACGGTAACTTCGTTTTGTTAAAAAACCGTTGTACCGTTAAGTTATTTTTTCTTGTTTTGTGTAATAACATAACGTATTTTTGTTACGATGTCCTGTATGTTCAAAGAGTTGATTGGTAAATTATTATTTTATGTACCTTTTAATATTACGAGCGCAATAAAACGATTTTTGAACTAACCTCTTGTATTTTTTACTAAACCCTATTGTAAAAAGAGAGTTGAAACATCTTTTCATTATATCGACGCACGAAAGGAGAAAAAACAAACTGCAATTTTCTTTGGAATGGTTCCATGTTTATTATACACGATTATTGTGAGATTAACATTAGGAGACCTACGCCGTTACAAGGAGAACTATACAGTTCGTTGCACGAAATAAGTGTATATCCACTGCCCATACCTGAACTGTTAAATAAAACATTTTGTACAACTGTTCACAATAGTTATCAAGCCAAGGCCAAAATGGCGGGCGTCTAAAATGCTTATAAATATTTTTTTATTAATACCAAATAATAATAACCTTCCGGTTAAAATTTATTTTTGTTTTATCTGTGGATATAAATAGCTACATAAATAAACTGCACAGGTATGGACAGTGAACGTTAAGTAGAATATAAAAATCCTAACTAAGTTAAACATAAATAACATTATATTATACTCATCTATATAAGGCCTTATACAAAGCGCTAATTAATAGTTAATTACGTAATACTTCATTAAATATTTTTCTTTATAAATAAATAGATTTTAATTGTCGTGTACATAGGCCGGCAGTAAATAGTTCCGGCTTGGGAAAAAGAAAATGTCTATCACTCAATAGCTTATAGAATGACATGAATTATGTCGTCAAATGTACCGTCACGAACTTTAATATGTATTCAATTTTAGACCTTATCCCACTGTCTTAAAGGTCGATGTGTTTACATATCATTGTTCGTGACTGTACGTTGCGTTGGCGCAACGTTACGGCAACGCAACGTAACGACGTACATGCGTTTCAAACAATAGGTCCAATGATATCGTTATTTTAAACGAATGGAATAAAATTTTATATTGTGTTAAATAAAATAATCAAATAAAAGTGCTTAACGATTAAAAGTACCTAATATTGTTAACACCTTTTGTAACTTATTGACAAAAATAATATTTATTTGAATAAAAAAAGCCAGAATGATTTAACACAATACTTTAATACAATTTTTGTTAAAACGAGAGCGCTAATAAAACGAGCCAAGCATTTAAAATCACAGATTCAAGTATTTTTTTTTACAATATTAAATATGTAAAGTTCATTTCATTCGGTCCTCAATTCCAGTTCACTTATTACCCGCCTCTGCTCTGCTTCGTGAAGAAATTATCTAAATTAGTGAAAACCGCATCTAAATCAGTTGCAGTCAGATTTTATTTTACACTAGCTTTTGCTCGCGGCTTCGCCCGCGTGAATTTTCCACGGGAACAGTGATTTTTTTTTCACAGGATATAAGGTACATGCAAGCCCTACGATCTATTTGAACGTCCTAACGATCCACACAACGAAAATAATGGCAAGTATGACCCCGATCAGTATAAATATGAACATTCCCCGCAATCTTTCATATAAGAAGTTACATAACCTGCTCCATACAAGCCATAGGATCTATTTGAACGTCCTAACGATCCACACAACGAAGACAATGGCAAGTATGACCCTGATCAGTATACTGATACTGATGAACATTCCCTGCATACTTTCATATCATGAAGTTACATAACCAGACAAGCCATAGGATCTACTTGAACGTCCTAACGATCCAGACAACGAATATAATCGCAAATATGACTCCGATCATTATCAGTATGAACATTCCCCGCAATCTTTCATATCATGAAGTTACATAACCTGCTCTTTATGCTCCATACGATCTATTTGAACGTCCTAACGATCCACACAACGAATATAATAGCAAGTATGACCCCGATCAGTATAAGTATGAACATTCCCCGCAAACTTTCATATCATGAAGTTGCATAACCTGCTCTTTATACTTCATCCGATCTATTTGAACGTCCTAAAGATCCACACAACGAATTTATGTTCGTTATTATTTGCAAGTATGACCTCGATCAGTATCAGTATGATCGTTTCCCGCAAAGTTACATAACTAGTTCATATCATCAATTTACATAACCAGACAAGCCATAGGATCTATTTGAACGTCCTAACGATCCACACAACGAAGACAATGGCAAGTATGACACCGATCAGTATAAGTATGAACATCTTCCTCCGGTATCGTCGTTGATGTTCGGCCGCCTTCGCGAGTTCGTCCGCGCCAGTTTCAACATCTGCGGCCGCTGAGGAGATGTGACTCTCCACTGTGTCTGGATGGGAAAAAAATCATCAATATACAATGTGTCCCGTCATCAGTGTCAGAGCCTTTAATTGTATGTTATATGGCATTTTTTATGAACAAATCACCACCCATATTTTTTTTTCTACTGTAGTAAAATGGCAGCCATTTTGTTTTTTTTTCGGGCTCTTGTACTAATTCAATCGTAACTTCTCGTATAAAAGTGCTATCGACATAAAATAGGTCTCATTTAAAAGCTAATCATGTAGACAACAATAAAATGAGAAAGAGATTTCAATATGAAAGCATAGGGCGGGCGCTTCATAGAAATGGCGCGTCAAATATACCTACTACTTCTACAAATGAAACTGTATATCCGTGAACACGTTTTATTTTATTTTATTTATTAAGTTTGTCAACAATTGTTACAACAATACATGGAAAATAACAATCACCATTCACCAAAAATAGATCTGATTGCACAATCTTTATAGACAAACATCGCTTGCTCGTTTTCATAGTCATAACGTCCCAATACACAAAAGAAAACGGGAGAGAAGTGCGGGGGGGGGCGCCATATTGTGCGAGGGGCAGGGAGTTTCCTTTCTGTACGTAGTACCTATTTATATTAATTCTGTAATGAAAGGCAAAAAAAAGAAAAAAGTAAAACAAAAAAACATTTTTGGATTTGTCCTTAATTATTAGTTTCTTGTGAATAAACAAGCCCATTAAAATGTTTATTTTAAATTTTAAAACAATAGGTGAAAAATAAGAAAAAAAAATTAAAAAAAAAAGTTTTGCGTGCTGATTTGTCCATAAAAAATGCCATATAACATACCATTAAAGGCTCCCACACTGATGACGGGACACACAAAAATTAACAATACTAGCTGCACTCTAGAGCTTCGTGAAAATTTCGGGATAAAATATACCCAATGTTTACTGTTTCAGTTTATATTCTAGCCATTTACCACATCAAAATCCGCCCAGTAATTTTTGTGTAAAATAATAACAAACATTCAGCAATTGTCACAAACTTTGCATATATACTCGTAACATTAAATAGGATATATTTTTTACATATTTATCACTCATCAAAACCTACGACTTGACCATATATCAAAAGTACCATTATCTTATTTTGGAAAAAAGGCTTATCAAACAAAATAAAATCGGCCAAGTGCGAGTTGGACTAGTACACAAAAGATTCCGCACCAAACACGTACAGACCGATAACTAAGTTATCTTATAAGGGTTCCGTTATTTCCTTTGAGGTATGGAACCCTAAAAAGAGTTTTTAACTTACCGACAGCTTGCCCCTGCGAGTTGACCATTTCAGCCAGATCCTGCATGATCTGGTTGACATCCAGCACATCGGCCTCTATCTTGTTGATATAGGCTTCTCTTTCCAGTAGCATGCTCGTCTCGAACTCCACCAGTCGTGCCTGGAAATTTGAAAATGGTTTTGCTATTTCATTAAAAAAAAAAAAACCGGCCAAGTGCGTGTCGGACCACGCATAAAGTAGGGTTCCGTAGTCATTTTTGGCACCGCGCTGTTTTGCATTTCTTGCAAGAAAAAAGTATATATTTTTATTTTATTTATAATTTCAAAAGTATTCATCACAGGATACCCGAAACAATTTTAAATAAGAGTTTCCGCGCCTGTTTCTTTACGTGAGTGATTTGAAGTTTATAGGTAAAAGACTTTAGAAATTACAGGGGGGGGGGGGGGGGAAACCGTGTAAACGACTTTGGCGGGCTATATCTCGCAAATGGTAAAGCTGATAAAAAAGTGTTGTATGGAAACCCTACCTTATTTTCATAGTCCTTTTCAACGATACCCCACACAAGGGGGTGCACTCAAAAAAAACGGACTGAACGATCTTATAAGGGTTCCTTATCGAACTACGGAACCCTAAAAATGATTTAGGTGATAAATGTTAGAAACGTAAGACAGAAGAATGGATTGGTTTGCCATTGCCTTCTCCATTTCACACATTAGCTGATAAATCATTTAGAGTATTGGTTTCCTCACGATGTTTTTCTTCACCGGAAGCAAGTGGTGGTTGATGAAAACTAACATAGGTAAAATTAAGAGAAAAAAGTGCAGTTAGAATCTACAAGGCAATATGATCTTTAAGACTAGGCAAGAAGGTCTTTGAGGTATGACTGCAATTTTGTCTCTTGACTGAAGTTGACTGTATATGAGTCAGATTAGTATACAAACTCATGTAGCACGGGCAAGATTTGAACCTAGGAACTTTGCAGTCACAGGCTCTACTCGGTCACAAAATCATTTTTTTTTATTGAAACTTGGCCTTCAAAGGCTCTTTTTCACGTCGAAAACTAATTATTTATCATAATATATTATGTCTCAAAGCTACAAACTAATAGCATTTCGGAACGACCATTGCTGAGAAGAAATGCTGAAAGAAACTCATGAAACAGTCTTGCATAACCGCTTCAATACACATTAAGCACGAAATGGCACGAAACATAGCAAGCGTCCGAGGCATCACCGCAAAACTAGGACGCCTGCTAAGTTTCGTTAAAAACGAATCCATACAATTTAACTAAGTGACCCGGGCGGTTGCTATGTTTCGTCCCATAGGTAAATCATTTTCTCATTAATGGATAATATATCTTCAAGCACTCGCAGACTTAAAAAAGAATACCTCAGCATTTGCTCTAATTTGTCATGTAAGAGGATATGTCACAGGACTGCAAGCCTCGCAAAATATCCGTCAATAGTAGACGACTTCTAAGTCAAAAATATTGTTGAATGTCTCTGAGACAGATTGCAATGTTAAATAGAGACAATTTATGTTCCGAAACTGGTGCAATTGTCGCGAAGCGAGAGTAATGCACAACGAGCTTGACAGCTCGTTGTGCAAAAGGATAAAAAAAAAGTTTATCTACACTCGTGTCGAAAAGATGGTTTTATAAAGACGTACTTTATAAACGCACATACATAAAATTAAAAAATAAAAGTTAGTAGAGTACTGCTAGCTGTATCATAAAATAACTTTTTAATCTTTATAGTACACTTTTACTTTTTAATTTATTAAATTAAGCTATGGTTTTAGGCTGAATGTAAAAAAGAGGCGCACGCATTCGTAGTTTGAATTTATTTGTTTGTTTGATAAAGTAGTGTATGCAACTGTACATAATTAGGCATTAAAACACTCGTGTGATGTTATTATACCACACTCATGTTTTAATATTTTCATTATGTATCAAATGAATGAATGAATGATTTATTAACACTTACATTTTACACTTAAAGATATAACAGTTGGCTCCACACTAGGCAACCTGCCTGTCCTATGGTAGCCAAATACGATTTGACAAACGTAATTCAAAAGCCGACATTAGATTTAGTACATTCTTAATAAAACACTATACATCTCAATACAAATTTATGCAAATTTTTAATTTGGAAAAGAAAGAATAAACTTTACTTTACTTTATCAGTTGCATAAACTACTATTATTTACCTGTGCCTGCTGGTTGGCGATGAGAGCGGCCTCCTCGTCATCGGCCGCGGCCTGCTGCTCCAGCTGTTGGGGGTCGCGCCGCGCGCGCGCCGCCACCGGCATGTGCGAGGACATCTTCTCTGACACTTGCTACAGACGAGTACACATTCATAAATACATATACACCGTGAAATCCGCCTCCTTTGGCCAGTAAGCAAAAATAAGAAATATATTTGGTACTACCAAATATTGGTACAGTCCGCGAGGCCTAAGCTGAGCTTTGCATTTGTGTAAGTGATTCCGAATAGTAAGTGCGCAGCAGATTGCGCAGAACAAGTGACAGACATCTCACACATCACGCTGGTTGTCAAAATGTTGTACAAACACTGCCTTTTTACACTAACTACTCTTACTCTGCTCTAACTCAGCTTAGACCTCGCGGACTGTACCACATAAATAGTTACTTTGGAAAGGATGCCTAGCTTTTTAGAAGCAGTCTTAGCCCTGGTCTCAATATAACTACCAAAATGGAGATTCGATGAGAAGTTGATACCAAGAAGTTCGAGGTGATTTGTGACAGGAAGAGGCACACCACGGAAAGTGGGAGACAAGTTGAACGGGCTCCTTTTAGCGGAAAATAGACACACTTGCGTCTTAGAGGCATTGAATCTCACGAGATTGGCATCACCCCAGTCGGAGACAGCCTGCAGAGTGAGATTGGTACGGTCCACCATTGCCTGCCTGAGACCGTCTATTTCCGGTTTTTTTGCCTTTGCACTAGAAAAATATCTTTCCGTAACGGCGCTATCATCCGCGTACCCAATAATACCAGGTTTTAGCAGATCGTTGATGTGTAGCAGAAAAAGCGTTGCAGAAAGTACAGACCCCAGAGGTACCCCTGCATTAATTATCAATAGGTCAGACGAGCAGCCATCAACGACTACTCGAATAGACTGTGTTCCCTCAAGAAATCAGAAATCCAAGCACAAAGGCTGGCGGGGATACTCATAGGAGGGAAGCTTTGCAATAAGACCGTCATGCCAAACTCTGTCGAAAGCCTTCGGAAAAATGTCAAGTGAGACAGCAAATGCTTCAACATATTTTTCGAGGGCTTCACCCCAAAAGATGCGTAGCATATAGAAGATCCCCAGTAGATCGAATTGACCTGCTAATATTATAACATGGCGAAAAGTTTGGATGTGAATTTGTGAGTTTTTGAGGATGTTTGTTACTCAATCACGCAAAATCTACTGGACGAATTTCGATAAAATTTGTTATACGGGTAGAAAAATACCAGGAATAGATCATAGGGTATTTTTATCACTAGAAATTTCCTACAGGAACGCCTGCAAGTCAGCCGTTCCACCTGCAGCTTGGCGTGATCCCCGCGCCACACTATCCTCAGCTGTATGCTGTATTCCCTCACTCTACTGCACAGCAGAGTAGTTTGCCAAGGCATCTTCTGGAACGCTCTGCGTCAGCTGCTCCACTCTGGCAGCTTCTGCGGCTTGTCCCCGCGTGTCCGCACCACGATCCCCAGTCGCTGAATATCACGCGCAGTGGCTGGACACGGACCCATTAACACGCTGCTGGGTTTCTGTGGCTACAACATTGAGATATGTTCCTTTTAAAGTTTCATTTCTAATTTGATTTCCAGGAGACGCATCGTGATATTAACCAATTAAGACCAAACATTCCCGGATTTGATCTCGTGGGCCGAAATCCCTCACCCAAAACATGGCAGCGCTGTGTTTGTCAGTCCCAACGTCAAGGTGGTGTCAACCTTCTGTTTTTTTGGGATAATTCGGTAGAACAAATAATCATAGATATCCCAAATTGTTCTGTAACATCAATATATAAACCCTCAGATGTTCCGTTTCAATTTCGCAAACCGGCCAATTACGAGAACCACCGCATCAAACTTGTAGCTGGCGACTTTAACAGCCACCAGCACAAGCAGCTACCGGGAAACAGATGCAAATGGTCAGGCAGTTGAAGAATGGGCAGAGGCAAACGATCTTATGCTTATTCATAATGCTAAGCTCCCCGGGCTTCTTTCAATAAAGCGATGGCGATGGCGTGCGGATACAACCCGGATTTATTTTTTGCCAGCTCATGTATATCCCAACAATGCAATAAAACAGGTTTGCCCCCCCGTTCCCAGAATACAACATAGACTTATTATGTGCTCAGTACAACCCGTAGCTAATCCAGTTATGGTCCCATCCAAGCGCCGCTTCAACTACGATAAAGCCAACTGGGAAAGATACGCACAAACTATCGACGGCAACCTCCTAAATATATCACCAACACCTGACAACTATGATCAGTTCATACAAGTGAGCAGCAACTGCATCACGTCGACATATTCCACGAGGTTGTCGTACAGCTTATGTCCCAGGGCTGTCTAATGAATCCGCTGATCTGCTGAGACAGCATGAAGACCTGTATTCCAAGGATCCTTTCCCTCAGAAGAAACCATCCTGGCTGGTGAGGACTCTACTGTCTCGGATCAGTGTGACTCGACGAGAGAGATGGACAGCCTTAGTCACGAATCTTGACCTTGCTCATAACAGCAAAAAAGCCTGGAACTCCGTTCGTAAACCTACCGGCGAGCCACCAGCTGCTACATCGCCAGGTCAGGTCACGGCTAACCAAGTGGTACACCAACTCCTACTCAATGGCAAGACCAAACGTCGGCAGGGCACAACACCTCAATCTAGCTGTCCAGACTCTGGCAATATTATCAGCCAATCTTTTACAGTGTCAGAACTTGTTACAGCCATTAAAAAACCTTAAAGTCTGGTAAAGCTTCTGGTGTCGATAATTTATCTGTTGAACAAATCCAGAATTTAGGTCCAATGGCTATCTCCTGGTTGCTAGAAATGTTTAATTCCTGTCTGGCAACGGGTCGCATACTGCGTCTTTGGAGAAAGGCTAAGGTGATTGCCCCTACCAAAACCTGGAAAACCTGCAGATGATCCCAAAAGCTATCGACCCATATCTTTACCAGTCATACCCATAAACTGCTGGAAAGCAATGCTGCTAAACCGCTCAAGTCAGTATCGTCGAACCTAAGCTCATCCCGGAACAGGCTGGATTCCGTCCAGGAAAATCCTGCTGTAGCCAAACATTAAACCTCACTCAACACATTGAGGATGGGTTTGAGCTGGGTCACGTAACTGGGGCAGTGTTTGTAGATCTTTCCGCCGCGTATGACACAGTAAATATTAAGCGGCTTCTTTTGGAAAGTTGGTGAAATGACTGGCGACCATGCTCTCACACAAAAAATATTAAGTGAGCTGCTCCGCAACCGGCGCTTTCAGGTCTATCTTCTTTCAGATAAGAGTCGCCGGAGAACACTTAAAAAAATGGTTCTCTCCGCAGGGCAGTGTTCTTTGCGCCACTACTATTTAATATTTACACGAATGACCAGCCTTCTCCACCAGACACAAACAGGTTCCTGTACGCCGACGATTCATTTCTAACTCTCCCAAGTTTTGTCTTTTGAAGAGGTTGAAAGGAATCCCACGGGGGCACCCAATGTATTGAGTTCCTAATATGAGGAGAATTCCTTTTGAAACCGAACCCTTCAAAGACGCAATCTTGCGCATTCCATTCGGTGTAATCGAGAGTTCCGAAGGCCCCCTTTCTGTCCAATGGCAAAACACCCAAATTGCTTCACTGCTCCACTCCTAGGTACCTTGGCATCACTTTGGACCGATCTCTGTCTTTTAAGCAGCACTGCCTTAACACCAAACAGAAAGTGGGTACCTGAAGCAATCTACTACGCCGATTAACGTCCACCAATTGGGGAGCCTCACCACGGGTTCTACGTACGACTGCATTGGCTCTTTGTTTTACGGCAGGCGAATATGCTAGCCCAGTCTGGAGCTGATCAGAAGCACACTCAGCAGGTGGATACAGCTCCAAACGACACATGCCGGATTATTACAGGCTGTCTCAAACCAACCCCTGTGGAAAAAGCTTGTATCCGTTAGCTGGTATTGCGCCTCCGCGGATGTCCGTAGGGATGTGGCTGCCTCCATTGAAATGGTCAAAAGGGTAACCGACACTCGACACCCACTTTACGACCATGTGCCGGTTACCCAGGGACTGAAGAGACGCCACAGCTTTATTAAGGAGGTGGTGCCTCTGATTGGTGAAGCCTTCTTTGCAGTCTCGGATTACTGACTTGTGGGTGGAAGAGATATCCCGCAGCGTCACCCAACCCGCTATCAGAGCACCTCGCCCCTGGATCTAGTCTACCCCTTGGCCGACATGGAAGTTCATAAACAGACTCCGGACACAAGTCGGCCGAAGCAAAGAAAATATGTCCAGGTGGGGATATAGCTCTGGAACAGCTCGTTTGTGTGGTGCCTCTCCTCAAACTATGGCACATTTATTGTCTTGCCCAGCGTGCCCTAACGATTTGTACGCTTAAAGACCTATATGACGCAACAGATATTGCTGTATCTGTGGCGCTGGCCATATTGGTCATCACAAATTTGACCCGCCGAGTCGACACGCTAAGAAGAAGAAGAAGAATGATTTCCAGGTGATAATGATCGTTTGCTTTGCCAGGGCATTTTAGTAAACAAGTTTTCATCCCCCAATGTAATTAAAAATTTAAGCCTTTTTAAAATGTATCAATATTTTTATAATAATTATTAGGCAGGTATGACAACTTTCAAAAATAACAAAGTCTCACGTTTCTTTTTATCTTATCTTTATCATGAAATTAAAATGATAAGATCCATAAATAATAATAAAGATAACAACAAAAACAAAGCAGTATGGAAAAGAAAACATGACAAAATAAGCATTTTGGTAACTTTTCTTTCTTGTCATGTTAACAACAGACAGTGTTTTAATACTCTGTTCAATCATCGCGTAGCATATTAAAGTCTAGAAAAAGGTAATTCAATAAATTATGTTAAAAATAATTAAGAACACTAGAGCTCGAGGCAAGCAGCTAGCACAGTGCATTGCTATAGCGGTGCAGAGGGGTAATGCTGCCAGCCTTCTGGGAACCCTTCCTCGCGGCAACGTACTGGAACCTCTATATTATTTATGATTTTAAGCATAATTTTATTTTTAGTTTGGACAACATGACAATGTATTAAATAAAGAACACTACTGACTCAAATTATGTATACTGGAGAACAAGTTACCAAAATCTAATATTGAAGCCTAATTTTTTTACAGACATTGTTAAGTCTTGCCTACATGCATTACCTATTCATAAACTTAGTCATTACACAATCATGAATCATTACACCGGATAACAGTAATCAAAGTTGATTTTACATGATTACATCTGAGTATACTGTATGAAATGATCGCTTGTTGTCTATGCCATGGACTCAGATATGAAAGTCATTAAAATGAATGTATGTAATAATATGTCAGTGCTTCTTAGATATTCTGTATTTTTTCCCAGGATAAATTCTTTATTATTTATTTATTTAACCTTTATTGTACAAAAATACAGAGTAAACGTACAATAGGAGGGCTTAATGCTAAAGCATTATCTACCAGCCAACCTTTGGGTTATACAGAAAATTTTAGGTGGGTGTATTCTTCATAATTTTTTATATTAGCTGAGGAAATAAGCCATTGCAAAAGTAAAAAATTATGTTTAAACCACTCACATTTTATCCCTAAGCTGCACATTGTCGTTAGGCCCGCCTATTTGCTTGTTCATCTTCTCCAAAGACCGCAATCCACCGTTTATTACATTTACATTCTCGGCTATGCTCTCACTAAGATTGTATAACTCTGTAGGACTGAAATCTGCGAACCCCACTGCTGGGACAGTGGACGTTGAGCCATAGTCCTGGCTTGAACCACTTATTGGCTCTCTTTCAGACATGGTTGAACTGTAAAAGAAAATAGAATTTTTAAATATTTTATACCTATTATTCGAAATAAGGTCAATATTGTACAAATTGAAGTAAGTTTACATTATTGCATTTTGGCGTTATCACAATAAAAGTATTTACTTTTCTATAAAGAGGAATGAAAGTCCGGCTTTTGTTCTTTTTTATATTCCAAATGCATTTAATGTTCTTTGTTTGTATAAAAAAAATAGTGACACAAATCGGTGATTCACTGGTCACTGCGCGCTTGTAAAAAAAAACGAGACATTTTCTGTTGATGACAACAAGATTACTAACCTAAGAAGTAGTAAAAATGAAATACTTTCAGCGCATTTTATATTTACGTTGTAGATTTACACTCACAATAAAATTATAATCATGTCATGACGAACAAATCACAAAATATCACTGACGAAAAGGCAAAAAAGAATTTGTAGAATTGCGTTTTATACAGAAAAACCGGATAGTTGAGTAACTTTACCTTTGAAACGCAGAGTTATTTGTGCACAAAATGTAGATACCTAGTGATTAACAGGTACAATTTTATTTATATACGCAAATAAACAAATTCGGACTTCCGACGAAGGCGATTTTAATTATTTTGATGAAAGAAAAGAAATGACTTGAAAATGACGTTTCAGCTTTTGACAACCAATGTCAGACTTGCTCAGCTGAAGTCAGCTGGGATCATAGAGCTTCAAAGATTTTCCAAGGATTTTCCCTTAGTACTAGAGAGATAGTATAGTAGGCCAAATCCTATTGTTTTCTGCGTGAGCAGAAAATTCATAAACAAATGACAAGATAAGACATTAGTGATTGGCACAGCCGACACTCGCACATAAATATATCATAATCAATAGATTTGTTAGTTGTAAATAGTTTAAAGTAATGTATAAAGTTCATAACACAAAATAAAAATGCAAACAGGCCTAAAATATTTTATTTATCTTCTATTTTATTATAATCGAAATTAAATTCTAAAAAAAAACAGCTTGATTAATGATTGGAAAATTTACATGTCTCAAACTTATCGAATTTAACTGTCAAAAGATGCACCACTCGATGCACCGACGTGTCATGATTTGCGAATCATAGTAATGTCGAGGATAAAAATCGTTTTGTGGACGAGTTAAAAACTATTTCGATTGTGAGGAAATAAACACGTAAATACAAGATTGACCTGTTTCCCGCCGCTTTATTTTTTTAAATCTCATGACATTGATATTAGGCTTGGGCTGCAGACATATACAGCCTACTATTAAATTAATGTTGTAATAAGTAATAAACCAACCGTACTTGAATTTAAATTATAATATCTTTGTCTTGAAAAACACATAAGGCAAATAAATTAAAGTAATGGCTCAATTTCTTTGCCTATAGTAAGTAGATACCTTAATGCCCTTGTGCACAAAATTCGATTTTGTGCAGCCTATATATACCCTGCACAAATAAGCACGTTTAGAGCATGAGAAGTGAAATTTTTTTTTTGCTAAGTCTTGCGAATAAAACCACAGATTACTAAATCGTTACTTCGTAAGTAAAACTCCTTGAATGCCGCGCGATGACACATCCCAAACCGTCCTTTGCTCTTTAAAATCATTAGGCGTTTTTTACAAACTATATTGCGTAATTGTGTAATGATAAATAGGAACATGCTTGCAACTGATCGATGATTTAAATAACTTGGATTTAAGATTACCTACTACATACCTGATAAATCTTGCTATTGTCTATTTAATTGGATCTTATCTGCAGATTATTGATAAGATTAAAGTTTAAAGTAATTGCCTAATTTATATTAGGTGACTAGGCATATCAATATCAATCGATATATTAATTGAATTATGAATCAATTTTACATATAATAAAACTGTAACTGGTCTGTGTCTGTACATAGGAGATATTTGAGAAAAAATACTACAAGGTCTTTGTAGGGCCAATAGAAGCCAAAACATTTTTTTCTGGAATTTTTGTCTGTCTGTCTTTCTGTCTGTATGTATGTACGCACATCACGAAAAAACTACTGGACCAAATTTAATGCGGTTTTCACTGTTGTGTCATAGAAGGTCTAACTTAAAATCTAGCGTAGTTTTCAACTTGACACACAGCTTTTAACCGGAGAAATTAACAATAGTCAATTACGCACGGACGAAGTCGCGGGCACAAGCTAGTCATTCATAAAACTGACGGCACCAGTTGAAAAGGTAACTACGGGATTTATTCTGATAAGGGAATTGCATTGTTTGTGTTACTGTGATGTGACCTTACTGGAGTTGAGACGTAGGCAATGAGTAGTCATGTGCCGTTCCAGAAAATTTTCTTATAAATAGCGGAAAGTCTCTTTGAAATTTCTCGGAAATATTTTCGAGATCGGAAAATATTTCGAAAAGCTCGAGAAATTTCTGAGAATTTAAGAAAATTTTCTCGGGAAGAAATTTTTGGTATCAGGAAAGGGGTGTTGCACAAATGTATGGGCAGCCGGCTATATCTATACCTATCTGAACTTTTCATTTTCGGGTCAGTATCAATGTATGGTACATTTAGTCAACAAAATCGTAATAAAGGTTAGGCGAGTTCCGCCAAAATGGCCGACACCCACTATGATTTGACTACTTGCTTGCTGCATGCCTGCTTGCATGCTTGCTGCATGCCTGCTTGCATGTTTGCTGCATGCGTGCTTGCATGTTTGCTGCATGCCTGCTGCATGCTTGCTGCATGCTTGCTGCATGCAAAAATTTAAAAGGATTAAAAGTTATGATGCGCATCGTTACAAATTGAAACATGTTATTATGAATGTTTATATCGATATCATAATACATGTGTGAAATGTTAGTTTGATATATCGTTTTTCTTGTAATAGTAGTAATTTTATAACGTTTTTTTTTCTGGAAATGTTGTTCGATATTATGAAACTGCGATAATAAGTTTTTCGATGTTTTAAGAAAAAAAAATATTAAAAAACGTGGAATAGTTTTCTGGGACATGATAATCGATGTGACAAAAAATAGACACCCGTTGTATTGTAGCACGTGATAGATAACGTAGAGTATCTGAATCTGACATTGTTATCATTGGCTCTTGACGTGATATGCTAATCCTAATCCTATCCTAATCCTAACTAATATTATAAATGCGAAAGTGAGTTTGTTTATTTATTAGTTTGTTACCTCTTTACGCTTTATCTCCTGAACCAATCTCCCTGAAATATATCTTCGCATACACAGAGTTAGAAGTACGGTGAAAGACATAGGGTACCTTTCATCACGGGAAAAAATACTGTTCCCGTGGGAAATTCACGCGAGCGAAAACGCGGGAAAAAGCTAGTTGACAATAATTTTGATTACTGAATAATGTGTTACGTATCTGTCCAGCAATACCAGTTTTGTCATTCGGAGAAGATAATGTTAATTTGATTTGTTTGAAAATTTTGATAAACTTTGCTTGGTGTGTTTACTGGGGGATGGACCCAGTATGGCAGATAAACTTGCCATGGATATTTGTAACCGGATAGAGATTAATTTTTTTTAGGTTACATGTGATGTAAGCTTTGCAAGCTTATAAGCTTGCAAAGCTTACATCACATGTAACCTAAAAAAAATTAACCTCAATTTCCAAACGTAGTTCTCTAGTTTTAACTAGAGAACTACGTTTGGAAATTGGGTGATATTAAACAGTCAGGTCAGGGCGCACAGAATTATAAATCTAAGAGTCATGGTCACGTTTTGTTATTTTCGGTGCTATCTATCAACCTCGATTAGTTATTTTCCGCTAACATTCGTCACTTACTACTTGATGATGATAAAATTATTCATGAATTATTAGCTATTTATCTTTTGATTTATTTATCTTTGATTTTTGTATGCCAGATGGCGCAGCATGCAAAACTGTATTTTTTTAAGATTTCAGAGTCTGTCGCATACAAAATATGCTCATATTCATTAGTTCTTCCACCCTAGATAGGTTGTTAGTATTTTACAAGTCACCTTAGGGGAATCTTCAAGTTAAGAAAATTCAACAGTATTTTTCGTAAAAAAGCCAAGAAAGTTATTGTCATTCAGATTGTTGCATACATTGACGGTATTCTGTGAAATTCTCGCCTCAGGACACATAAAGCAGCCGGAGTTATGCCCAGGCGCAGTGGCGATGCGAAATGAATGGGGAATTATTGCGATGCTTATTGTTTTTACTGGCATTTGTTAGGATGCACATGTAACGGTGTCGGTCGCACGGTCGTCGGTAGGAAAATATTGCAAATACTGACTTTGTGGCACATATAAGGGGAGAGGAAAAAAAGAGATGGATGGATTGTATATGAAGGTACTGGGAGTGGATAAAACTATGGCTAAGGATAGAAAATTGTGGAGAGAAAGGACATTTTGCGCCGACCCCAGATGATGGAATAAGGTAAGGCAGATGATGATGATGACTTCGTGGCACGAGTATTTTTTTTTACTTAGCTTACTTACTTACTTACTCCGCTGGCTCATTGAC
This sequence comes from Ephestia elutella, assembly GCA_018467065.1. Classification (NCBI taxonomy): domain Eukaryota; kingdom Metazoa; phylum Arthropoda; class Insecta; order Lepidoptera; family Pyralidae; genus Ephestia; species Ephestia elutella. The sequence goes on from CM031570.1 coordinate 17,221,477, forward strand.
CCCAAAGTGGATCTTGGCCTCCGATACGTACGAGAGAGCGCCATAGACTCCTATTCTGCGCGGTGGCTTGCTTGGTGCTTGTTTTTTACTTAGCTATCGATGGCAAAATCCTCCTCTATTTTTCATTACTCTTTTTTCTTTTCTTTCCAGTTCACATGAAACTCTCTCAAACCTGAATCTTGATGACCATCTTGTTCTTGGTCTTCCTCCTGTTCCTAACATTAGCGTAATCAAACTTTCCAGCGTTGCTGACATCCTTGTATTATAGTAATTTATTATATTGTATTATAGTAAGTAGGTATTATATTATGAAGATCATTAAGACTAAACAATCCATAGAGTAGGTGCAGAATCGAAGAATCGGTAGGTAGGTGCGCGAGCTGCAAGTTGGTGACGACTGGCGGGAGCTGGCGCGGGACCGGAGACGCTGGCGTGCTCTTCTGATGGAGACCAAGACTCACTTTGGGTCACTGAGCCTGGATAGCAAGTAGTAAGTAAGTAAGGTACAGAATTCATGTACTTTATACATTTCCACCATTTCTATTTAGGTATAATTTACCATTGTACTCATTTCGGCGGGTCCTTCGCGATGTCCTCTGCCACTCGAGATACAGGTTAATGCCTAGTTCGATGGTAGTTGGTTGAGCGATGGATCCGCCTGAATGCGAATGTAATTTAGAATGGGTCAATAAAAAACTTTTTCATTTTCATTTCATTTTCAGAATCAAACCAAATCAATTTCCACACTTACATAGGTATTTATTCAGAATCAATAAATTATTACTCATACATACAAATGGCAATGATCTGCGAAAAGCAAATCCTGCACATATAAATAGCAATGTTGAGGGTGATATTTTATTAACTTCATTTTTCCAGACATTTGTCACACTTGTGAATCACCCGCCATTATAATTACCACTATATCTGTACATGTACAGAGAGGAATGGAGAATTTATTGCAACCTCGTGCAGGCAGGCGATGACAGGAGGGAAATATATGGCGCTATTTATGACGAGACAATAATGAGCAGTAAAGAATATCATTTTGCACAAGCCGATCGCACAAAATTTGAACAAAGCGTATCTCTATCAATGTATTACATATTGTAAAATCTAAGTATCTTTAGAGGTGTACTGTTCAACGTATTATCGTCTACATATAGATAGTTCTTAAATTATAAGACACATATACTGTAAGATGAACGTCTGATGGTTAAGCTGCGCAGTAGGCGATTTATCGGTCAGGCGGGTCTCGTCCGCCGCACACGATTGGTTTGTCAGTCATACCCATGCGTAAGTTTCACCCCACTCATTTCATCATTCTTTTTATATGACGAGAACTAATTATTTTCGTAGTTATCCTTCACCCGAAGGAAGTGGTGGTCGATGAAAACTATACATGAGTCAGTTTGGTATACAAACTCACGTAGCACGGGCAGGATTCGAACCTAGAATCTTTGCAGTCACAGGCGGGCGCCCTAACCACTCGGCCACCACCACCGCTTCCGCACCAAGAGAAAGCATAGACGGGTGGAAAAGTATAAAGTGGAGTATTTTACTCAGCAGTAAGAGATACCACCTGTAGGGTAAATAAAAATAAAACCGGCCAAGTATGAGTTGGCCTTGCATGCCGAGGGATCCGAACAAAATGGGTTTGACTTATTCGTTCAGTCGTTTCAGATTTTTTGTTGCCAATTTTCAGCCTATTTCAGCGTTTCTTTCAGTCAACAATTCAAACTTGCCTAATGAAAAAAATATTTATTTATATTTATATCCCATCCACAAACTGATTACCAAAACAAACAACCCATAGAAAGAAAATCCCTTTGATTGTACAACAGGAAGCCCTTACCGACTGATGGTTATTGCTTGTAAAAATATACAGCCCATTGTTTGTACTTGAGTGAATTGAAGAAAGTGTGAACGAATGGGTAATGATCTTTGTTCGACGGTTATGTTCAGAAAAAAGTATTGACTTTTATTAAAAAAATTAAAACCTCTTTAAATCTCAACGGAAAACTGGCTTCTTGGTTCTGTCTATCAGTCAGTCAGATTTGGTTATAAGAAATTTACAGATTGGTATGCAAACTCATGTGCGATTTAGCGACAGGCATGTGCTAGAGTTGAAGGTTAAGGGTTTTGTCAATAAAAGCTTAAAAATATACCTACCCGTAGGAATTTCGGAACAAAAAGTACCCTATGTGCTATTCCCGGTATTTTTGTAACCGTGTATGAAATTTCATCGAAATCCGTCCAGTAGATTTTTCATAATTGAGTAAGAAACTTCTTCACAAATTCACAATCTCACATCCCAACTTTCGCATTTATAATATTAGTAGGATTTATGAAATTAGATGGGTGCTTATTTATTACCATTTGCCTAATCTTGGGCGCTAAATGAAGTCGGAAACTGATGCTAACTGCGAGTTGAAGTTACAAAGTTGCTGACACGAAGTAATTACATCTGGATACGTCTGTTCTGAACGCAGAGGGAGCCCGTAGCATTTTTCCGCCCTTACCACTCACCTTATAGTTACGCCACTGCGTACGACCAAATTCCCTGACATTTAATTTGCGGATGTTAAAATTCCAAGACCTGTATGAGGAATCGCAGCTAAATGGTCAGTTAAATGGTGAGGAATGTAGCGCATTCACAAAGCCACTTTTCTAAAACCTGATCTATTATCCTCGTAAGTAAATACCGTAATTAATCCTATCCTACTAATGTTATAGACGCGAAAGTTTGACTGTGAGTTTGTGATTGTTTGTTAGTCGAAGATTTTGCTTACATGGTTGAGAGGCAGGATTGATTTGCTGAAATTTTGTTCACGGGTATCATGAAACCTGGAATGACTAAAGGGTAAGTACTTTTTGTCCCGAAATTCTCGCGGGAACGAAGCCCCAGGGCAGAGTTTGTTGCGCCGCATCTTCTCCACTTGCGCTTTGGAGGCGGTGGTATGGTAACCTTAGCTTTTAGTAATTTTATGACGTCAACTACGTAACCAAAAAACAAGAATCTCTCTCTCTCAGCCGAAAGACGTCCACTGCTGGACAAAGGCCTCCCAAGGATTTCCATAACGACCGGTCCTTTGCCCGCATCCATGCGCATCCCGCGACCTTCACCAGGTCGTCGGTCCACCGAGTGGGAGGCCTGCCAACACTACGTTTTCCGGTTCGTGGTCGCCACTCGAGAACTTTTCTGCCCCAACGGCTATCTGTTCTACGAGCTATGTGCCCCGCCCACTGCCACTTAAGTTTCGCGATTCTGCGGGCTATGTCGGTTACTTTAGTTCTCCTACGGATCTCCTCATTTCTGATTCGATCACGCAGAGAAACTCTGAGCATAGCGCGCTCCATCGCCCTTTGGGTGACCTTGAGCCTTCTTATGAGGCCCATAGTAAGCGACCACGTCTCTGTTCCGTATGTCATTACTGGCAACACACACTGGTCAAAGACCTTAGTCTTGAGACACTGCGGTATTTTGGACGAGAAGATATCGCGAAGCTTCCCGAACGCTGCCCAGCCGAGTTGGATTCGACGGTTGACCTCTTTCTCAAAGTTGGACTTACCCAACTGAACTGTTTGTCCCAAGTATAGATAATTGTCAACAACTTCGAGTGTAGAGTCTCCAACCTTCAGAGGAGTGGGTGCGACACGGATATTAAACATAATTTTCGTCTTGTCCATGTTCATTTTTAGACCCACTTGTTGAGAGGCTCTACAGAGGCCATCGAGCATTGTGCCTAGGTCTTCCAAGGTCTCAGCCATGACTACGATATCGTCAGCGAATCGAAGGTGAGTGAGGTACTCGCCGTTGATATTGATGCCGAGTCCGCTCCAGTCCAGAAGCTTGAAAACATCTTCCAGGGCGGCGGTGAACAGTTTCGGAGATATCACGTCTCCCTGTCTCACCCCTCGCTGCAACTGGATAGGTTTGGAGCCTTGATCCTGGAGACGGACCGACATGGTGGCGTTTTCGTACAAACACTTCAGCGCTTCGATATATCGATAGTCAATTTGGCACCGTTGGAGAGACTGTAGCACAGCCCAGGTCTCAATCGAATCGAAGGCTTTCTCGTAGTCCACAAACGCCAAGCATAATGGCTGATTATACTCCTCAGTCTTCTGTATAATCTGCCGCAGCGTATGTATGTGGTCTACGGTACTAAAAACCTTTTCGGAAACCGGCTTGTTCGGGAGGCTGGAAGTCGTCAAACCTGCGAGCGAGACGATTCGTAATGACTCTCGAAAACAGTTTGTAGACATGGCTCAGAAGTGAGATAGGCCTATAATTCTTCAATAGGGTTTTGTCACCTTTTTTGAAGAAAAGTACCACCACACTTCTGTGCCATGCCGTAGGCGTTTGTCCCTCGAGTATGACGGAATCAAATAGCTTCTGAAGAGCTCTTAATACCGGCGTTCCACCTGCTTTCAGAAGCTCAGCCGTGATTCCATCATCACCCAGTGCCTTATTGTTTTTTAACTGTTTGAGAGCCATTCTAATCTCATAAAGGCTGACGTCCAGGATATCTTCGGTGTAGTGTCGGGTCAATCTGGCTCTTGGATCTTTGTGCCAGATTACTGACAGGTGTGCGTACGCTGGTGTATAATTGTCCGTAGAACTTCTCAACCTCTTCCAACAGCTCTGGCTTCGACGAAATGATTCTGCCATCCTCAGTCTTCAGCTTGGTCAGTTGGCTTTGACCAACAGACAGATCCCTTGCAAACACTTTTGAGCCCTTATTTCGCTTGATCGCCTCTTCAATACGGTCAGTATTGAATTGGCGTAAATCACGAGTTAAGGACTTGGAGATCTGTCTGTTTAGACGTCGATACTGAGCAGCATCGTCAGAGGACTGCAGAACCAAGTTTCGTCTTTCTTCCATGAGTTTGTTGGTGAGGGTCCGAGATCTTTTTGGTTCCTTTTTGAACGGCGGGTTTTGAAAGCCTTAGACCCAGCTGTTTGGACAATTTGCACAAACCTGTCATTATAATCGTCCAGATTTTCGCAGTCTCCCAGGCATTCGAAGCGATTCTGCAATTCGAGCTGAAAGCTCTCGGGGTTTTGGAGCTGGATAGGCGCTGGTCGGAGCGTAGACTTCATCAGTCGACACCTTTCGAGTTTTATTCTAAGATTCAATGTGCCTCTTACCAATCGGTGATCGCTTCCTGTTTTTACGGCATTGATCACAGAGACATCATTGAATATGTGCCTCTTCGTCGACAAGATGAAGTCAATCTCATTTTTTGTAACGCCATTAGGATGCAACCATGTCCACTTTCGCTGTTTTGGCTTTTTGAAGAAGGAGTTCATCATAAAGAGGCCCTCCTTCTCCATAAAGCCACGGCCAGCAGATGACCACGTGCATTCCTCCTTCCATATCCAAAATTCCCCACCCTCAGCTCATCATCGCTTCGTTTGCCCAGTTCTCGCGTTAAAGTCCCCCATCCACAACGGTATAGTGGGCCTGGGAGCTATGTATGGCTCTAGAAATATCCTCATACATAGTCTCTACCTCGTCGTCGGAGCGATATGAGGGCGGTGCGTATACTTGTATTACCTTCAACGAATACCGTTTGGTAATTCTGAGTACAAGGTACGCTACCCTCGCCGAAACACTCTCGACCTGGACCACGTTGTTGACGAGGGACCTGTGGACGATAAACCCGACACCACCCTGGGACAGTTGGTCGCCCTCCCGGAAATAGAGCAGGTTTCCGGACTTGAGGATCATGGTGTCCTCCCCCTCTCTTCGGACTTCACATAACCCTACAATATCCCATCGTAACCTGCTCAATTCTTCCTCCAGTTCAGCGAGCTTCTCGTCGGTCCGCAGTGTGCACGTGTTATAAGTTGCCAGGGCCAAAGGTCGTCGGGGTTGGTAGCCTGGCATCTGCCGGGGATTCTTAGCACCCCCTGCCCCGCTGTTACCGTGACCGCTACCAGAGTCCGGGATAGCGGGGCCGCCGGGGACTAGGGGCCGTGTTATGGGTGTAACAACCATAGGGGGGTTTTGCCGTAATCGCCACGCTTGGCAGGCGGGTTGGCGATCGCAGTGTGATGTCATAGTACGCGGAAAGATGCTGCTGCCCATCCTCCGGTGTTTTAGATCCCTTAGTCGCCTCTTACGACACCCACGGGAAGAGATGGGTTGGTGCTATTCTAAGGCCACACCACAGGCCAAAAAATAAGAATATGATGATTTTAAAAGTGCAATTTTTTTGCCCATTTAAATAAAACTCATGTCATTTTACAGTTCGTAAGCTAATAAAAAAGTTGTTGTGTAGCCGTGCCGCATCCACATTTAATTGTGCAATTTCGCAGGAAGCTTGCGCTCGCGCAGTTTCCTCGTTCGCAGGATGTTTTGCTCGACGACCAGCTATTTCTGCCGCTCGTCTGTACACAATGTAAACAAGCTGATGAATTGACTGACACAGGTGTTTGGAAGGTTTTACATCCAATTTCACCAGCCAAATCAAAGACACTTTTTTCTAGTAATTTTTCATAGATATGATACAAGTTACAACGTAAAGGCACCTATTAATCCAATTCAAAAGCATGATGGCTAATCGCGCCATATTATTCTTTAGTAAATAATTAGGTATCTATGGGTAAAGTTTAAGGTATCTATGTGTAAGTACAATGTGTAAATTTCTATTTGTGATGGATGCAATCAAAATTGGATTGAATTTCAATAAGTTTTGTGATAGAAGTGGGATTGAGCTGGCGGGACGTTTCGAATGCAGTCAGAAAAGTTGGGCGAAATTGCTACTTTCTGGATATCGGATGGCCGCAGAAGACGAGGTAGACTCAGAAGGAGATGCTGGACGACATAGAAAAATCCTACCTGCATGGCTAGAACTTTCAATAGAGAGAGACGAGAGAAAAAGGGAGAGGCCTTTGTTCAGCAGTGACAACAACACATACAGACTAGATGGAAGAATTAGATAGATAGATCAACACTTTATTGCACCATTTATAGAAAATAACAGTTGTAACAAAATAAGTATCTAAATACATAAATGAACGCAATTATAAAAGTATTTATCTAGTGATATCTAACGTGTGACGTATAGTGTTGTATACGTCGCCCCCACCACTGGCCGGTGGTGTGGGGATGTGTCAGTGCGCACTGCGCATTCTGATACGATACGTTGTGGTGGACGGACGTGTGTCCGGACATACTCATTGTCCTGGTGATTACGGTGGAACATCAGGATACCTGGTTGCGATGTACAGTTACGTGCGGTGGACGGGGCACGTAACCTTGCCGCAGGACGTCACAAATGGCAACGAGGAAAAAACCGTGAGTAAATTATAATTACTAATCGTTTGAAATCGTTCGTTATTTTCAACATCATGAAAAAAAAAAACTGGAAAGGAAAAGGGAGGTAAATGAACATTACACAGATGCCAATTCGATATTTTATAGAAATATATGCAAAGTTTTACCCGATTCAATTATTTTTCAATGTAGGTAGTTCACAATTTGCAATATGAATACATACTTGCCGAATAATATTAAAATTGGAGTCGAGTTATTTTTCCAATGTCAAAAAGTATGTAACTAATGTCGAGTTCGGGCCGGACCGGCGACAAAGACAGAAACGAATGCATAGTACTGATTGATATTTTGCTCAGAGTAAGTAAATATATATTCAAATTTAAATTATTTTGATTAGAAACTTTCAATTTAATTTCGTCTACCTCTGAAAAGTCATGTTAATTTGACAGACAAAAAGCATATTTACCAAATTATGTAAATCGGTGAAATTTATAAACAATTTCTTTGAAAAAAGAATACAATTGAAATAAAAGTTGACAAGTAAAATTTATTGTGAATGACTTTGTTTAAACCTACCTTAACAAGGTTATGTGTGGAACCAAACGATATAAAATTCATTTGTATTAATATTAATTTCGATAAATAAAAAAGTAACATCAACAAGAATGCAATTCATTCACACTATTTTGCATCTATAAATCAAAGTAAGTGCATTATGATGATAACACTAATTATCTACCAGTGTAGTGAGCCTTCCTGGTATGAAATACATGGCTAAATGTCACAGCCAATCAATCATTCATTTAATATTAAGATTTACACAATACAGATAACAAACAAAGGTTTTGGAGTCAAATTATGTCCCAAAAAACATAATAAGCATTAGTAAACAACAGTGCTAACAAAAAAAAAAAGATGAATTATTAAAGTTTACTACAGTATAAAGAATGAATGGTTTCATATGCATAGTGTTTGTGTGTTGGATAAAAACTATTGTATCAAAGTGGAAGAAAATGTAATTCAGTAGATGAGACGGTCAGTGAAACGATTAATTCTGTTTGAAAAGATTAGTTTTATACAAAATATTACCCAAATAAAGTTCATTGTAAGAATGACACATGTAAATTCTAACTGCAATTAGATCACCACTAAGCTGCGCAACAGAAACTAATTATGTCTGACAAATAATTTCCGTTAACTGCGGAGAAACACCAACCAATGTATAGCACATGTTGTTGACATGACTGTAATGAATAAAAGTGCTAAATCAGGTCAGTAGATTTTGGATATCCGTTTTATGTTGTGGATGACTCATAACCATAGACTTTACAAACCAACATCATTATAAATTGACGGGGACACAACAATGGGGATTTCCTCTGAATCACGGGTTCGATTCCCGATCAAGTTATATACGTTCAAATCTACCTAAATAATGCTGTAAGGAATGAATGAGCCAAAAGTTCTTGTGTTTAGTTTGTGTATTCAAATCTACCTAAATAATGCTGTAAGGAATGAATGAGCCAAAAGTTCTTGTGTTTAGTTTGTGTACAGTTTGACGTTGTAATAAGCTAATGTACAGAATTCTTGTGTGTAGCACAATTTGGCGGTGCTGTGTAACGTCCAGGGTAACGTCAAAATGAGAAAGAAAATGAGGAGTAGAGACTATTGTCTGCTATTAGTCCAAAAGGTGAAATAACAATTGGAGATGACCAATGTTGACAAATCAACAGATTGTAAACCCAATAAAATATTTATGTAACAGAATTAATGATGATCAAATGATAGTTTTATTTAACTATCGCCTGGGTTTTGTCGTTGTGACTTAAACAAAAGAAAATGATGATGGTAACTCGGAGTTGACGATATACTAAAAAAAAAAAAAATAGATAAATATGTTGTTACGATGTTATCAGTAAGGGTACGTAAATATTGAGTAGTTAACTGGTACGTAAGTTAGTACTATCTGAAATAAAAGTTTTACAGATTGAATTGTGAACTGAAAATGTGAGTTGGTACTTATAAAAATAAATGGTGTACAAATTTAGTAGTAAACTGAAATGTCAGTTGGTACTAATAAAAATAAATGGTGTACAAATTTAGTAGTAAACTGAAAATGTCAGTTGGTACTAATAAAAATAAATGGTGTACAAATGTAGTAGTAAACTGAAATGTCAGTTGGTACTAATAAAAAAATGGTGTACAAATTTAGTAGTAAACTGAAAATGTCAGTTGGTACTAATAAAAAAAAAATGGTGTACAAATTTATTAGTAAACTGAAATGTCAGTTGGTACTAACAAAAATAAATGGTTACAAATTTAGTAGTAAACTGAAAATGTCAGTTGGTACTAATAAAAAAAAATGATGTACAAATTTATTAGTAAACTGAAATGTCAGTTGGTACTAACAAAAATAAATGGTTACAAATTTTGTAGTAAACTGAAAATGTCAGTTGGTACAAATAAAAATAAATGGTGTACAAATTTAATAGTAAACTGGAAATATCAGTTCTTACGGATAATAAATACATGTTGTTACAAATTAAGTAATAAACTGGAAATGCCTTTTGGTACTAAAAATAATACATGTTTTTGCATAATGAGTATTAAACTGGAAATGCAAGTATAATCAATTTCGTTACAAAATGAGTAGTACCTGGAAATTCCAGTTGGTACTAACAAGAAACAATTGAATAAAATGAATAATAAGCTGACTTGGTTAGGTCAGCTGGTATTAACAAGAAATAATTGATTCAAATAAGTATTCAGTTGACTTGGTTAGGTCAGCTGGTGTTAACAAGAAACAATAGATTAAAATAAGTAGTAAGCTGACTTGGTTAGATCAGCTGGTACTAATAAGAAACAACTGATTAGAATAAGTAGTAAATTGACTTGGTTAGGTCAGCTGGTGATAAGAAACAATAGATTCAAATAAGTAGTAAGCTGACTTGGTTAGATCAGCTGGTACTAACAGGAAACAATTGATTCACATAAGTGGTAAGTTGACTTGGTTGGGTCAACTGGTGATAACAAGAAACAATAGATTAAAATAAGTAGTAAGCTGACTTGGTTAGATCAGCTGGTACTAACAAGAAACAATTGATTCAAATAAGTAGTAAGCTGACTTGGTTTGGTTAGCCGGTACTAACAAGAAACAATTATCTAAGTATGAGGCAGACTTGTGTCGGTCAGCTGATATTAACAAGACACGATTAATTAAGTAGTAGGCTGATTTGGTGATCAGCTGGTACTAATAAGCAACAATTGATTAAGATTAAGTAGTAGGGTGACTTAGTTTGGTCAACCGGTAATTACCGGTAATAAAAAGAAACAACTGTTAAAGATACAAGTACTAACAAGTTTCTATTGTATAAATGGCCCCAAATGTATCAAATACCACTTTTGAATTGTTGGGCTGCAAAAATGATTTCGCGAAATATAAATTTATGGTCATTTGTTAATCACACATTTTTTGAAATTGAACGTTTATTGACAAATTGATAACAATAAAACGAGTACACACAATTAATTATAATGGCGTACTAATCCGATTCAAAAACAATTGTTGCGTAAACTGCTGACCGCAGCGATATTGTACGGTGACACCGTACATATTATAGTATCATTTGTTGACAATCGACAATTTGCAATTTTATACTGATACAGCTTTTAATCTTGGCAAAGTAAAAGCCGACATAAATGACAATTAAGCATCATTACTTAATATGTGGTATACTAAGTTACTAAATAAATGGTAAGCGGTGTTGAATGCACAATAACACAGTTTTCACAATGCCTGATAGAATCTATGCCATAGTTTTTTAGCTATACCTAAGTACCCGAAAGAAAAGAAAAACAAAACAGGACTTAATTAGCCCGCTCATTTTTGAAAAGGAATTTTCGCCTCCAAGAATATAGTCTCTAGTCAGGATCAGCTGGCTAGAACGAAGAGGGGAAATTCAGTGTTTTATAAATGATGCCGTTGCGTACTAAATTATCAGTGACCGACCACAATACTAGTTCTTTGGGCTTAATTTCGTGGTATTTATAAAGTTAAGTATCATTATGAATTAGAGGTGTGTTGCCTTTGATGTTCAAATGAAAAACAAATAAATAAATTCTTTAATTTTGACTTACTTCACTAAGTAATATCCTGAGTACGCTAAATGTGTACGTATTATATTGGGATCATAAAGTTACGTTACCTTTGTAGGCCACGGTGTAAACACTATGTACTGAATGTTATTTCCTACAGAATATATCTGACTCTGTGTATATGTTTGTTAGGTGTGAGAGCCTAAATTAATTGAACGAGCAAAATGGATACACCGACACAAGTTCACTGGTAAAAGTTTATTTTTAACTGTCAATTGAGTACCAACAAAGTTTATGGTATTTACACCAAAATAGAAGCCACAATGCAGTTAACACAAATACTACAAATTCATGGCAGCATGGCTAAAGATTTATTTACATAGGTACAAGCGATATGGATCGCTGCGAGGTGCCGACTGAAGTGAGTCGCCACGGAGTATATAAAACAAGTATTAAAACAATTTAACAATATGTGCCCCTACACCTTCGTATTCTTTAAGAATACACTTGTACTGTCAGAATAGATGATTAAGATTTACTTATTCATTCATGACTCGAGATTACGGATCAGTCTTCTCGGACTTGGCTGTTGCTCTCACGATATTCAGGTACTGGACAGTGAGTTGTACTTTTCATAAGAACAATTTAACAAAGAGATCAATCGCGTGACCGAATATAGCTCTAGATAGATTATATAACGAAATCATAAAGTCACATGGTGTTAATAGTTTAGACCTTTTTGAGTCTAAACACATTAGTTATAAAAGACAAGTTAAAAATGTCCTCCAATAATTTCTGTCCTGTTATCATAATGATATTATAGAAATATGTAGTCTTATAATTAGTAATTATGTTATTAGTAATAAATACATTTAGTTATACTTAACATGTAATGCATTCACGTTTTTGGTTGGCGATCTAGTTTAGTACCTATATTATATTGAAATTGTTACGGAATTGTATGTGATTGTTAACTGTTGTGTTTGCTTAATAAATAAATAATAAAATAAAAAAAGATGGGGAGCCGGAGCTCCGACAATGTCATGTCGGAGGTTGTATATATACTAGCAATTTTGAAATGAAAAACAAAACGAAAAATGATTTATTGACCGCAATATACACAATTAAGTACAACTTAACAGGTTAATGTTTGTAACATTTTTAACATGCACTGCAGAATTTGAATATCTACATCACTTAACATCTATGTCTTCCTTACTAGCGAGGAAGTCAACAAAAGTTGACAATACAGAATAAAAATAAAGTAGATAGTCAGAAATATGACGTTTTGTCAGTATATAACATTCTCTGTATCATCTAAGATCAAAAAGATATATTTTAGAAATAAACTAACCTTTGGTGAATAGAATACATGAATAGCCTTGTTCTATTACAAGGTTAAGATGAAAAAAAAAATAGATTTCATTTGCACAATAACTATTATGATATTAAAATAGTTATTGAAATTCTTAATATAATACAAATATGAACTCTAAACTAGTATCAATAATCCCTCAATAAAGATCTTTGTGCCACCTGAGTTAACGCGTGCAGAAAAAATCTATCAATATATTTTCTTCTGCAACTCTGTAGTGCAGTCAGAAGCGTTGGATGCTAAGTTTTACTCAACAACAATACACAATGGCAAGTACTTTTATACTGGGAAATATAATATTAAATAATAGAATTCTATGGAGCCAGCAGAAAAAAGATTACACATAAACAGATTCTATTAGTTCATTTTATATTAAGAACAATATGCTTTAGTTCTTTCTCGGTTTATACAAATAATTCATATATTTAGTCAGACATCCTGATAAGTCGAGAACAAAGCTATTACCAACAAAATAAAGTTGTTCATTCTACACGATCTGGCATACAAATTCAAAATAAATACATGTTTATATAAGCCACCAGTCACCATGCAAAATATCAAACAATTTGAAATCGAGTCGAATTTGAAAATAATTCGAATTAGTCCAGATTTAAAGTCAATAGGAAAAAAACCAAATGTGTTTTGTAATCTAAATGATTACATCTGCTAAAAAATTTTAGTATTACAGAATAGAATTCTTATTTAACCCCAATTTGATAAAATGTGATTCATTCATATTATTTTATTTGCAATAATGCTGCATACAATACATGTAGTTGTCAAACTGGATACTGATATGGTAAAAAAAAAAAAAAAAAAAAACATTTGTTTTTCAAATCAAATATTAACAAAAGAGGGGATTGTGGGGCATCTGCTACTTTAATTCAAATTATTGTAAGATTACGCACATGATACATCTTCATAGTAAAGTTTATGAAATTGGAGTTTTCGGTTAATTTGGAAAATATCTAAATTGGAAACTACTTACTTCTTGGACCTTATTTATATTTCGGAATGGAAAGTAGCGAAAAGATAATTATCGAGATAAGCATATAGATTCTTTGTCGATATCTATTAGATTCACTCGCAGTCATACTACCTCTTTGTATTTATCAAAATCATAAAAAAGGAGAGGTGTGACGTATAGTGTTGTATACGTCGCCCCCACCACTGGCCGGTGGTGTGGGGATGTGTCAGTGCGCACTGCGCATTCTGATACGATACGTTGTGGTGGACGGACGTGTGTCCGGACATACTCATTGTCCTGGTGATTACGGTGGAACATCAGGATACCTGGTTGCGATGTACAGTTACGTGCGGTGGACGGGGCACGTAACCTTGCCGTAGGACGTCACATAACGAATGATGATCTAAAGTTGGTCAAGTAAATAAATAAATTTATTAATGTGACGAGTATTATTTGTACATATACAGTGTAAACTCTTTATAACGAAACTCAAGGGACTGAGCATTTTTTGTCGTTATAGAGAGTTATCGTTATATGGAGTGAACAAAAAACAACCAAATTAACAAGAATTTTTAATATGTATGTCTTAGATAATAAATGCTTATAAATTATTGTCTACACATATAGTCTGATAACTGATAATACGATAGGTACCCAGTATGCTTGGTCGAAGACCATCACTTCCGAGAAAACAATGCGTCATACTGCACGTGTTCACAGGCAATTAAGGATAACAAAAGCTAGACCGACCTCTGATGTTTCGGAGCTTCAGTCTTTTGTTACCTGATAACATAACATAAACAATAATACCGATAATAAATATTTACTGTCTAAAAATATGAACACATTTCTTCGTAATAGAGAATGTCGTATCGCTATAAAGAGTGTTTCAATATGTGGGTTTTAACGCAAACCAACCAAGTTGGGCTCACTTCAACGTTACAGGGAGTTTATTGTTATAAAGGATAACGTTATAAAGAGTTTACACTGTATACATATTATCAAGCCTTTCCCGTGGGGGTAGGCAGAGACTAGCGATTTCCACTTGTTACGATCCTTACAAATCTCTCTCGCTTCCTCTACACTCATCACTCTCTTCATACATGCTCTCCGGTTATGGGAGCTCCTAATAACTCCCTTTTTAAGGAGGTCCGCAATCTGGTCGCAGTATTATTTGTGAAAAGAACAAATTAAATAAGATGAAACCTTTTGACGGCCGTGGCACAATACATGTTGTTTCGAAATAATAGAATTGAAATAGTAAAGTCTAAATTGTATTCGAAAGTTTACGAGTCTTTAAGTACTTAGATAAATTCAAGTTAAGACTGGGCTATGAAGTGTTGTAAACTGCAAGAATGTTAATTAACTCTTAAAATTGTGTTTAGAAATAAATTCTCGTCTAATGCTAGCCAAAGTGGGGCCATCACATAAATTGCCTTGATTTAGCTTGCTTTCAGGTTCTACTTTTAGCGGCACTAAGTCTAATGTCAAAATATCTCGGTTGTAGTAAGTTCATAATGACTCATCAAAAATTTGAATTTGTATTGGAAATTCGATTCGATTGAGTATGGGTGAGCTTGAAGAGTAGATAAAAATATTTATTCGTGTTGTGTGAGTGAAGAATTTTAGAGCCTGAAATGCAACAGTGGAGTTTGTTGCGCCGCCACATCTTCGCTTGCACTTTGGAGGCGGTAGTTATGTCTACGTTAAAACTAAAAACAAGTACCTAAGTTGTACGACTTTTTAAAAGTGCTATATTTTAGCCCATTTAAATAAAATAATTTTCATTTCATTTCATTGTCTGTCAAGTGGTGGCAAAATAACTAGACGCTATATTTTTTCAGATTTATGTGGTAGCTACGTAGCCGTTTCTACTACAGAGTTGTGTGTGCCTAATAGTTGCTTCTAATGTCCTGATGACGTCACGGAACACCCAAGATCCAGGCTTGCAGCACTCGTGCACTCATAAACGCAAGAGCCATCTGTTTCACACGACATGTTTACAGAGATTGATTTAATTTCGGCGCGCGCGCAGTTTGTTCACCTCTTTAAGGATTTATGTATTTTTACTTGCACCTTCTAAGTGGTGGTAAACTTAATTGTAACAATTGTTTAACGTCCGTAACTGAATATGTTGTCCAACATAGATTAGAACCATTATTTGAGGTAAAGGCCTCCATTATTCTCACATCAACAGAAACAGAAGATCTTGAACTTGACTATCCTAAACAGGCCAGTCTCTCAGACGCGCCACTCCGCCAAGAAAATAAACACAGGAGATAGATGCACCGGCCTTGACATTCTTACGAAGAAGGCACACACCTGTTCGCTGAAATAGATCAGAGTCTTTCAGCATTTGGAGTTTTTAGGTCACCCATTTATTCATTTGTTTCAATTAAACCAAGTTCGATTCGATGCGAAATAGGATCTTGCCTCAGATATTGGATTCCTCCACTCTCTTCTGTTCTACGCCACTTCTTGCCAGTCGGCTCTTTGGAAAGCTTTCAGGTCTCTTCAAACTTCCAGGGTGAATAGGCTGCTTCTGGATAAACTCGCTACACCGTAGATCTCATCTCTGCCCCCAGGCAAGATTGTGGTCCAAAGCAAACCCATCTTTTATAAAAAAAACTTCCATGTACCAATTGTCATCGACATCCATGTGTGAACAAACATCTGAATATCCAATTTTTTCGTTTTCTCTGGGATGGAACTTTGCGAAAAGTCAAAAACCACGCAAAAAATACAGAAATCAGTAATTAGAAGTATTAGAATCATTTCTGTGGTGTGAAAAGTTGCATCTTTTCACATCACAAGAACGATTCTAATACTTTACTTCTAATTTTGTTTGAGTTGCGTTATCCATTGAGTTGAGTTGTATTTTGCATTCCATAACCCAATTATGTAGAAATTCTTGCTCGTTAGGTAAGGGTCTCAAAATCAAATCAAATCGATATTTATTTGCAAGAAACACATATACATAGAGGTATACACATATATACATTTATGCAAATAAAGAGCTTTGTTTTGAAGGCTGCTTTTTCATCTAACTAGCAGTAGAGTTACTGCTAGTTAGAATACTAATTAGAATACTACTAGCTAAACTTTGAATTAGAAATTATCTGGATGTTTAAGTCCACCATTAATAGTAAAGTCTAGTCGGTCAACGAACGTATCCAAGTGATTAGTATCGATTATGACCAGCGCATCCCCGATGGTCAATTGTGGTCGCATCCGGTCGCTAATCACCGGCGAATGATTAACTTTATTGTGCGGTTGTAATAAAAAAATACCCTTAGATTGAATGGTCATTTGAGGTTATGGAATGATGCTGCAGGATATGTAAGGACCGCTTTAATAAAGAAAATACCCCTTTGATAAGATGTTTAATCAATCAAATCGTTTATTGCTTCCTTAATGTATGATCTTTGCTTATAAATAGTGACAATTAAGGACCCTGGCGGGCGCTGCAATGGGAGATGTTAAGATCCTTTTTATCCAACCATTTAGACCTTGAGGTACGTATTCGTTTAGCGCGGCCACAGATTTAGATTGGGCTAGATACCGCAAGTTTGTTCGATATTATGAAAACCGAGCGTGCCATAATTTTCTACCTACGATGACGTCACGCCAGTCATTTTAGTGATGGACGCAACATAAATGCGAATGAAGGCTAACTAAGTGTAGCAAACGCGTGATGTTTGTCCATTGGACATACACCGGGTACGCTTGGATATACTGCTTTAGATACCCCATGTTTGTTCGATAGTATGAAAATCGAGGGGCCATAATTTTCTACCTACGATGACGTCACGCTAGTCATTTTAGTGATGGGCGCAACATAAACGCGAATGAAGGCTGAACTGTTTGTTGAATTGTTTGTCCATTGGACATATAGGGCACGCTTGGACATACTGCTTGCGGCATCTAGCGCGGTCTTTTCGCGCGCTTGGTGTACATTTAACATTACCTAGGTATTTAATTGAATAGGTATTTAATTGGATAAATATTTTGTTTTTTAGGTTGGATTGGAAATTGAATTTCACATACTCTCGCTAAATAGTTCCGATAAAAATCACCCTGTATACATAGTTTATCTAGTAAATCCTAATTACAACTAAGATTCATAAATGCGAAAGTGAGTTCGTTTGTTACATCTCTTCTCGCTTTATCTACTGAACCAATCTTCTTAAAATTTCGCATACATATAGTAAGAAGTACCTACTAAAAAGGACATAGGGTACCATTCATCCCGGAAAAAAGCACGAAGGCAGAAATTCACGCGGGAGAAGCCAAAATAAGGCAAACGTGTATCCTACTATTATATATTGTGTCCTCCCATTACCGTCTTTCAGTATACTGAAACCTACCTTTTGTATACAAAAGGTTGGGACTTGGGAACATACTCTATTGAGTAATTGCTCAACCATGGGTGAGGTCAGCAATGATTGTGATTGAGATGACGTTGAGAATCGCAACCACGATCTTCAGGTCATTGTGACGGCCTTCTTCTTGTCTAGACAAGTACAATCTACAAATTAATATACCTGCAACAAGCTAATTATAAAAAAAAATAAAAAACACGACTGACAACTCACATAGCCAATGTCACTCGGACTGCGGAGGAATGCAAGTAATCTAAATATACCTCTCACATCAAAATCTGTTAAGCCGTTCAGGACTTATGGTGGAATAAAGAAACTTATCAAACATACATACATGAACTCTGAAAACATAACACTCCTTTTTTGGTCAGTCGTGTAAAAATTAATATGGGTACTCGGCAGGGTAGGGTAGGGATTTTGAAATTAAATAAAAAAAATTGGGTGGGGCTGTGTCGGTGGACACGGCCGTTGGTTTTAACGTGAAACGTCTATGTCAGCGAGTCGCTTTTAAAGATTAGATTGAAAGAAAACAAAATGGACTACGTTTTTAATATTTTATTTCGATTTATTCTATACAATCATACACCTTGTATTCTATACAAACATGTAACAAACATGTAACTTGAAAACATAACACTTAAAATAAATTGCATGTGGATAAGGCTGTTTTTGGTTTGATGTGATAATTTATTTGTGATATTTTTGTATATACTCAAGATGATACAATAAAGAAGGTGCACCCTCGCTTTACAAAATATTTATTTCAATAACTGTCATTTTAATAACAACGTTTTTTATAAACTACACATTTTAAAAACATCCAGCCATTCCAGCCGCTGTATTCCACCACCGCACCACCCGCCTTAAGGAGAAGTACCACCCCCACCACCTTGATGGTTGGTGTTCAACCACTGCCCGTTTTTCGCGCAGCTTTTTATTGCGCTGCACTTAGCTGTGGAATAAGCTTCCCTCAGCAGTGTTCCCGAATAGGTTCGACATTGGAACCTTCAAGAAAAGAGCCTATCGCTTTCTCAAAGAGTGGGCAACGCATCAGTAACCTTTTTGGGGTTGTTGGTGTCTATGGACTGCGGTGATTGCTTACCATCAGGCAACCCGCATGCTCGTTTGCCTACTATTCTATAAAAAAAAAAATCTGGGTGTACAAACTAATCCTTTTTTATAAAATGATTATTTTGCAAACAAATTACTAGATAAATATTGATTTTACAAACAAATTACTTAACAAAGACTTCAATTGGTAAACATGGCAAGATAAAATATCTTATGACAATAAAACTTTTTTTCAAAAAAGTGAACCGACTTCCATCATAAAACTTAAAACCATAAAATAACAATAAAGAAAAATGTATTAGCATGCTACCTACTGAATGAGGTGAAGTCGGTGCCAAGTGCAGGACTATGTAATTGTTTAGCTAGGCATTTTGTATATATACATGATTCTAATGTTAATTTAGATTATTTAATATTCAATTTGGCACCGACTTCACCTCATTTAGTAGGTAGCATGCTAATACATTTTTCTTTATTGTTATTTTATGATTTTAAGATGATGGAAGTCGGTTCACTTTTTTGAAAAAAGTTTTATTTTATCATTTTTAGTGCTTCTACACCTTTTCATTTTCTTTAATAAAAACTTAAACTTTTCTTTTACTGGTGGCCGAAAATAAAGAATTAAGAATTCGAAACTTTTTATGTCAGTTTGATTTGAAATGTCTGAACATGTCAAATTGTCTATTATTTTTGGCACATAAATAGACCGTGAGCACGCGATGACCAAACCTTCCTTATTTTAAAAATGCTGAATGTTTCTCTGCGTGGTATATACGGATAAAAAATATTAGCGACTAGGTATGAAGTTTGGATCTTAGTTGCTTATGCAGGTAATATGGATAGCAAGGATGATTTTTATAGGTATAAAAAGCACCCTTGGGGCCTTCCAAAGTAATATTAAATTCATCTTTTATAATAAAACAAATATAACTATAATTTAGTAAAGTTACAATGTCTAACAGGGGTTTATATATGCACCAATTGCCTGGCAATGGATGGCTTGATTTCTTATATTATTAGGAATAAAATCTTTAAAAAACTTTACTAAGGAAATTGAGTTACCACTTTAAATGTTATTGCTACAAATAATCTGCCTAAGTAATCATGATCCAACTTTTATAGTCGCTAATCGCTATTTCTATGTTGGGAACATACACAAAAAATCTTTAGTTTTAATAAAATAAGGAAGGGCATGCTATCGCGGGCTTTTGCTCTATAATGCAATGTTGGTATTTTTATATTTTGTTAGGTATCTTTAAAATTACCGAACAGATTTAGACGTGTTTAAAATGGGACCAACTTGGGTATATATCATTACGAATAAAAAAACAATTTCGGAAATCAGTCCACTGTAGGCGGAGAAATCAGCGAACATACATAAAAAAAAAACATACATACATCGAAACATATAACCTCCTCCTTTTTTGGGAAGTCGGTTGAAAATACATCGTTCGCTAAATATTATTTACCAAAACTAGCTAAAAGATATGAAGTTTTAAATGTCTACATAAGCGAAGTCACCTACATGTTCACCGGGAAATTTTGTATTAAGAAAATAAATGTTGTAGTCTTTTACTTTCCTTAAATCTCTCTCGAACCAAAGTCGATCATAAACATTGCAAGATAACCCAAACGGATTTTCTTCGAATATAGTTTTGAAGCGATTATCCCATAGAGCAACACGGACTGGCCGCGCGCGGAAGTCCTTGTTGCTCTATGGGATAATCGCTTCACGCAGAGAAACATTCAGCATTTTTAAAATAAGGAAGGTTTGGTCATCGCGTGCTCACGGTCTATTTATGTGCCAAAAATAATAGACAATTTGACATGTTCAGACATTTCAAATCAAACTGACATAAAAAGTTTCGAATTCTTAATTCTTTATTTTCGGCCACCAGTAAAAGAAAAGTTTAAGTTTTTATTAAAGAAAATGAAAAGAAAATAAATGTTGTAGTCTTTTACTTTCCTTAAATCTCTCTCGAACCAAAGTCGATCATAAACATTGCAAGATAACCCAAACGGATTTTCTTCGAATATAGTTTTGAAGCGATTATCCCATAGAGCAACACGGACTGGCCGCGCGCGGAAGTCCTTGTTGCTCGAAGGATTATCCGCCATCGCCAATGATTTTGCATAACATCACTTCGACTACTGTTCAAGTTCCCCAGTTCACTAAACGGATTCCACATGAGTTGTATGTATATCTTCATCTGTTACGTCCATTGCAATAAGTACATCTTCGGTAGCAATGCTCGCAGAGTCGATGTTGTTCAAGTTTGAAGTTGTTTGTTGTTGAGTTTGTTAAGCCATGGGACCCCCTCTTAAACAACGAATAAATAATAAACACAAATCTATCTCGTTGCCACAATAATATCAGTGTGATTCAAATCGGCTCTCCAGGAGGATGTTATCGATGCTGTCTCCTAGCGGCGCGGTTACCGTCACTTTATAATTAAGAACATAATATTATAATACTATGTAAGTTCCAATCGAAAGAGCAAACGAACTTTCTAGGAAAGGAGCAGATGAAAATTTCGTGGAACCTGAACCCAGACTTCCCATAGCTTATGGGATAACGAAAGGCGTCATCAAACATAGAATGAAAGTTGAATCCAAAGAAGATGGAGAAGAACTAGAAGTTTAGGACAATCTAAAATCTTCATCAAAGCAGCAGACCAAAAGAAATCAAAACACCTACTTAAATTGAGTAGGAATAACATTAGAATCATCATAGGGATCCTCACAGGACACTGCCAACTGAATAGACACCTGACAGTGATTAAGCAAAGAGATCCTATCTGTCCCAGCTGCCTGGAAGAAGAGGAAACTAGCTTTCATCTAGTAGCAGAGTATCCCGCTTACGCTGCTGCGAGGAGAGAAGTAATGGGCTCAGACCCCTACTGAAAATTATCTTAGCGACATTAGAATAGGGCAGTTATTAAAATTCTGCAAAGTAACAGGTAGATTCAGTGGGTCGCCACCAACGTAAGTTACCAGGTAACTCAAAACCCTATACGGGTCTCGGGGAATTGAGTGAAATGGTCCCAGCATAAGTGGACTGATCATCCGTCTGGTGCTCGCGCTGGCGTCCTCATATAGTAAATAAATAAAAAGTTCCAATCGAGAGTCTTGGAAGAAGGAGTGAGGCATTTGCCCAGTACTGGGATATTGATGGCTAGTAAATAAAAAAATAATAAATAAATGTAAGTTCCCGCGGCTTCCAGTCTTCCCGATAAACTCAAAAACTACTGAACGGATTTCATGCGGTTTTTATTAACTGACAAAGTGATTCATGAGGAAGGATTAGGTATTTATTTATTTATTTTATTTAACCTTTATTGTACAAACATAATGTATGGCACAAATAGGTAGACTTAATGCAGAAGCATTATCTACGGTAACTTATATAGGTAATTTAATATTATTTTGTGTATATTAGTTGAACGGATTTTGATGCGGTTTTCAATTTTAGGTAGGTTAGGAAACTTCTTCAGTAAAGTGTACCTATATAACATTTTCACCTGTGCGAAGGCGGGCCAATATATATAAATTATTATAACACCAAGCCAGGCAACAACCTGCATTCGTCTAGTGTCTGTGTATATATGCCGGTTGTCTAATTGGGTTGGTCAAATGGTACTGATCTCTATAGATCTATTAACTAAACGACCAAGCCAACTAGACGTGTTTCCAATTTTAATAGAGCACGTATTTCATAATAGTACATAATAATCATGTCTAAGCGTACTAACCGTGCCAGTATCTTCACTGTCCATAGGTACAGCAATAATATAGCTGAAGTGCTCGAGGAATCAGCGGCAGTAGCAGCAGCTCTGAGGCGCTCCTGAAACCGCCTCTCTCGTTCGGTGCCAGACATTGGGGTGCTAATGCGTGGCCTATTATGACTCTCTCTCTGCGAGGACAACCGGGATTTGTAACTACTATTAGGTTTAGTTTTCCTCATTTTCCTTTAATTTAATTTATAATGTTTGTTAGAAAGATTTGATCCTTTTGATTAACTCCATCGATTGATACCATAAAAATACAGGTGTTATTTTTTTGGATTGTAGCCAGTTCGATTCCCGGGCGTGGCAAATGAATTTTCAAAAAACTTTGAATGCAGATTTGATTATTTTTTAAATAAAGGAATGCTTCTTTAAATAAAAATTTGATGTCTTCAGGATTAAGGTTACTTTCCCTGAAAGAGAAGTAAATTCCGTTTCGTCTTGATAGTGTAAAAACGCTGCCAAATCTGCTTCGCTCGACCGATATTGGATATTAGTATACCAGTGTGTAGCCTAGAACCTCCTCTTTTCGATGATAGGTGTGACTTATATTTCATCCTGGGTTTTGCTCGGGCTGTGGCTCAAAACGTAATTTTTTATTTTTTTTGAATTTTTTTTGGTTATTTTGAAGTACAAATATTATTCAAATTACTTTTATTTTTAATTTAATCAATAGTTCTCAATAATATCTATAAGTAAACGAAAGAATCATTGCTCTATCACTAATGAGTCGTGAGTAATACTAATTTGAAATTTTCAAAACGGCGTTTTTCGTAATTTCACGCGGCGGCTCCCCCCGCCCCTTCCGTAGGGCTCCAACCTTATCTCAAGGTCTTAACACCAAACTGACTATATAAGCTAAATAATGATACTAGATTCATGTTTCTAAGACTAATAGTTTTGAAGTTATTAAGGTGAGACGATATATCCCATTTCGTTACGGTCTGAAATCCTGGCATGGTACCCGTATGGCGCTGATTTTAAAGACGTTTCACGTCAAAAACTCTTGAAGCTGGTCCATAGCTTCGAGAGTTTTTTTCCTCGAAAATTGCTATGCCGCTTTGATAATATCGCATGACCTCCACAATCACCAAATTTGACCCCCATGGATTTTTTCGGTGGAAGTAACCTTAAAAGCAAAGTTTTCATCAGTATTCCAAAGAAAATATCCACCACGAAATTATATATAAACATCGATTTTGCCTTGCTCCGGCGTGTCACGCAAAATGCAATGACGAGATTCCACGAATGCGTGCAACGTGATGGATGTCATCTCGATGACGTCATTTAAAAAAAATTATATCCAAACTTATGTATTTTCAAATAGGTACATTTAAAATATTTTTGATAAACATTATAGTTTTTTTTTTATTTAATTTCAAAATCCTTACCCTGCCGAGAGACACCCTGTACATTTAAAATATTTTTTCATTACTCATACTCTGAAAGTAAGTCTGAAGTTGCCTGAGGAGCGTGGAGATAGTATTACTTTTCAGCCCTAGGGAGAATCGCTTTCAACTAACAGCTGTCAAATTCAAAAAAAAAAACTAGTTCTATTTTCGCGTTATTCTATTGAACCATGTTCCAACTTTCTACACAGCCATTCAACATATTATGTAAAATTGAAATAAGCCCCGAGTACTATCTATGCTATTCACACTCTGCGTGGGTCATGCATACTTACCTAACGAACTGATGATGACACTGGTCGTGCCGGTCCCAAAGAATAAAACGGGTGACAAGTCGGATATAAATAACTACAGGCCGATCTCATTGGCCACTATCCTTGCTAAGGTGCTGGACGGTTTGCTTGAGCAACAACTGACTAAATATATTAAACTTCACGATGCCCAATTCGGGTTTAGGCCAGGACTTTCAACTGAGTCAGCGGTTCTTTGTCTCAAGCATACTGTCCGGTACTACACGGATAGAAAAACGCCCGTCTACGCTTGTTTTTTGGACCTCTCTAAAGCTTTTGATCTTGTTTCTTACGATAAGCTATGGAGTAAACTGGCGGAGACCGATGTTCCTAGTGAGGTAACTGAAATATTTAAGTTTTGGTATGGCAATCAACGCAACTATGTAAGGTGGACGGGCTCCTTATCCGAGGAGTACAGGATGGAGTGCGGGGTGAGACAGGGGGGGCTAACCTCTCCCACGCTATTCAACCTGTACATGGATCAGCTGATTCGTGAGCTTAGCAGCACTATGTTGGGATGTTCAGTAGGCGGTACATTTTTCAACAACATAAGTTATGCCGACGACATGGTGCTGCTGAGTCCATCAGTCAGCGCCCTCAGACAGCTGATCTCAGTTTGTGAGCGCTACGCCGAGGCTCATGGCCTCAGGTACAATGCAACAAAGAGCGAGTTTTTAATGTTTAAGGCCAAGGGGAGGACGTACTCTGTGGTCCCACCGGTGTCACTCTGCGGCACGCCCCTCAAACGCGTCTCACAGTTCAAGTACCTGGGGCACTGGGTCACGGACACGCTGAGTGACAATCTGGACATGGATCGGGAGCGCAGGGCGATGTGTGTCAGGTGTAATATGTTGGCCCGTAGATTTGCCAAATGTACTAAAGGTGTAAAACTTACATTGTTTAAGGCATATTGCCAAGTATTTTACACATGCAGTCTATGGGTCAATTATACACAGAATGCACACAAAGTCCTGCGCATCCAATATAATAACGGGTTGAGAGCGCTGCTGGGGCTACCAAGACACTGCTCCGCATCAGGAATGTTCGCAGAGGCACGTGTGGACACCTTCCAAGCCATAGTGCGGAAGAGGGTGGCCTCCCTGATGCGGAGACTGAGCGCTAGCTCCAACAGCCTTCTCAAAGTCATCGCTGGCAGGGTAGATGGGCCCATACTAAAACATTGGACCCAATTACACGTAGATAAGGTACTAACATAGTTTTAAGGACATTGTAACTAACATTTCTATGGACTTTTCCGAAATAAAATTATTATTATTATTAAATAACGTGAAGATAAAGAATTTATGTATAACATAGATTTTTTTATCAGGGGGCACGGCAGTGCCCCCGCCAAGTCGAGCGCTAAGCAAACACTGCCGTACCATCCTTTACTGGAACCATTTCGCCGCATTTTCAGGCCCCTATTTGAGAACCTCTGGATAAGACCAGAACGAAGAAATTTTCGTCATCCAGTAAGCTATAATCACATACTTAAAATCCAAAATTTCAAGTCTGTAGGTCATTTAGTTCCGAAGTTAAGCGAAAGCAAAGTTTCGCATTTTCGACACTCACTCACTCACTCATGATCATCAAAATGGAACTAGTACTTCCCATAAACTCAGAGAGCTGAAATTTGGTACAGAGTTAGACTATAAAAACTAGGATAATCGAAGATCTGGAGTACCTGGTGACCCTGATTAGAAAACACAAGAGCCCAACCAAACTATTAGAGATCGACATACCGCCTTTACAAAAAATATTCAACTTGGTGGGCCGCTTCATTTGATGTCAAAAATCGAAGGTCTGAAGTATCTCATGAAGAACCCTCAGCTGGTCTCAGCTGTATTAGAGATTACCATATCTCTATGACAACGCCCCCTTCTATTGCTACATAAAAAAATCGACTGTCATTGCAAAAGTCCAGCGTAGAGGGACATATCTTCTTATTTAATCTAGCCTATAGCGTCCCACTTTTGAGCGAATGTCTCCCCTTCTGCTTAATCATAATAAAAGAGTAATTACATTTTTATTAGTTTTATTACTACCATAATAATAAGATTTTTATTTTTAGTGCTTCTTCATCTAAGTATTAGTTTTAGTGCTTCTCCATCGGATTCTGTCCTGGGCAATGCACTTTGCTTCCGACCAGGAGAGAACGACTGCCTTTCCGCTGCAACGGTACGCCGCCGCCAGGTTTGCTTGGGTCTAAAATATTATGCCTCCTAATGCTTGATGACGAAAATAAGGTTATCAACTTGCATGAGGCCCCAATTGTGTCGAAAATTGGTAATGATTATGGTGGTTTAAATGATACTGTTACATTTAAATTGTCAAAGTGCTGAGGAATGAATAAAAAATACTCATCAAGTATATTTTGACCCTTAATTTAGGGCTAAAACCCTCAATTTGATAACACTGATCAAGTGTCAAACAAAAAATGGAATGTTCAACGGCCAAGTCATACAACATTAAATATAATAATAAAGAAATCGCAGTAAGGAACCTTAGACTTGGAACGACTTTGTCTAGATTTCATTAATTTTTAGAGATAAACAAACAGCTCCATCGAGACTTGGCTAGTTTTTTACAGAATGTTTTTGGTGGGATATTTTTTCAATAATGGAACCAAATGAAAAGAATCTAATACCTAGCTAAATAGTTGGTCAGCCACAGAAAAAAAATTATGCTGGAAGCTAAAGCCGCAATCCGATCTTATTTTTTTTTTCAAGTTTAGAGTTTTGTTTATGCTTCCGTATAATTCACTCATTATTTCTTAAGCTAAATCATGTTTTTAATTTAACTTTTCTTGTATTCGTAATGAAAAGCACAGTGTTTACCTCGAGTGAAAGACTTTTTTAAGTCCCTCGAACTATTGGCGCCCTCGCTACGCTCAGGCGCCAAACCCCGTCTCGGGACTTAAAAAAGTTACTTTCACCATCTCGGTAACAATGTACTATTGATAAAGATAATCATTATAGTTTTTTTTGACGTGAAACGTCTTTAAAATCAGCGCCATACGGGTACCATGCCAGGATTTCAGACCGTAACGAAATGGGATATATCGTCTCACCTTAATAACTTCAAAACTATTAGTCTTAGAAACATGAATCTAGTATCATTATTTAGCTTATATAGTCAGTTTGGTGTTAAGACCTTGAGATAAGGTTGGAGCCCTACGGAAGGGGCGGGGGGAGCCGCCGCGTGAAATTACGAAAAACGCCGTTTTGAAAATTTCAAATTAGTATTACTCACGACTCATTAGTGATAGAGCAATGATTCTTTCGTTTACTTATAGATATTATTGAGAACTATTGATTAAATTAAAAATAAAAGTAATTTGAATAATATTTGTACTTCAAAATAACCAAAAAAAATTCAAAAAAAATAAAAAATTACGTTTTGAGCCACAGCCCGAGCAAAACCCAGGATGAAATATAAGTCACACCTATCATCGAAAAGAGGAGGTTCTAGGCTACACACTGGTATACTAATATCCAATATCGGTCGAGCGAAGCAGATTTGGCAGCGTTTTTACACTATCAAGACGAAACGGAATTTACTTCTCTTTCAGGGAAAGTAACCTTAATCCTGAAGACATCAAATTTTTATTTAAAGAAGCATTCCTTTATTTAAAAAATAATCAAATCTGCATTCAAAGTTTTTTGAAAATTCATTTGCCACGCCCGGGAATCGAACTGGCTACAATCCAAAAAAATAACACCTGTATTTTTATGGTATCAATCGATGGAGTTAATCAAAAGGATCAAATCTTTCTAACAAACATTATAAATTAAATTAAAGGAAAATGAGGAAAACTAAACCTAATAGTAGTTACAAATCCCGGTTGTCCTCGCAGAGAGAGTCATAATAGGCCACGCATTAGCACCCCAATGTCTGGCACCGAACGAGAGAGGCGGTTTCAGGAGCGCCTCAGAGCTGCTGCTACTGCCGCTGATTCCTCGAGCACTTCAGCTATATTATTGCTGTACCTATGGACAGTGAAGATACTGGCACGGTTAGTACGCTTAGACATGATTATTATGTACTATTATGAAATACGTGCTCTATTAAAATTGGAAACACGTCTAGTTGGCTTGGTCGTTTAGTTAATAGATCTATAGAGATCAGTACCATTTGACCAACCCAATTAGACAACCGGCATATATACACAGACACTAGACGAATGCAGGTTGTTGCCTGGCTTGGTGTTATAATAATTTATATATATTGGCCCGCCTTCGCACAGGTGAAAATGTTATATAGGTACACTTTACTGAAGAAGTTTCCTAACCTACCTAAAATTGAAAACCGCATCAAAATCCGTTCAACTAATATACACAAAATAATATTAAATTACCTATATAAGTTACCGTAGATAATGCTTCTGCATTAAGTCTACCTATTTGTGCCATACATTATGTTTGTACAATAAAGGTTAAATAAAATAAATAAATAAATACCTAATCCTTCCTCATGAATCACTTTGTCAGTTAATAAAAACCGCATGAAATCCGTTCAGTAGTTTTTGAGTTTATCGGGAAGACTGGAAGCCGCGGGAACTTACATTTATTTATTATTTTTTTATTTACTAGCCATCAATATCCCAGTACTGGGCAAATGCCTCACTCCTTCTTCCAAGACTCTCGATTGGAACTTTTTATTTATTTACTATATGAGGACGCCAGCGCGAGCACCAGACGGATGATCAGTCCACTTATGCTGGGACCATTTCACTCAATTCCCCGAGACCCGTATAGGGTTTTGAGTTACCTGGTAACTTACGTTGGTGGCGACCCACTGAATCTACCTGTTACTTTGCAGAATTTTAATAACTGCCCTATTCTAATGTCGCTAAGATAATTTTCAGTAGGGGTCTGAGCCCATTACTTCTCTCCTCGCAGCAGCGTAAGCGGGATACTCTGCTACTAGATGAAAGCTAGTTTCCTCTTCTTCCAGGCAGCTGGGACAGATAGGATCTCTTTGCTTAATCACTGTCAGGTGTCTATTCAGTTGGCAGTGTCCTGTGAGGATCCCTATGATGATTCTAATGTTATTCCTACTCAATTTAAGTAGGTGTTTTGATTTCTTTTGGTCTGCTGCTTTGATGAAGATTTTAGATTGTCCTAAACTTCTAGTTCTTCTCCATCTTCTTTGGATTCAACTTTCATTCTATGTTTGATGACGCCTTTCGTTATCCCATAAGCTATGGGAAGTCTGGGTTCAGGTTCCACGAAATTTTCATCTGCTCCTTTCCTAGAAAGTTCGTTTGCTCTTTCGATTGGAACTTACATAGTATTATAATATTATGTTCTTAATTATAAAGTGACGGTAACCGCGCCGCTAGGAGACAGCATCGATAACATCCTCCTGGAGAGCCGATTTGAATCACACTGATATTATTGTGGCAACGAGATAGATTTGTGTTTATTATTTATTCGTTGTTTAAGAGGGGGTCCCATGGCTTAACAAACTCAACAACAAACAACTTCAAACTTGAACAACATCGACTCTGCGAGCATTGCTACCGAAGATGTACTTATTGCAATGGACGTAACAGATGAAGATATACATACAACTCATGTGGAATCCGTTTAGTGAACTGGGGAACTTGAACAGTAGTCGAAGTGATGTTATGCAAAATCATTGGCGATGGCGGATAATCCTTCGAGCAACAAGGACTTCCGCGCGCGGCCAGTCCGTGTTGCTCTATGGGATAATCGCTTCAAAACTATATTCGAAGAAAATCCGTTTGGGTTATCTTGCAATGTTTATGATCGACTTTGGTTCGAGAGAGATTTAAGGAAAGTAAAAGACTACAACATTTATTTTCTTTTCATTTTCTTTAATAAAAACTTAAACTTTTCTTTTACTGGTGGCCGAAAATAAAGAATTAAGAATTCGAAACTTTTTATGTCAGTTTGATTTGAAATGTCTGAACATGTCAAATTGTCTATTATTTTTGGCACATAAATAGACCGTGAGCACGCGATGACCAAACCTTCCTTATTTTAAAAATGCTGAATGTTTCTCTGCGTGAAGCGATTATCCCATAGAGCAACAAGGACTTCCGCGCGCGGCCAGTCCGTGTTGCTCTATGGGATAATCGCTTCAAAACTATATTCGAAGAAAATCCGTTTGGGTTATCTTGCAATGTTTATGATCGACTTTGGTTCGAGAGAGATTTAAGGAAAGTAAAAGACTACAACATTTATTTTCTTAATACAAAATTTCCCGGTGAACATGTAGGTGACTTCGCTTATGTAGACATTTAAAACTTCATATCTTTTAGCTAGTTTTGGTAAATAATATTTAGCGAACGATGTATTTTCAACCGACTTCCCAAAAAAGGAGGAGGTTATATGTTTCGATGTATGTATGTTTTTTTTTATGTATGTTCGCCGATTTCTCCGCCTACAGTGGACTGATTTCCGAAATTGTTTTTTTTATTCGTAATGATATATACCCAAGTTGGTCCCATTTTAAACACGTCTAAATCTGTTCGGTAATTTTAAAGATACCTAACAAAATATAAAAATACCAACATTGCATTATAGAGCAAAAGCCCGCGATAGCATGCCCTTCCTTATTTTATTAAAACTAAAGATTTTTTGTGTATGTTCCCAACATAGAAATAGCGATTAGCGACTATAAAAGTTGGATCATGATTACTTAGGCAGATTATTTGTAGCAATAACATTTAAAGTGGTAACTCAATTTCCTTAGTAAAGTTTTTTAAAGATTTTATTCCTAATAATATAAGAAATCAAGCCATCCATTGCCAGGCAATTGGTGCATATATAAACCCCTGTTAGACATTGTAACTTTACTAAATTATAGTTATATTTGTTTTATTATAAAAGATGAATTTAATATTACTTTGGAAGGCCCCAAGGGTGCTTTTTATACCTATAAAAATCATCCTTGCTATCCATATTACCTGCATAAGCAACTAAGATCCAAACTTCATACCTAGTCGCTAATATTTTTTATCCGTATATACCACGCAGAGAAACATTCAGCATTTTTAAAATAAGGAAGGTTTGGTCATCGCGTGCTCACGGTCTATTTATGTGCCAAAAATAATAGACAATTTGACATGTTCAGACATTTCAAATCAAACTGACATAAAAAGTTTCGAATTCTTAATTCTTTATTTTCGGCCACCAGTAAAAGAAAAGTTTAAGTTTTTATTAAAGAAAATGAAAAGGTGTAGAAGCACTAAAAATGATAAAATAAAACTTTTTTTCAAAAAAGTGAACCGACTTCCATCATCTTAAAATCATAAAATAACAATAAAGAAAAATGTATTAGCATGCTACCTACTAAATGAGGTGAAGTCGGTGCCAAATTGAATATTAAATAATCTAAATTAACATTAGAATCATGTATATATACAAAATGCCTAGCTAAACAATTACATAGTCCTGCACTTGGCACCGACTTCACCTCATTCAGTAGGTAGCATGCTAATACATTTTTCTTTATTGTTATTTTATGGTTTTAAGTTTTATGATGGAAGTCGGTTCACTTTTTTGAAAAAAAGTTTTATTGTCATAAGATATTTTATCTTGCCATGTTTACCAATTGAAGTCTTTGTTAAGTAATTTGTTTGTAAAATCAATATTTATCTAGTAATTTGTTTGTAAAATAATCATTTTATAAAAAAGGATTAGTTTGTACACCCAGATTTTTTTTTTTTTATAGAATAGTAGGCAAACGAGCATGCGGGTTGCCTGATGGTAAGCAATCACCGCAGTCCATAGACACCAACAACCCCAAAAAGGTTACTGATGCGTTGCCCACTCTTTGAGAAAGCGATAGGCTCTTTTCTTGAAGGTTCCAATGTCGAACCTATTCGGGAACACTGCTGAGGGAAGCTTATTCCACAGCTAAGTGCAGCGCAATAAAAAGCTGCGCGAAAAACGGGCAGTGGTTGAACACCAACCATCAAGGTGGTGGGGGTGGTACTTCTCCTTAAGGCGGGTGGTGCGGTGGTGGAATACAGCGGCTGGAATGGCTGGATGTTTTTAAAATGTGTAGTTTATAAAAAACGTTGTTATTAAAATGACAGTTATTGAAATAAATATTTTGTAAAGCGAGGGTGCACCTTCTTTATTGTATCATCTTGAGTATATACAAAAATATCACAAATAAATTATCACATCAAACCAAAAACAGCCTTATCCACATGCAATTTATTTTAAGTGTTATGTTTTCAAGTTACATGTTTGTTACATGTTTGTATAGAATACAAGGTGTATGATTGTATAGAATAAATCGAAATAAAATATTAAAAACGTAGTCCATTTTGTTTTCTTTCAATCTAATCTTTAAAAGCGACTCGCTGACATAGACGTTTCACGTTAAAACCAACGGCCGTGTCCACCGACACAGCCCCACCCAATTTTTTTTTTCAAAAAAGTGAACCGACTTCCATCATCTTAAAATCATAAAATAACAATAAAGAAAAATGTATTAGCATGCTACCTACTAAATGAGGTGAAGTCGGTGCCAAATTGAATATTAAATAATCTAAATTAACATTAGAATCATGTATATATACAAAATGCCTAGCTAAACAATTACATAGTCCTGCACTTGGCACCGACTTCACCTCATTCAGTAGGTAGCATGCTAATACATTTTTCTTTATTGTTATTTTATGGTTTTAAGTTTTATGATGGAAGTCGGTTCACTTTTTTGAAAAAAAGTTTTATTGTCATAAGATATTTTATCTTGCCATGTTTACCAATTGAAGTCTTTGTTAAGTAATTTGTTTGTAAAATCAATATTTATCTAGTAATTTGTTTGTAAAATAATCATTTTATAAAAAAGGATTAGTTTGTACACCCAGATTTTTTTTTTTATAGAATAGTAGGCAAACGAGCATGCGGGTTGCCTGATGGTAAGCAATCACCGCAGTCCATAGACACCAACAACCCCAAAAAGGTTACTGATGCGTTGCCCACTCTTTGAGAAAGCGATAGGCTCTTTTCTTGAAGGTTCCAATGTCGAACCTATTCGGGAACACTGCTGAGGGAAGCTTATTCCACAGCTAAGTGCAGCGCAACAAAAAGCTGCGCGAAAAACGGGCAGTGGTTGAACACCAACCATCAAGGTGGTGGGGGTGGTACTTCTCCTTAAGGCGGGTGGTGCGGTGGTGGAATACAGCGGCTGGAATGGCTGGATGTTTTTAAAATGTGTAGTTTATAAAAAACGTTGTTATTAAAATGACAGTTATTGAAATAAATATTTTGTAAAGCGAGGGTGCACCTTCTTTATTGTATCATCTTGAGTATATACAAAAATATCACAAATAAATTATCACATCAAACCAAAAACAGCCTTATCCACATGCAATTTATTTTAAGTGTTATGTTTTCAAGTTACATGTTTGTTACATGTTTGTATAGAATACAAGGTGTATGATTGTATAGAATAAATCGAAATAAAATATTAAAAACGTAGTCCATTTTGTTTTCTTTCAATCTAATCTTTAAAAGCGACTCGCTGACATAGACGTTTCACGTTAAAACCAACGGCCGTGTCCACCGACACAGCCCCACCCAATTTTTTTGTTGGTTGAGAGGTGGCTGTTGCAGTGTGGGTGGTGCTAAAACTACGTCCGTGAACTGTAGGCAAGATATCCTTCAAGCTGGATGACTTGTTATAATTTGTCGATACGTTGATATGGTAAGGTTTTAGGCTGATGCTCTTTTGCGTATCGACAGACGAGGATTGCGACGAACGCTAGCGTCAACCTTGCTTATTGCTTCTTCAGATCATGAAGGAAGAAGTCCTGCTCGGGCCTGATTTATGGCTGATCCTGTACTACGCAACTTCTGTACGCATTTACGAATAAGTTTTAGCTTGGTCCATCCCGTAAACGATTTATGTTGTAATGTAAACAAAACTGGCGCCGAGCCGTAACATAAGATTTTCCGCCCTCGAAAAACGCCTCGATAGTATACACACACACGGTCTGCGCCTGACCACTTTGACATAGTAGTTGACCAATCCGCACGAACGGTGAATCTGCTACGTACACCCCACCGCGTCCATTTCCAAGGGTTTATTAAATATTCAATTTTAGAATCCTTACTTTTCCGAGAGACACTCTGTAAGTATATAAATATAAAAAAAATTGACAATGTGATGTTATTAGCACAATCAGGCAAAATCTACTGGACGTGAAAAATGAAAATCTAGATGAGATCTCTCGCTTGCGTTGGGAACATTTAACTAGGAACAGTGCTTTTTTCCCGGGATGAAAGGTACCCTATGTCCTTCTCAGTACTTCTGACTATGTGTAGGCGAACTTTCAGAAAGATTAGTTCAGTGGATAGAGCATGAAGAGGTAGGTAACAAACAAACTTACTTTCATATTTATAATATTAGTTAGGATAGAATTAGGATATATTGCATGCAATATATTGACCTTTTTTTCATTGATATTGATGAAAATATAGACCGCACACTCACAACATTATTGACAAATGTCTAATATTGAAAATAATACTGCGTGTGTGCGGCTAGCCTTACGATCAACATTTATTGTGATCAAAATAATACTTACTTCAAATCAGTGCTTCAAATGATCGGACTCTACGGATCGAGCCTATGGTATAAAAACTTACGGAAATAAAAATAAAATTAAAAAGCAAACAGCAAAAACCCAACGGAAGTACCTTATCTTAACAAATTATATTACCTTTAATCATCATACCACATATCGATAATATAACGAAGTGGAAAAACCATGGGGATGCCTACACCCAACAATGGGTGATAAAGGGCTGAAGAAGATAAGTAGGTACCTGTAATTAATACTATTAACATAATCTTAAAATATCATATTATATCATCATATCTATATCGATAAGATAACGAAAGTAAGTACCAATAACTAATATTTTAATAATTGGTCAAGTGCGTGTCGGGCCACGCGCAATGTAGGGTTCCGAAGGTACCTATCCTGTAGAAATGCGGACACATGAACTTATATTTACTTCCAGTTTTATATAACTAATGAAAATAAGTATATACTTACCATCATATAAAATGAAAATTGTTCCTACGAATATTTTTCGTACTAAAATCAATTTTCTAAATTTATCGTCTATTACTCATTTACGTGTAAAGTCTATATAACCTTGACAATTTTCCTTTCATATTCATTATATTTCTTAGTTATTATATATTTTTTCATGTATCCAACCCCCACCATTTTTCTGTTCGTGTGACACGTAACTCTAACAAAATTTTGCACTTCAAAGTTAAATCTTTCGTAAACGGATTGCTAAAACAAAAAAATGGTCTTCACATACTCATAATATTTTTAAAAGACCTATCAGATGATACCCCACACGATGGTATAATCGAGAGAAAAAGAAACATTACCACTTTAAGTAATGTTTTTTTTGAGGTCACATAAAAAAAAAGTATTTCGTAATTTAGTTCGCTCCGCGTAATCAATATCTATACCAAATTACAGTTTTCTAGTACTAGTAGTCTGTGAGCTTAGCCGCGGATAGACATGACGAAACTATAAGGGTTCCTTGTTTACTTCGGAACCCTAAAAAACATAAATATAACGAACTAGCTTGTGTCCGCGAACTTCGTCAAAGTTTAATTTACTATTGTTAATATCTCAGGTTCTAAGTAACACATTGAAATGAAATCTTCGCCAGATTTTATTTTAGACCTTTAACAATACAATTGTGAAAACCGCATCAAATTTCGTACAGTCATTTTTGATTGATGCGCGTACAAACATACAGAAAGACAGACCAAAATAATAAGAAGCCAAAAAGATTTGTTTCAAGAAGCCAAAACAATTTGTTTAAAAAAAGTTAGTTCTGCCTTTGACCCTATTTTTTTTATAAGAAATAAATACATACACATACCTGTTACAGTTTTATTTATATGTAGTGATTGATGATTCGGTGATGACTGATATATAATAAGGTAGGTCCATCCTATTATTTCATAGACACAAAGATGTTGGAGGTAAGTGGCAAATTAAATTTTTCATTTTAACTAATTTACAGTGGGGGAATATTAATTAATAGCTTTTGCTCGCGGCTTCGTCCGCGTGAATTTTCTACGGGAATTGTGCTTTTTCCTGGGATGAAAGGTACCCTATGTATGTGAGAAATTACAGGAAAATTGCATCAGTAGGTAAAGCGTGAAAAGGTAACAAACAAACGAATAAACAAACGAGTATGTTTAAAAAATCTGTATTGAATTTATTAATGATAATCAAATCAAATCATTTCAAATCAAATCATGTATTATAATATATTCAATAAGGAAAAAAAGAAACTAAAAACTAATAAAAAAAACAAACTCACTTTCGCATTTACTATATTAGATAAGGATAGGATTGGGATATGGATTGGGATTAAATTTTTTGATGCTTGGTGCCTTTTTTTTCGTGTTTTCGTGGTTTTCGCACTCAACTCAGTGATCTGTGGTATCGATTTATGAAAGAAAGAAGGAATCATTTTTTGCGTTAACTACATTTGTTGTAGCTTTTGTGCATATTGTATAAGAGATTGAATAATTAGCATTTGTCTTATTGTAATCTAGTTGTTGTAAATAATTACTAAATAAATTGTAATACAGTTTTTCGACACATAAAAAGATAACTTGTGATCTTCGAGCAACAAGTATTTCCACGCGTGGGGTCCGTGTTGTGATTAGTGATGTGCCGTTCTAGAAATTTTCAAAGAAACAGCGGAAAGATTTTTGGAAATATCCCGGAAATATTCCCGAGAACGGAAAATTTTCCGGGAAATTTCTGAGAATTTTCGAAGGGAAGAAATTTTCGGGAAATTTCTCGGCGGCACATCGCTACTTGTGATACTTTTCCTAAAGCCTTGGATTAAGAGTATTGGATAAGGAGTGAGAGTACTGGGACATAGATGACTATTAAATAATAAAATAACAATAAATTCATCTTCCAAGCTAAAGTAATTACAATCGGGGTTCCTATACCCGGGGCAATTATCATAGTTTTACCCCAAATAACTTTCTAATTTAGATAAATAATTATTCTTTTACAGAGAGGAGAAAATTGTGTAAATCTTTAATAACTCAAGAAAAGCTGAAGATTTATATGGAGTTTAAATGAACCCGATAAACCATATCTGCGGATGGTTCTAGATCTGGAAGATGGAGTTACCAAAACTACGCAAATAAATATTTAACATATATAAATATATATATGTGCAATATAATATTATTACATACGCACATGATAGATTGTTATTTACAAGAATTTATTCTTACTCAAGATGCAGCTAAAGAGGACTGAATGTTGACTTACAGAAATCATAAAGAATATATCCTATTATATTTGACCGCCATACGATTAAATAAATACAAGAAATTAAAAATAAAATAAACTAATCTATCATAAACAAAAAATAAATTAATATAACATTAATTTAGTACCTTCATAAAATTATATAACTAATATAATAGAAATAACATTGCTATAAGAATGGAAATACTTCAGGAATACTTTCAAAGTCTTTTGATATTTATTCTGTTTGTTATATGTTTATTCGTCTATTATAGCCATAACAATTTGAATTACTGGAAAAGGAGAGGTGTTTACCAGCTGGATGATACACATACAATATTTGGGGATTTTAAAAACGCTATCCTGTTCCGCACGGCCCCGGGATACCATTTGGGGGAAATTTATCGCAAGGCACCTCCCGATGTTCCTTTCGTTGGTTTTTACATCTTCCACAAACCGTGCTTGTTAATCAAAGATCCAGAAATAGTCAAGCAGGTACTGGTCCGTGATTTTAGTAACTTTTCCGACCGACATTTTGCTGGACCACAACAGAAGGACAGTATTGGAATGATAAATTTATTCGGAGTGAAAAATCCCACTTGGAAATATTTGAGATCGATGATAAGTCCAACACTTGCTTCAAAAAAATTAAAGGACATGTTTCCTCTTATGATTGACACTGCGAAACCGATGATGGATTATATAGAGAAAAATATTGATAATGTTAAAACACACGACATAGATGTTCAGAATATTAATCATAGGTTCACCGCTGATCTGATTGCTAACATTGCCCTCGGAACCAAAACGGATTCTTTCAATGATTTTGATTCTTATTACACCCAATGCTGTTAGTATCTTCTTCTCTCAGCCGAAAGACGTCCACTGCTGGACAAAGGCCTCCCCCAAGGATTTCCACAACGACCGGTCCTGCGCTGCCCGCATCCATGCGCAACCCGCGACCTTCACCAGGTCGTCGGTCCACCGAGTGGGAGGCCTGCCAACACTACGTTTTCCGGTTCGTGGTCGCCACTCGAGAACTTTTCTGCCCCAACGGCTATCTGTTCTGCGAGCTATGTGCCCCGCCCACTGCCACTTAAGTTTGGCGATTCTGCGGGCTATATCGGTTACTTTAGTTCTCCTACGGATCTCCTCAGTTCTGATTCGATCACGCAGGGAAACTCCGAGCATAGCGCGCTCCATCGCCCTTTGGGTGACCTTGAGCCTTCTTATGAGGCCCATAGTAAGCGACCACGTCTCTGTTCCGTATGTCATTACTGGCAACACACACTGGTCAAAGACCTTAGTCTTGAGACACTGCGGTATTTTGGACGAGAAGATATCGCGAAGCTTCCCGAACGCTGCCCAGCCGAGTTGGATTCGACGGTTGACCTCTTTCTCGAAGTTGGACTTACCTTATCCATGTTCATTTTTAGACCCACTTGTTGAGAGGCTCTACAGAGGCCATCGAGCATTGTGCCTAGGTCTTCCAAGGTCTCAGCCATGACTACGATATCGTCAGCGAATCGAAGGTGAGTGAGGTACTCGCCGTTGATATTGATACCGAGTCCGCTCCAGTCCAGAAGCTTGAAGACATCTTCCAGGGCGGCGGTGAACAGTTTCGGAGAAATAACGTCTCCCTGTCTCACCCCTCGCTTCAACTGGATAGGTTTCGAGCCTTGATCCTGGAGACGGACCGACATGGTGGCGTTTTCGTACAAACACTTCAGCGCTTCGATATATCGATAGTCAATTTGGCACCGTTGGAGAGACTGTAGCACAGCCCAGGTCTCGATCGAATCGAAGGCTTTCTCGTAGTCCACAAACGCCAAGCATAAGGGCTGATTATACTCCTCAGTCTTCTGTATAATCTGCCGCAGCGTATGTAAGTGGTCTACGGTACTAAAGCCTTTTCGGAAACCGGCTTGTTCGGGAGGCTGGAAGTCGTCGAACCTGCGAGCGAGACGATTCGTAATGACTCTCGAAAACAGTTTGTAGACATGGCTCAGAAGTGAGATAGGCCTATAATTCTTCAATAAGGTTTTGTCGCCTTTTTTGAAGAAAAGTACCACCACACTTCTGTGCCATGCCGTAGGCGTTTGTCCCTCGAGTATGACGGAATCGAATAGCTTCTGAAGAGCTTTTAATACCGGTGTTCCACCTGCTTTCAGAAGCTCAGCCGTGATTCCATCATCACCCGGTGCCTTATTGTTTTTTAACTGTTTGAGAGCCATTCTAATTTCGTATAGGCTGACGTCCGGGATATCTTCGGTGTAGTGTCGGGTCAATCTGGCTCTTGGATCTTTGGCCAGATTACTGACAGGTGCGCGTACGCTGGTACGCTGTTAGTATACCTGATTCTTAAAATATTGTAACATTAAAATGTTAAGATAGGACTATTAAATGATGAAATATTGTTTTTACTTACAGTGATGGGATTCTTTCATTCGTTTAAAAGGATGGTCGCTTTAGTTACTGTGTTTTTTGTACCAGAACTAGTTGATTGGATTGGGTCACCCCTACTATTTGACTCAACATTCGTAAAGAAACTATTTTGGAGCGCTGTAGAAAGTCGTGAAAAAAGTGGAGAAAAGAGAGGAGATTACATAGACTCGATTATTCAGTTAAAAAGTGGTGAACAAAATCCTTTATACAGTAAGTTATATTATACATCAATTAGGTATTACTAGTGAGAGTACTGGGACATAGATGACTATTAAATAATAAAATAACAATAAATTCATCTTCCAAGCTAAAGTAATTACAATCGGGGTTCCTATACCCGGGGCAATTATTATTCAGCTAAGGACAAGAAGGACTTGAGCATGTTAATCGCTAACCTTCACTAGTTGGAGAGGCACCTTTAGAAGAAGAAGTGTTGGCAATAGAAATAATGACGTAACAAATGGTGTTGTTTCAGAATTTGAAGGCGATAATCTGTTGTATCAATCAGGAACATTTTTTTCTGGTTTTGAATCGAGTTCTACCGCAGCAGCCTTCACTTTGATGGAGCTGGCAAAGAATAAGAAATTTCAGAATCTTGCGAGAGACGAAATTAGGCACGCAGTAGATCGCCATGGTTGGAGCATTCAAACATTCAAAGAGATGAAGTTTCTCGACCAATGTGTTGCTGAAGGTATCAGGTTGCATCCGTCAATTTCTACAATTGACCGCTGTACTCTCCAAAATTACAAGGTAAGTACCTGAGTTATTTATTATTATTTACATATTAGGGATGCCGGCGCAAGCACCAGACGAATGATCAGTCCACTCATGTCGGGACCATTTCACCCAATTCCCCGAGACCCGTATAGGGTTTTGTGCTACCTGATAACTCACGTTGGTGGCGACCCACTGAATTTATTACTTTGCAGAATCTTAACAACTGCTCTATTGTAACGGTACCTTAGTTAGTTAGTAGGTAGATGTTTAGATATATTAATAAATGTTCATAAATTTACTTTTTTGGAATGGCTTTGAGTTGAAGTTATGATATTCCAGATTCCCAACACCGACATAGTGATTGAGAAGGGCACTCCTATCTACGTCTCGCTATACGGTTTGCACGGTGATCCTCAATACTTCTGCAATCCGAATACCTTTGATCCTGAGAGATTTAGTGAAGGCAGAGATGTATCCGATGCTTACATACCTTTTGGAAATGGGCCCAGGAAATGTGTTGGTAAGATCTTAGATAAACAACAGTCAATCTATGAAATCTTACAAAATTTTATTAAAATCTTGATATATTATTTAAGCGCGTATCAAGGTCAATCCTTTCAGGCATTTTCGTACTTCGTTCTTCAAAAGAGACTATCCTTGATGAAGAAATAAGTAAAAGGGATGTTTCTAAACTAAATGATTAAACAAAGAACCTCGTATTTATTCAACTAGCTAATTATTTTAAAATAAAAAAACACGACTATCAACTTACATAGCCTATGCCACTCGGAGGAATGCAAGGAATCTAACAATACCTCTCACATCAAAATCTGTTGAGCCGTTCAGGACTTATGGTGGAATAAAGAAACTTACATACATACTTACATACATACATGAACCCTGAAAACATAACACACCTTTTTCGTCAGTCATGTAAAAAGGTCATAAAATAGTTACCTACTCTTTGTCGTACAGGTATGAAAGTCGGCGAAATGCACGTCAAAGTGATCCTCGCCTTGATTCTGTCAGAGTATGAGCTACATCACCCAGCAAGCCCCGTGGAACTGGACCCCAGGTCTACATTCACCGCCGCTGCTGATGGAATCAGTATCAAATTCACCAAGCTAAATGAACAGTATTCTTGAGACTGATTGACCGTCCAAATAGTTGAATGATAAATTGTAAAACAAATTTTCTTTCTTTCTAGTGAAGTCATTGATTGTTTTCAACCGACTTCCCAAAAAAGGAGGAGGTTATATGTTTCGATGTATGTATGTTTTTTTTTTATGTATGTTCGCCGATTTCTCCGCCAATTGTGGACTGATTTCCAAAATTGTTTTTTTATTCGAAAGGGTTTATTCCCAAGTTGGTCCCATTTTAACCAAGTCCGAATCTGTTCGATAATTTTAAAGATACCTAACAAATAATAAAAATATCAACATTGCATTATAGAGCAAAAGCCCGCGACAGCATGCCCTTTCTTATTTTATTAAAACTCAAGATTTTCTGTGTATGTCCCCAACATAGATATAGCGATTAGCGACTATAAAAGTTGGATCATGATTACTTATAGGCAGATAATTTGTAGCAATAGCATATAAGTGGTAGCTCAATTTCCTCAAAGTAAAGTTTTTTAAAGATTTTATTCAGAATAATATTAGAAATCACGCCATCCATTACCAGGCAATTGGTGCAGATATAAACACCTGCCAGACATAGTTACTTTACTAAATTATAGTTATATTTGTTTTATTACAAAATCTGAATTTAATGTTACTTTGGGAGGCCCCAAGGGTGCTTTTTATACCTATAAACATCATCCTTGCTAGCCATATTATCTGCATAAGCAACTAAGATCCAAACTTCATACCTAGTCGCTAATATTTTTACCCGTATATACCACGCAGAGAAACATTCAGCATTTTTAAAATAAGGAAGGTTTGGTCGTCGCGGGCTCTCGGTCTATTTATGTGCCAAAAATAATAGACAATTTGACATGTTTGACATTTCATATCAGACTGACATAAAAAGTTTCGAATTCTTAATTCTTTATTTTCGGCCAGAAGAAAAGTTTAAGTTTTTATTAAAGAAAATTAGTGTAGTAGCACTAAAAATAATAAAATAAAACTTTTTTCCAAAAAAGTGAACCGACTTCCATCATAAAACTTAAAATCAAGAAATAACAATAAAGAAAATGTATTGGCATGCTACCTACTGAATGAGGTTAAGTCGGTGCCGAAAAAAATAAATAATCTAAATTTACATTAGAATCGTGTATACATATACGAGTATATAAAATGCCTAGCTAAACAATTACATAACACCCTTACTCCTGCACTTGGCACCGACTTCACCTCAATCAGTAGGTAGCATGCCAATACATTTTTCTTTATTGTTATTTCTTGATTTTAAGTTTTATGATGGAAGTCGGTTCACTTTTTTGGAAAAAAGTTTTATTTTATTATTGATGTTAAATACATCAAAAACAATCAATGACTTCACTAGAAGAAAGAAAATTTGTTCTTCACTCGTACAGTGGGCAAAAACGGAGAGTTTTTGATTTAGCCCACCGTTATTTACCTATTTTTATATAAATTTATTATCTACTAGCTGTTGCATGCGACTTCGTCCGCGCCAATTTCATAATGTAAAATAAATCAATATACAAATCATATTAGTATATAAAATATTTAATAAATGATATATGTATTTAAGTGACCTTATCGAATAAAATATTTTTTGGTCAATAAAGCAATTCTTTAAGGTAAAGTAAACTCGAAGAATTTCTTTATATGTATATACGACATTATTAGCTTTTCCTTCAGGGGCTAATAAAAATAGATGGTAGAAATAGATAAATGTACAGCGTTATCTAGCGGATTCTTGAAGAATTAATAGTCATGTTATTTGCGGAAAAACCAAGATTTTCCTTATCAAACTGATTTTCACTTATAGGTATATTTATTTGTTTACTAGCTGTTACCCGCAGCTTCGCCCGCGTGAGTTTCGCTTAGATGAAAATTCTTTTTGTGTTCCAAACTGTAGACCTAAACTCTAAATACTACTCAAAATTTCAGCCATTTGGGTATACCGTGTCCCGCAGGAATATATGTTGATGAACGGGAACAGATGTTCCAAATCTTCAATATTTATACGTCAGTAGAAAATGCTCATCAGGTTTTGCTAAGGC
This sequence comes from Ephestia elutella, assembly GCA_018467065.1. Taxonomy (NCBI): domain Eukaryota; kingdom Metazoa; phylum Arthropoda; class Insecta; order Lepidoptera; family Pyralidae; genus Ephestia; species Ephestia elutella. The sequence goes on from CM031570.1 coordinate 17,265,801, forward strand.
GCCATTTCCATATATGTAATAGTGTAGCTGGTCTCTTGAAATTCTTCATCAGATGATTCTATGATCTTCGATTTTTATACGTCAACAGAAAATGCTCGTCAGATTGATAAACTTTTGCAAAGGTACCATTTCCATATTTCTTATAGTTTAGCTGTTCTGTTATGGTTATTCATCAGGTGTTCCAGTTTTCAAAATCAATTATAGCCTATATGTTCCCCAGGCTTAATAGCTATACAACAAAAAAAAAGTTTCATTCAAATCCGTCCAGTAGTTTATGCGTGAAACGCGTACCTACATACATACAGACAGACAAGAAATTCCAAAAAAATATTTTTGCTTTCATTATTCTTTTTTGGTGTCCCTCTATCCATTTCAGTCAAAAATACTAAATGTACAGACAACATATTTTTACTGTTTTATTATATGTATAGAAAGGCTGATTTTCACTTATGGTATATTTATATGTTTATAGGTTGATTTTCACTTAGTATACTAGCTTTCGCCCGCGTGAAATTCCCACGGGAACAGTGCTTTTTCCCGGGATGAAAGGTATTTCATCCCGGAAAAGCACTGTTCCCGCCCATAGGGTACCCCCTATGTCCTTCTCCGTACTTCCAGCTATTTGTTTGCGAAATTCCAGGAAGATTGGTTCAGTAGATAAAGCGTAACAAATAAACAAACAAACAAACTCACTTTCACATTTATAATATTCGTTAGGATTAGGATTAGGATTTATATGTTTATAGGTATAATGCTGTCGTATAATAATGATGAATTGACTTTGGATTTCAAATTTCCTATAAGTAACTTATTTAATATTGCTATATATTTGCAGGCAAACTTAGGGCTTGAGTTCATTCAAATGACGATATTTTTTTTTATGAACCGATTTTGATGAAACCAACAGTAAATGTTTTGCTGAGTTAAAACAAAGAAATTGGTGAAAAGTGAATCGGTTCAGTACTTTCAGAGATAAGCGTGATCACATACAGGCAAAAAAAAAATCCTTTCTATTATTCTTTTTGAATGTCCCTCTATCCATTTCAGTCAAAAATAAATGTACAGACTAAATATTTTTACTGTTTATTATATGTAGATTAAATTACTACTATTTTTTATTGTATACCAATTTATATTGTTTTTTACATTGGCTTCATTACTGTAAATAAATTAGATAATGAAATAAAATATTGTTATTTTCAACGGCGTAAGTTTAACAAACTTAGATACCTTTTTGGAGAATAACTAAATTACGTGATTACGTAATTTACTAATATTACGTATTAATAAATTACGTGTACCGTATTTATGTTAATTCTTAAGTCTCCTTCCTAATGAAACTGTTTGCATTACCTGCACACGTTACTGTTTCTACATCACCCAGTTGGTTGACTGGTAGAAAAAGCCCCAGGCTTTAAGGCCGCCTTTTACTTTTTTGTAATAAAGTTAAATAAATAAATAACTATAACAGAAATATCAGTTCTACCAATAATAAAAATGGTATGTGTGACGAGCACGATACTCGTCTGGTATGTGATCCAGAAGAAGTCTACATCAGGCACTCCGTATTTGACATACGCCTTCTGGACCTGTTAACGAAGTTTTATGCAAACGATACACAAATACATAAATTATTTATTCAATCCAACAACAAACTTTCAAAGTCAAAGTCAAAGTAAATTTTGTTTATTCATATTGGCTTAAAAATAGCACTTATAAATCGTCACTTTCTTGTTTTTTAGTTAGTTGACGTCATAAAATTACTTAGAGCTAAGTTTACCACCGCCTCCAAAGCGCAAGTGGAGAAGAGGCGGCGCAACAAACTCCACTGCTGCATTTTCTCCAAAGACGTCACTTTACAACATATGTCTTACAATTAAATAACTGTATATGTGGACGAATATACATTGAATATACTTTGACTTACTTCACTACATATTTTACTTAGGTATAATACCTGTATGTAAGTAACACCAGAAGTATTATTACTGGCATCTAAAATAGGCTTAGCCTGTAACTTAGGTGCCAGTTTTTTTAAAACTGACTGTTAGAACATCATCTCTCAAACCACCTAGATAACCGTGCATTTTAAAAGGCACTTCTAGCCACGTACGACCAAACTGTGGAATCAGCTTCCTGCGGCGGTGTTCCCGAACCGATACGACATTGGAATCTTCAAAAAACGAGCCTACGTCTTTCTAAAAGGCCGGCAACAGTCCTGCGATACCCCTGGTGTTGAGGTTGTCCATGGGCAGTGGTGATTACTTACCATCAGGTGACCCGCTTGCTCGTTTGCCGCCCTATGTTATAAAAAAGAAAAACTTAAACTATGGACATATGAAACTGAGGGTGGATTTGACCAAACTAGAGTAAATTTTATTCTTAGAATAAATCGTCAGTTATCCGGGAGTAAATGAATTTTACATTTTACCATTTGCAATTCTAAGAATAGAGAGCCTATTTAGGAATAGTTCCTTAAACCACCGACATGCATGTAATAGCAGAGTAATCCTAGAATAAAAATCGCGCATGCGCGTCATATGTTCTGTCTGTCTACTGTCACTGCTGTCATTGCCTAGCCTTTACATCATTGCATTGTAGTACAACATATTTTGGCCGGGTATTATATTTATTCGTATTTTGTTCGTCGTTCATTCTGCAACACGCGTATAGTTATTCCAAGATGGAAAAATGACTATTGGTTTACTCGAGATAAAAATCGAGAAATGTAATACCTGGTATAGCTATTCGCGTATAAATATAAGTTTGGTCGAATCCACCCTGAGTGAATTTATATTTTCATAAATATATTCAAATTGTACATTACATATATATACTCGTACATGATTAATTTTGTAAATTTAAAGGCCGATTTTACCAAAGTTAGATAAGTCTTATTCCAAGAATAATGATGTAAGTTACTCCTGGGCCCTGGGACAACAAATTTTACATTTCAACAACAACTTAACCTGGACCCTTAGGGTCGATTTCACCAAACATGACTTTACTTGAGAATAGCTATCCACGGAATATAATTATTCTTAGATTTAATTATTGGATAACTTCGTCCACGTTTCACCACTCTCGAACAGTGGTTCGAGAGAGAGAGAGAGAGAGTGGTAAGAGTAAATTTACTCCAGTGTAGAGTGCTACACTGGAGTAAATTTACTCTTAGATAAATATAAATATAAATAAATATATACGGACAAATCACACAGATTGAGTTAGCCCCAAATTAAGTTCGAGACTTGTGTTATGGGATACTAACTCAACGATACTATATTTTATTATAACAAATACATATATGGATAAACATCCAAGACCGGGGTCAATCTGAAAAAGATCATTTTCCATCTTGACCCGACCGGGGATCGAACTCGGGACCTCCGGTGTGGCAGTCCGGCGTGATGACCGTTGGGCCACGGAGGTCGTCAAAGAAAGTCGTTAGATGAATCTGAATGATTGAAGTGAATGACTGTATAGGCCTCCCAAAAACAATAGTTCGTTTCTCCTTTTTTAAATTAAGTGTATTGCGTATTATTCTGTTCGGCAGGGTTATATGTCAAAACGGAAAAATTACAATATGTTTGCTGTCACTGGAGTAACTTACATCATTATTCTTGGAATAAGACTTAGGTATCTAACTTTGGTGAAATCGGCCCTTAATCAACTATAATTATATATAGGTAAATATTTTTCCTTTATCACAGTTAAAGTATTGAGTGGATTATGATGATAAATTACAGGTATGATAAAAATATATCTGTCGAAAATTGGCCTGTGGTGTGGCTTGGCCTGTGGTGTGGCCCTAGAATAGCACCAACCCATCTCTTCCCGTGGGTGTCGTAAGAGGCGACTAAGGGATCTAAAACACCGGAGGATGGGCAGCAGCATCTTTCCGCGTACTATGACATCACACTGCGATCGCCAACCCGCCTGCCAAGCGTGGCGATTACGGCAAAACCCCCCTATGGTTGATACACCCACAACACGGCCCCTAGTCCCCGGCGGCCCCGCTATCCCGGACTCTGGTAGCGGTCACGGTAACGGCGGGGCAGGGGGTGCTAAGAATCCCCGGCAGATGCCAGGCTACCAACCCCGACGACCCTTGGCCCTGGCAACTTACAACACGTGCACACTGCGGACCGACGAGAAGCTCGCTGAACTGGAGGAAGAATTGAGCAGGTTACGATGGGATATTGTAGGATTATGTGAAGTCCGAAGAGAGGGGGAGGACACCATGATCCTCAAATCCGGAAACCTGCTCTATTTCCGGGAGGGCGACCAACTGTCCCAGGGTGGTGTCGGGTTTATTGTCCACAGGTCCCTCGTCAACAACGTGGTCCAGGTCGAGAGTGTTTCGGCGAGGGTAGCGTACCTTGTACTCAGAATTACCAAACGGTATTCGTTGAAGGTAATACAAGTATACGCACCGCCCTCATATCGCTCCGACGACGAGGTAGAGACTATGTATGAGGATATTTCTAGAGCCATACATAGCTCCCAGACCCACTTTACCGTTGTGATGGGGGACTTTAACGCGAAACTGGGCAAACGAAGCGATGATGAGCTGAGAGTGGGGAATTTTGGATATGGAACGAGGAATGCACGTGGTCATCTGCTGGCCGGCTTTATGGAGAAGGAGGGCCTCTTTATGATGAACTCCTTCTTCAAAAAGCCAAAACAGCGAAAGTGGACATGGTTGCATCCTAATGGCGTTACAAAAAATGAGATTGACTTCATCTTGTCGACGAAGAGGCACATATTCAATGATGTCTCTGTGATCAATGCCGTAAAAACAGGAAGCGATCACCGATTGGTAAGAGGCACATTGAATCTTAGAATAAAACTCGAAAGGTGTCGACTGATGAAGTCTACGCTCCGACCAGCGCCTATCCAGCTCCAAAACCCCGAGAGCTTTCAGCTCGAGTTGCAGAATCGCTTCGAATGCCTAGGAGACTGCGAAAATCTGTACGATTATAATGACAGGTTTGTGCAAATTGTCCAAACAGCTGGGTCTAAGGCCTTCAAAACCCGCCGTTCAAAAGGAACCAAAAAGATCTCGGACCTCACCAACAAACTCATGGAAGAAAGACGAAACTTGGTTCTGCAGTCCTCTGACGAGGCTGCTCAGTATCGACGTCTAAACAGACAGATCTCCAAGTCCCTAACTCGCGATTTGCGCCAATTCAATACTGACCGTATTGAAGAGGCGATTAAGCGAAATAAGGGCTCAAAAGTGTTTGCAAGGGATCTGTCTGTTGGTCAAAGCCAACTGACCAAGTTGAAGACTGAGGATGGCAGAATCATTTCGTCGAAGCCGGAGCTGTTGGAAGAGGTTGAGAAGTTCTACGGACAATTATACACCAGCGTACGCGCACCTGTCAGTAATCTGGCCAAAGATCCAAGAGCCAGATTGACCCGACACTACACCGAAGATATCCCGGACGTCAGCCTATACGAGATTAGAATGGCTCTCAAACAGTTAAAAAACAATAAGGCACCGGGTGATGATGGAATCACGGCTGAGCTTCTGAAAGCAGGTGGAACACCGGTATTAAAAGCTCTTCAGAAGCTATTCGATTCCGTCATACTCGAGGGACAAACGCCTACGGCATGGCACAGAAGTGTGGTGGTACTTTTCTTCAAAAAAGGCGACAAAACCTTATTGAAGAATTATAGGCCTATCTCACTTCTGAGCCATGTCTACAAACTGTTTTCGAGAGTCATTACGAATCGTCTCGCTCGCAGGTTCGACGACTTCCAGCCTCCCGAACAAGCCGGTTTCCGAAAAGGTTTTAGTACCGTAGACCACTTACATACGCTGCGGCAGATTATACAGAAGACTGAGGAGTATAATCAGCCCTTATGCTTGGCGTTTGTGGACTACGAGAAAGCCTTCGATTCGATCGAGACCTGGGCTGTGCTACAGTCTCTCCAAGCAACGGTGCCAAATTGACTATCGATATATCGAAGCGCTGAAGTGTTTGTACGAAAACGCCACCATGTCGGTCCGTCTCCAGGATCAAGGCTCGAAACCTATCCAGTTGAAGCGAGGGGTGAGACAGGGAGACGTTATATCTCCGAAACTGTTCACCGCCGCCCTGGAAGATGTCTTCAAGCTTCTGGACTGGAGCGGACTCGGTATCAATATCAACGGCGAGTACCTCACTCACCTTCGATTCGCTGACGATATCGTAGTCATGGCTGAGACCTTGGAAGACTTAGGCACAATGCTCGATGGCCTCTGTAGAGCCTCTCAACAAGTGGGTCTAAAAATGAACATGGATAAGACGAAAATCATGTCTAATATCCGTGTCGCACCCACTCCTCTAAAGGTTGGAGACTCTACACTCGAAGTTGTTGACAATTATGTATACCTGGGACAAACAGTTCAGTTAGGTAAGTCCAACTTCGAGAAAGAGGTCAACCGTCGAATCCAACTCGGCTGGGCAGCGTTCGGGAAGCTTCGCGATATCTTCTCGTCCAAAATACCGCAGTGTCTCAAGACTAAGGTCTTTGACCAGTGTGTGTTGCCAGTAATGACATACGGAACAGAGACGTGGTCGCTTACTATGGGCCTCATAAGAAGGCTCAAGGTCACCCAAAGGGCGATGGAGCGCGCTATGCTCGGAGTTTCCCTGCGTGATCGAATCAGAAATGAGGAGATCCGTAGGAGAAGTAAAGTAACCGACATAGCCCGCAGAATCGCCAAACTTAAGTGGCAGTGGGCGGGGCACATAGCTCGCAGAACAGATAGCCGTTGGGGCAGAAAGGTTCTCGAGTGGCGACCACGAACCGGAAAACGTAGTGTTGGCAGGCCTCCCACTCGGTGGACCGACGACCTGGTGAAGGTCGCGGGTTGCGCATGGATGCGGGCAGCGCAGGACCGGTCGTTGTGGAAATCCTTGGGGGAGGCCTTTGTCCAGCAGTGGACGTCTTTCGGCTGAGAGAAGAGAGAAGAAGACACATGAACTTAAATATATGTATACGTGCACACAATCATGTGCATTGTACTTAAATAGTAGACACTTTAAATAATATTCATTAGTATTTACTTACTTCGTGGTATAAAGTCATAGAGTAACACCTTCGTGAGTAACACGGCTCCATACGGCATTTTTTGCGGGGGGTGGTAATATATTGATTTTATATTATTCATACACTAGCTGTCGCCCGCGGCTTCATCCGCGTGAGTTTTGCTTAGATGAAAAATCTCTCTTGGAGCTTTTTATCAGATGTTCCAGATTTTCAATTTTTACACGTCAGCAGAAAATGCTCATCAGGTTGAACGACTTTTAATAAGTCCGTCAAAAATACAAAATGTACAGACAAAATATTTTTACTGTCTTTTTATATGTATAGATTTTATCGTTTTAGAACTTCGTTTTCGATTTCAAATTCTGACTTTGTCTAAAGTTCCGTTCCCTATGCACTTCTATTTGTTTGACTCTATCATATAAAAAAAAATCATTCTTTAATAGATGTCCAAATTTGATTGTCAAATGAAGCCCAAAAACGTTCATAATAGTGTGCTACAATTTTTTTTTTTTACGGATTGTTCAAAAATTCTATGGAACCAAAACACACCAAAAATGTTAAACTTGACAAAAATGAGCCTCACAGAAGATATTACCTGTCCTTCACATGGAAGTAATAAATACTTTGTACAAATTACTTCCATGGTCCTTCATTAACATAGGCAAAAATCATATCTGACATCCCGCTTCCTAAGCTGTCTGTGTCTCTAAGTAAAATTAAAAAAAACTTCTAGCTCTATGGTTTGACTAGACTAGTGATAAGTATGTGCTCTATTTTTATTGAAATCAAAATAAACCCTGATAGCAGAACTCAAATTTCATGGATGCATGAAACTTTTTCATTAGCTTTTACCCGTGGCTTCGCAAGCCTAAAATTGGATCCGTTCGAACCTAGCCGATCGAACGGGTATAATATAACCAGGAATAGCACAAAAGCTAGCCTTTTTTTCCCGAAATTTCCATGAGAACAGAACCCGGGGCGCAACTAGTAGGTACATTGTTTCCTAATCAGTATGACAATGAGGGTCAGTGACTCGGAAGCAGTAGGCGCCTGCAGATGTTTGACCGGACGCGTTTGATGCTTCTCTTTGATTTTGTCTGTCTGTTATTTCATAAAGCCATTTTCGAGACGACCGACAGTGTAAGCTGCTGGCTTAAAGCATTTAACCAATGGGAGACGGTGCGAGCGCAAATTTCTGTGCAGACAAGTCAAAATCAATTAATTTTATTTAAATAGGCTTAAAAATAGCACTTTTAAATCGTCAAATTCTTGTTTTTTAGTTAGTTGACGTCATAAAATTACTTAAAGCTAAGGTTACCACCGCCTCCAAAGCGCAAGTGGAGAAGAGGCGGTCTTTGTCTGCCACTTTCGGTGGGGGGGAAAACGCGCTCTAAGGGCTCGTGCAGCGTGCCGGCGACTTCGCGCGACCTCGGTCGCACCGACTCGCGGCGACTTTCAGCTACTAAAAACAGTGCAGCGTGCGGGCGACTAGCGACCAGCGATTACTTACGACCGATCAATAGCAATGTACAATAGTTAACTATTGGTGTTATAATAACTGAACATACGGCATAATGTTTGTCTTCGTGAATAAGCATATCATATATATATACAATTATAATTTGGCAACAAAATATCTATCTTGGTATTTTCTATGTTTTTGGTTCCAAAGCGCCGGGCGACTACGAACTGCATCTATTAAACCTTTTGCATCCATTATTATTATAAAATAGAAATCAATTAAGTACTGCGCTGTGCAATCGCAAGCGACTGTGACGACTGGTCGCTGCAAGTCGCGCGACCATTGGTCGCCAGTCGCGTGCACGCTGCACTCAGCCGTTTAGTTATACACGTTCAATCAAGTCGCCGCCGCGAGTCGGTGCGACCGAGGTCGCGCGAAGTCGCCGGCACGCTGCACGAGACGCAATGCGCCGTGTTAGACGAACATAATTTATACTGCGTCTATAATAGTACATTACGAAACAAGTGTGCAAAGTTGGTCATTACGCACAAGAGGCGATATTGGCGCGCGAGCCGTAGGCGAGCGCGCTAATAAAGCCCAGTGTGCGTAATGACCAAATGCACACGTGTATCGTACGACGTTTTTCAACACACTTGTGAGTAAAAAAAAATTAGGTGGTCCTAACATCTAATTATCGGAAAACGATTGCGCCCTTTTGTCATTCCTCCACTTTATAAAACATTCGTATGCCGCCAAATACTTACGTTTGATTTTGGAGGCAATAATCTATTACTTGCATTAGTATGCGCCTCGTTAATGATTTCAGGTGGAGTTAAATTTACATATTCTTCCATACTAGTCGACATTTTATTAAATATTTAATATGCTAAAACGGCGAAAATCGGAAAATGTACCTAACAAACACAACATAATAAATATAGTCTTGTTTTTTGTTCGCGTGCCGCCGCCCGCCGCCCCGCGCCGTGCGCAGGGAGCGCGCGGTGCACGCTGCGGATGGTATATCGCCATACAGCCAGTGCTTGGCTGTATAAAAATCATTATCTTTGCTTATTTAAAAACTGTTGTTATTTTCCCTTTTTGATCTTATATGTATTATGCGGCTAAATTAAAAATGCTTTGTGGAATTCATAACACGCATTAGTTTTCTATCTTTTGTATAGCGCAGTATAGTAATTTTTATTTCCAAACACCTTCGCAATATATTCGTAATACCTTCGTAATATATGGCATTATGGGCCTAAATTCGATGTAATAAGACCCACTTTACGAGCAAGTGTGTTGAAAATTATGTTGTCTAACACGGCGCACAAAGATAATGCCGACCACTAGCTACCAGAAAGAACTACCCATACACATAAACAGTACGCACAAACAGTATGAGCAGATCATATGAAATTTGGCAGAGGGGGATGCCTGTGAGTGGCCTCTCCCATTGGTTGAATGCTTTAAGGTGCGGGGGAACTTTGCAAACTACTCGATACTACAACTTATTGAGTGTGTTACAGATAACAATGGTGTCAGAGCATGGTCTAGGTACTAAGGCCGCAATAGGAGCATTTCAGGGCAATGATTCTACTTTATAAACGTACTATATGGTGCCTCAGTTGTCTCAAAAGCCAAAGAAATTGTAATAAAACATAGAGATCTCACAGAGTTCTTGTCGCTTTAGTTCAATGAGGGATTTTCCGAGACCCAAATTTAAAAAAAATAGTTCCAGATTAATTCATAGGTGGCGCTTAGTAAAAGGCGATACTATATTGGCATTTAAAAAAAAACCTAATAAAAAACATCTAAAAAGTATCAATATTGTGATTTGTGCAACTGTCAAACTGTTATGTGATTTTTTTTCTGCCTCTGGCTGAATAAAAAGCGCACAATATAGGTACAGTCATTATTACGACTCGGCTTTCAATAAAACGCCGTCTGTTGAGACTTTTTTTATACTGATATTTTTTTCTTAATTTAGCTGTCAGAAAAATCGCTCATTCAATCTCTTTGGCTCTTGAGACACAATAGAGACACGACATCTACTTTTGTAATTTGTAGAATCGGCCCCCAGATGCTTTGAATAGGTACCTATTCATTTTGTCGTCCATCTTTGAAGTTACATGCATCTCCTGCCAGTCACTATCCACTGTAATAGACCACAGACCACAGAACATACTACTAGTCGCGTCCCGGGACTTCGCTCCCGTGGCAATTTCGAAAGAAAAAGTACCCTATGTGCTATTCCCGGTATTTTTCTACCCGTATACCAAATTTCACTACACTCCGTCCAGTAGATTTTGCATGATTGAGTAACAAACATCCTCACAATCTCACATCCAAACTTTCGCATTTATAATATAAGGAGGATGCTAGCCCCAGCAGAAGTCGTCACCATGCTAATTGAAATAGCGGCCAATCTACGCATTAACATAAAATGTAGCCAATAAATCGCTCGCAATCGCGACTGGCAATTAACCGATTGTATTTATCGAATGAGTTGCTCCGCACTGCACTTTACATTTTATAAATAAACTAGCTGCGCCCCGCGGCTTCGCTCCCGTGGGAATTTCGGGATAAAAAGTACCCTATGTGCTTCTGCCGGTATTTTTCTACACGAATACCAAATTTCATCGAAATCCGTCCAGTAGATTTTGCGTGATTGAGTAACAAATATCCTCACAAAGCTACAAACTCACATCCAAACTTTCGCATTTATAATGTTACCTAGTAGGATAAATATATGTATATGGACAAATCACACGGATTGAGTTAGGCCCAAAGTAAGTTCCAGACTTGTGTCATGGGATTATATTTTTTAACAAATACATATCGAAGACCCTGGTCAATCTGGAAAAGATCAATTTCCATCTTGATCCGACCGGGGATCGAACCCGGGACCTCCGGCACAATAGACAGATAAAGCAGTAAGTAGAGCAACTCCATACAAATGGCCCGATTTGACGCACGCACACAGACAAGCGCGTTTACACGGCCGCTAAGTGGTCATCGGTACATAAGACGCAGGAGCGTCACGACACGACACGATGTGCGCCGCTCAGTCTGGTCGCGGACGCGGATCGAGACGCCTCTCGCGCTGTGTCTGCTCGTTGTGTACCTACGTTTCATTCGTGACGTAGTTAAATAGCGCTCTGTATTATTACATATTACTTACAGTTAATTATTATAATGGACGCGTCACGATCACGCATGTATTGCTGTGTTTACGGATTTAATTCAACTGTTATTAAACTCCATTTATTCTTACCAGTCCTATCATGTAAACAATCTTACCATGTCTTTTTATGATTTTACAACAATATAAATTAAAATAGACTTTTTAGGAAATTACTTTCGTGGTTAATAAATGTTTTACTTTAGAATGTTTAGGTTTGAACTAATATTTGTTTTATTTTCAACAAAAAGTACTGTAAAGATCGTTTACATGATAGGACTGGTAAGAATAAATGGAGTTTATAACTACTATGTCATTTTTTTAAACTTCCTGCTGATGCTGAAAGGTAAAATAATACCACAATCACTTTTTAGTAGTTTTTTACTTTTTTTATTAGTAGTTTGCCTAATAAGCATATAAAATGGAAAACACTATACAGTTTGGACTTTTTACCGCTTCCTTATGTCAGGGGCATAAGCGTTGTTATGGAACTGCAAGTGTTTAGTGGGATGTGCTGTTTGCCATACATAAAATAAGTAGGTACCTACCACATGTAACTTATATAAAGGCAGGTTCTATCAAACGGCAATTGTAAAAAAAATATCTATAGCTGATCGAGTGAGTACTTAGGTAGGTACATCAACCACTGAAACGATTTAGACAAAATGTTGTATGGAGATAATTTATCGAGAATGGACATATGCTATAGTTTGCCCGCAACTTCGCTCACGTAAAATATATAACGCCAACGAAATGCGCCTACACACATACTATACAAACTACACGCCTGCTTTACGTTTTGTAGGCGCCAACCCTAGCGCTCCGCCTAGCCGTAGGTATAAACTTCAAGGACACGACTCAGTTGCTCTACTGCTTTATCTCTGTCTATTGTGCCTCCGGTGTGACAGTCCGGCGTGATGACCGTTGGGCCACGGATGCCGTCATATCCCAGATCGTCAGATCAATAAAATCACCGCGATATCGAATTTTTAGGAGGTCCCGGGTTCGTTCCCGGTCGGGTCAAGATGGAAAATGATCTTTTTCAGATTGGCCTGGACCTTGGATGTTTATGTTTATTTATATGTATTTGTTATAAAATATAGTATCGTTATGTTATCCCATAACACAAGTCTCGAACTCACTTTAGGGATAACTCAATCTGTATGATTTGTCAATATTTATTCATTTATCTATTTCTTATTTAATTATCTGTGTTAAGATGTATCGAGCAGTCCAAACCAGCACAAATCCATTTCGCTACGATATACACCAACACGCATAGACCGCTGCACTCACAGTTGCAATAAATCTGCAGATAGCATTGTTTTATTCGCTTTTAGTATCGCCCACGTGCGTCGGCTGTTTGAGCTTTTGCTGACAATAGATATGATTATCTTTAAACGTAAGTACAACACTATTTCAGTTAGATAGATACTTTTAATTGCACATCATTTAAAAAAATGTGTAGTACCACAAAAAACTTTTGACCCTAGAAGTAATCTATTGTGTTAATTTGTGTTCGCGCTGTGCATTCGGTTTACGTTGTAATTTGCAAGGATTTTTATGAGAATTTTAATGATGCTTTTGTTCTCCACTTTTGAAGCATTTTACACGACTGACCAAAAAAGGAGTGTTATGTTTTCAGGGTTCATGTATGTATAATGTAAGTTTCTTTATGCCACCATAAGTCCTGAATGGCTTAACAGATTTTGATGTGAGAGGTATTGTTAGATTCCTTGCATTCCCCCGAGTGACATAGGCTATGTAAGTTGTCAGTTGTGTTTTTTATTTTTTAATAATTAGCTTGTTTCCATTAGCGCTTTGGACTTTTAGAGGCGTATATAATAAAAACACGCAAATAACTTGTATTGAAAAATAAAGATTTTTCTGTTTAGGTATAATAAAATGACAAATATCAGTTCTACTAATAATACCAATTTTCATTCAAATACCAATTTTAATCAATTGATTTATATCCAAACCTCAAAATACAGAATACCCCTATGCAATAATCCAGCACAAATCCAGTAATCCCGCAATCGAAAGAAACATCTACACAACATTTATCAAATGGACGCAAAATCAAAGACTGCGTACAAAAGAATGGCTATAAAAATCGCTGCCGAAACCACTTTAACTTGTATTATTATAAACATCCTTATAACATTACACTTAGAGTATAAATTCCTAGAAAGGGTATTCTGTTCAACTTTGTATTTTGGTAACGAAACCAAACTAAAAGTGCACCTTCAAAAGTCTTATATATCTAGCGATAAGAGTGTAAATTCCGTATACGATATGCAATGAAAATTCGGTTGGTACACGATCAAACAGTAGTCTAAGTAAATCATTACCATCTAATTGTAATTGTGTGTATAAAGAGACCTTTTATTGACTGTATCCGCATTTTTTTATAGTTTCCTTTTTTCTTTGATCTCGGTGATTTTTGAATTCTGTTGTGTAACAATTTCTCTGTTGTATTGTGCAAGTGAAATGATTTTTTTATTTTAAACATTGTATGCAAAACATCGGTTATTAACATCAATAATTTACTTATAGCTAAGTTTAGTTTACTTATCCAATGCGAAAGAAGAATCGGCGCAAGAAACTTACCGCAGCCTTTTTTTTTTTAATTGGAGAAACAATTGCTTGAGGAATAGACAAAGGAAGACGGTTAGCTTGAGGTTAAGTAATAGGCCAGGCAAATATGCTAGGCATGTGACTATAGGCGCGATGTTACTACGTAGCCGAATAAAAAAACTCTATGTTGTAGCCGATGATGATAAAAGGTTATGGAAGGAATAGTGATATTGACGCATCAGTATCACCGTACGTTTTAAAAGACACTTCATGCCACGTACGACTAAACTGTGGAACCAACTTCCTGCGGCGGTATTCACGAACCGATACGACATTGGAACCTTCAAAAAACGAGTCTACATCTTCTTGAAAGGCCGGCAACACTCTTGTGATACCCCTGGTGTTGCAGTAGTCCATGGGCAGCGGTGATCGCTTACCATCAGGTGACCCGCTTGCTCGTTTGCCGCCCTATGTCATAAAAAAAATTAAAAAATCACTATTCACTACATAGACTATAAGTGGGATTGCCTAGGTCACCGATAACCTTTGATCCATCACTATACCGATGTATGTAAAGACTAGCTTTTGCTTTCGCTGTGTAAAGAATCTCTTTGCAACAAGTGTCTACTTTCAGCGATTTCGTATCTGCGTTCATAATAATTATATGCTTCAGATCAGGTATTCCTAGCGCAATCGTCCCATCAATCAGTATTGGTTGCAATACTGGTGACCTTGCCGAGCTGCATAGCTTAGCATAATGACTGGGACGCATGATTATGTGACACTATTAATTCCTGAGAGTCAACAATATATTTTAGCTTATTTTCTACAGGTGGGTCAATATCAACTGTCCCCGCGTTCGGTTTGGACCTACGAGAAGATTTATTCTGTGTTGAGTGCTTACAGTTTAGTTGGAATACCTGGTTGTCTGAAAGAAAGAGATTCATAGAACGATTTATATATCTATCAAAGAGATTGTTGAGGATGCTTATTGCTTCCTGCATGTAGCGCCAAAACTCTTCGTGAGTGATGGGCTCTTGCAAAAGTCCAGGAGTTAGTTTATCTTCTACGGCAATTGAATTAAAAATAACTTCACCAAAAAATATGTCACACGCGGGTGGAATTCGGCGGAAAGTTGCGCGATCCTGGTAAACATACACACAAACACTATTTCTGTTGCTATGAGGAAGAGGATCCGGGTCACCCAAGACAATGTCTCCGAATTATAACTGGAGCTGGAATTAGACTAGAATTTCGGAAATAATTTGAGTCGGAGATAATTAGGCTAAGCTGTTCACAGTTTATGAACTTATTTACTTTGCCCGGAGAAATTATTATACGACCGACCGAATAAACAAAATGTTGTACCTTACAAATATCCATAAGATTAGCATCGTTGAACTATAGTTTTTCGAAAGATTATCATCTATAAACGTTGGTTTTATAGATTTAGCATCTATATGTTTAGCATCTATAAAACCATTTCTATAAATGGAAAAGGTTTCCATTTTTATGTAAATTGCTTAAACACAACCAAAAGAACGATACGCTTATAGACTTTCAAAGTCGTTTTTAGGTCTTGCTTTGGTAAATATCTACTTTAAACTTCACACAATTGAATTAAAACCAGTAACATGAACAAATTTTTGTATTGCTGCAACACATAATTTTTTTTTTCGTTTGATTAATTTTCGTTTTGTTGTATGAAACTGAATCTATGCGTTGTTGTGGCTACAAATAAAGTTGTTTATCTATTTGTCTATCTAAATTCCCAAGCCCCTTGGTCCAGCCTCACAAGGTTAAGACAATTGCACCCATTAGCGACGTCGATGCAAGCCAATTGATTGCTATTGGAACGTATCAGACGACTTGCATGTAACCATAGATCTACCTAATCATTTTGGAGTAGAAGGAGCACGGCGTCATCGAAACTAATATTATACTTAATTAACATTACCGCAGTCGATGAAAGCTAATAGATTGCTATTGGAACGTATCAGACGACTGCATATAGCCATAGATATAACTCCTAATCATTTTGGGGTAGGAGCAGCCGGGGCGTCATCAAAACTAATATTATAATAATATTACCGACGTCGATGCAAGCTAATAGATTGCTATTGAAAGGTGTCAGGCGATGTGTCATGCGACCGTAGATCTGTTAACTAATATTATAAATGCGAAAGTGAGATTGTTTGTTTATTTGAATGTTACCTATCACGCTTTATCTACTGAACCAATCTTCCTGAAATTTCGCATACACATAGTTAGAAGTACTGAGAAGGACATAGGGTACCTTTCATCTCGTTGCCCGTAACTTGGACGTAGGGAGGAAATGTTTATGTATATCATTGGATTTTGCCAAAGCATTTGATACCGTTTATGCTCCAATACTGCTAAATAAACTGAAAGCAATCGGTGTACGTGGTAACCAACTTAAATTGTTTGAAAGCTATCTATCAGGTCGCTCCCAAACAGTCGTAGTGAACAAGCAATTTAGTTCAGATCTGCCAATTCAGTACGGCGTACCCCAAGGGAGCATTTTAGGTCCCACCCTCTTCTTGGTGTATATAAACGACCTCTTTTATCTGCGTATATCAAACTTCAAAATTATCTCATACGCTGATGATACGGCCTTGCTCTTTTCTTCCAATTCCTGGGACAATACATATCAAAGCGCACAATACGGCCTTGATATTGTTTCAAACTGGCTTCGTAGCAATTTGCTCACCCTAAATGTTAAAAAAACCCAACTAATTAACTTTTCCATTTATAACCTAAACACTCAAAAAGAAACTCTCGGAAAACTATCTATCATTGCCCACTCTCACCCCAATGCTGACAAATCTCACTGTAACTGTCCTTCTTTACTTTCTTCTGATTCTATCAAATACCTAGGAATTATAATCGACAAAAATCTTAACTTTCAATCACACCTTAATATCACTGCAAATAGAGTCCGTAAACTAATCTACATTTTCAAACGTTTGCGTCATGTAGCCCCCCCAAACATTGTTAAAATGACGTATTTTGCTTTAGGTCAGTCTCTGTTAACCTATTGCATAGTTGCATGGGGAGGTGCTTGTAAAACAGCTCTAATAAAACTTGAAAGAGCTCAGAGAGCCCTCTTAAAGGTGTGCACCTTCAAGCCCTTCCTCTACCCAACTCAAGATTTGTATCAATATTGTGAGGTGCTCACTGTTCGACAGCTATACATTTTATCCGTGGTTCTACAACAACATCGCTCCACTCAATATAATCCAAACCACATCAGACGCAATCGTCTTGTTGCCGCTTCTTCCCTTTTTAAAACCGAATTTGCGCACCGCTTCTTCTGCTTCATGGGCCCTTTTCTTTACAATACTTTTCATTCCAAACTTTCGATTTTACCCCTCCTTAAATATTCCTGCAAGCAAACTGTTTCAATATACCTAAAATCTCTTAATTATAGCGATACTGAAAACCTCCTATCCCCTCCCAAATAGTAGCCCCCCCTTGAATCCTAAAATATATCCGTTGCCTTAAAATAGCCCTAATTAAACTAACTCAACTAACCACTCATAGTTTTAAGATGATTATTGTTACTAAATAATACTGGCATACTGTTATTACTTCTGTTATCTATTTTTCTCCCGTAGAATTTTTGTTAATTAGCTTACTTACACTGCTCTCAAATTATTGTATACTAAATGTTTAGAATACGTCCAGGAAGGAGAGCTCTGGAGAACTGTAATACAGGCCCTGCCTACATCAGTCTCCAGTCTCCCCAATCTGACTATTGTCTTTATGTCCTTACCTTTTTTGAGACTGTTACTCATTGTAAGATTGTGTGGAGAACAATAAATAAATTTTTCATTTTTTCATTTTTTTTCATCTCGGGAAAAAGCACTATTCCCGTAGGAAATTTACTAAGCTAAGCTAATTTACTAAGCTAGTACTATATAAACAGGAGCAGAAGGAATAAGCGAAGGAATACTACGGAATAAGTTAATACTACGATAAAACCTAATTAAGATAAATTTACAGGAAAGCAAATGCCCTAATGTGCTATTCAAATGAGGTTATATTTTCATAGCTATCAGATATAACTAAGACATTTAGATAGAAAAACTAACAGATCTGCCATAGTAGTGTTATAGAAGATGTACATATTTGCTAAGTTCATGACGACGCAATCGTGGACGGAAGGTTATGCATATTCTTCTGTAAGACAATATAGTCATTTTCTATTACACGGACAGGAATTATACTATCAACAGGTACAAATAAAATTGTTTTAAAAGTAAAAGTAAAGTAATTAAATTGTTTTAAAAAAAAATATAATCGGACACTCCTTCTAGGTCTTTTACGCCAATGCAATTGGCAAACAAATACGTATAAAGATGGCTCTTTATGTTCTTGTTTGTAAGACGATCCTGTGCTGTCAAAATATCCAATACGTCCTCGAAGTTAAGACAATTTTAAAACATTCCAATAATGGCAGAGCATTGTACAAAACGCTCTAAGTAATTGAGCAATGTAGTTTAATCTGTGCAATGTAGTTTAATCTGTGTAACAAAAGTAAATCTATAGAACTTCGGTGCGTTTATTTAGACCTTCTAAATCAATGCGTAAATATTACTTTACAAATTCTGTCATTGGTTCTTACTCTAGATTTTCTACGTCATTACGTCATTAATTTCTGTAATTTGTTTTGTTGTCTTATGTTATAGCAATAAGAAGCGACGAAGTCGCGGGCAAAAGCTTGTTATTATTTGCCTGTTTTGTACGCAGACAACAATGCTCAATAAATGCTCTTTTTATTAAAAATCCGGCATTAAACCAGTTTCCGCCGTCCAAAAACGTAAAACTCATTGTACTCGATATTAGTATTCCATCGATACCGAGATGTTAGATAAAGCGAGTCGCGATCCGAATTGCGAATCGATGGGAACTGCACTTTTGACGGATATGCAAAACTTCAAAGTAGAAGAAAAAAATATGTGGGAAAAGAGGACATCCTCTTAAAGTAATAACTATGTAATAACAATCTTAGCAATGAGATTTTTTCTAATATCAAGTCGAAGGTTT
Organism: Ephestia elutella; assembly: GCA_018467065.1. Classification (NCBI taxonomy): domain Eukaryota; kingdom Metazoa; phylum Arthropoda; class Insecta; order Lepidoptera; family Pyralidae; genus Ephestia; species Ephestia elutella. The sequence continues at coordinate 17,285,135 of CM031570.1, forward strand.
TATAAGATACAGAAACATTAGCATATACTGTATTTATAATACAACTCGAATGAAGTTAAAATTTGTTAACATGAAATTACGTTTCTTTTTTAGTGACACGTTTATTCTTACCAATTTTGCGTACGATTCAAGATCATTTTACCATTTCTATGGCTTTCATGACGTATTATATTATATTCTATATCGTTCAAAGTATTTTTAAGTTTATTAAAGTCGGATTACCTTTAGACCTACCAGAGTAGCCTTTCGGCTCTTCAACTTATTCCAACCGACAACTCTGTTACGTAGATGACTTTATGCCTACCTCTAAAACTTTTTTCAACCAACTTGGAACTGCCTTTCGATAATGCCCCTGCACAGCACGCGAGGTGCTTGCACCTTACGCTCCACGTGACATCTAGTTCTAATTTATAAAAGCAAAAGTCTAATATGTGGGTCAACAAACAAGTGTGGAGAGGAAAATATGATGAAAAATCAAAAAGATACCTATGTCAGAAATAACTTGAACTGCAGACATTTCACGCGCGGACTAGATAACGCTTTTACGATACTTTTAAATAGCATAATGCATATAAAACAGCATTTTGTGACGCTAACGACGTCTCGGCCTGTCTGTTGTAACATAATGCATGAACTAATGGGTCGAAACCACGACGTTGTTAAATTTGACCGTTGCGTTGACTGAAAACTTGTGGTTTTTAACTGTTACTCTTTCGATTGTTTTATTTTTGTAGCTACTGATTTAAATAAGTTTTAAAAATAATTAAACATTTTTGAAATGATTTATTTATTTGTAGCCACATCAACACATAGATTCAGTTTCATTCATACATACAACAAACAACGAAAAACAATCAAACGAAAAAATAAATGTGTGTTGCAGTTGCAGCAATACAAAAATTTGTCTATGTTACTGGTTTTGATTAAATTGTGTGAAGTTTAAAGTAGATATTTACCAAAGTAAGACCTAAAAAGGACTATGAAAGTCTATAAGCGTATCGTTCTTTTGGTTATGATTAAGCAATTTACATAAGATGGAAACCTTTTAGAAAAGATTACCTTTTAGAACTTTTTATAGAAAAGGTTTTATAGATGCTAAATCTACAAAACTATGGTATATAGATAGATGCTAATCTTTCGAAAACTATAGTTTAACAATGCTAATCATTTGGATATTTGTAAGGTAGGTACACCATTTTGTTTATTTGGTCGGCTTGGTCTTAGGACCAAGTCAAGTAAGTCAAGATCAAGATGCATAGAATGGGTACAAAAGTCATGTCCATGCTTTTATCTGTTGCTGTTGAAGAGCTCACCACAAAAATGTCATTGTTATCAAAACAAAATTACTAACTAGCAGTAATATAAGAAAATAAATAAAAAAAGTAAATTAAAGTTGAGTAAATATTCCTCTCAATCTATCGCTGGTTGACTGGAAGAGATCCCTTCATGGGATAAGTCCGCCATTGTATATTTACCTTCCTATTTATGTTACTATGAATTATGTGTCCTTAGTACAATAAAGATACTACAAACAAACAAACAAACAATATATCTGTGTCGAAACTAAACCAGAGCAAATTGTAAAAAATCCACTGGATAAAAACGAGGAAGTGGTTCTTCACCTAGCAAGCTTTGACCCGAACAAGAACAATCATCATCAATCTCAGATACTGGAGAAAATGCAGTTTGTTGCGCCGCCTCTTCTCTACTTGCGCTTTGGAGGCGGTAATCTTAGCTTTAAGTAGTTTTCTGACGTCAACTGGCTTATCTAGCTTATTAAGTATATAACGATTTAAAAGTGCTATTTTCAAGCTTATTTAAATGAAACAATTTCATTTCATACTGCTAGGCACAGGCCTCCCTTTCGTGCCTAGGAGATGTCCTAGGTCAGTCTGATCATAGCTTCCATCGACATTGGCTAACGGGAACGTCAACCAAACAATGTCATCTGACCAGTGGGCTGGTGGTTTAATTGTGGTTTACCAACTGTTCGCTGTCCCTGTCTCGGCTACCAGTCCATCATTGCTTTGGTCCATCGACTTTCCTTCTAGTTAAAATCTACACAAAATTAGTGCCCTAATATCAGAGTCTGGACATTAAAAGCACAGATTACTTAAAACTATACAGATGGAAAGCTTCCTAAGAGACGACAAAATTCATACCTATTCTTATAGGGCTGTAACTTGGTTATTGAAAAAAAAAACATATTATTTCTATTTTTGGTATATTGAAAGAAACAGATTCTATCGATATACCTAATCGATTAAATTGCATTGCAAGGTATTGCAAATTATAATAGATAGTACTGTCACGACATAGAAGTCGATAATATAAGTATAATCAATACTTTAGTTAGATTATTCACATTCTGTCCTATTTTTACCCGACTACGGCGAAGCGAAAAGAAGGGTTATGATTTTGACCGGTATGTATACGTATAATATGTATGTATGTTCATCTGTTTCCTCATAGCTACTAAACTACATTACAAATTGGACAAATGAGGTATCGTTAAAAGCGTTTTTATTGTTTGCTGGTTATTGGCTATGTTTGTGTGTTTGTCTGTTACCTTTTTACGCTTAATCTACTGAATCAATCTTTCTTAAATTTCGCAACCACATAGTAGTTAGAAGTACTGAGAAGAACATAGTACCTTTCATAATGGGAAAAAGCACTGTAACCGTGCACACGGCCGAAGCCGCGGGCAAAAGCTAGTACCTATATACATACAAAATACGTGCGAAAAACTACTTTTTGTAGTACTACTGTGCAACATAGTAGGTACTACAAAAGTACCTAATCATTTACGATCCAAACGTTTTTTAACCACCGTACCTTAGTTGTAGGTAAGTACCTACTATTTCTTTCGATATTTTCGGTACCCAGGCAGAATACATTTAAATCCTAATCCTTTCTAATCACGCAAAATTTACTGGACGGCTTTCGATAAAATTTGGTATACGAGTAGAAAAATACCTGGAATACCCACGGGAGCGAAGCCCCGGGGCGTGGCTAGTAATAATCTAAATACATAATCTACCTATTATTATAAGGTACTTACTTAGTGACGTCTTTGGGATACCGAAAATATGACAGTTTTTTATGTTTTATATTATTATTTAAGCACACTGTGCATTAAACCATTTTGTAATATAATAATTCACTATTTTTAAACCCAAAACGACACGTCCGAAAAAGAAACAAGTCAGGAACGCTGCGGGAACACGACTGCGCGAGTGAGCGCGCGAACCCTGACATATCGCACCCGGCGAGTGGCGCCAAACCAGTATAAACCGGTTTGGCGCTGTACGTGACAGTGCGTGTGTGCGTAAGCACCTCGCGGTATCAAGCTTGTAGTAGTGTACTTATTTGAAGCGCTTGTATGAAGCTTACACTCTGTACCCTTTTAACTACTTTGTGTTAAAAGGTTAAAGTAAGATGTAATGTAAACAAATCCTCTGATCTATGTGACCCCAAACAGAATCTTCGGAAATTGCTGTTGACCGTGTTTCTGAGCTGTTTAATAACGCTCCCGTATCCACTCGTCTATTGTGCCGATCTGTGCATCACTAAGTGCCCTTCGTCTTTAGTGCTGGGAAAAGGTGGTCAGTTGTCGATAAATAAATATTGATGTCGATGCTTCGGCTTATGTTTTTTGTCTCTCCTTAGAAATCAAAGATGCATGTACGTACATACATCAACTGTGAGTAGTTATAGAACATACGCATAATTTAGTTAGTATATAAAAGTTGTGTAACAATTTCTTCTTGAATTAAAAAAGGTGGCAGCTTAATTTGGTATTTTATTCAGACAGTGAAACACTCACTGAATTTTATTTTTACTACTGTACTTTACTAAAGGTTTCTTCGGATTAAGACCGGGAATTTGGCAAAATTTATACATAGCATGTGATCACCAAAATTTAACTAGCATAACTAATGTGGATTATGATTCTTGTAATTCAAAGTTATCGATAGTTCTGGCGGAGGCTCCATCCCTAGTTTTCGGCTCCCCTGTCCGCGGTGCACATTAAAATCGTTATTCAATTGACCACTCGCATTGTGGAGCAATGGCGGCACTTTATCTAAGTAGTTCTCTTGCAATGTCACCTCTGACGTTATTGTTTTACCGATAGATCTACTTTATTACTACGGGTAACCTATATTGGGAGCAATATGTACCATCAGCCATATGGTCATACATAGCATCTACTTTTCGATGAGTCGATGTCGCTATAATTTATAGATTTATAATAGACTATGCTATAATCACATCATTTTTCACCAATGTGTGGCCAAGATACCACGTAGACCTAGGGGTAGACCGCGAACGAGATGGCGAGATCTCATTGAATGTTATCTGCGGGAGTGGAAGCGGGTATCTCTGGACAGAAAATTGTGGAAGGAGAAAGAGGGGGCCTTTGCCCAGCAGTGGGACACTTCAATAGGCTAAAAAAAATGTGTGGCCAAGATTATCGCCTTACCGTTGGCCTTACTAAATACAAAAGTACTGTGTTAAAAAATGGGGTTCTCTCAGATTAGTTCGGTATTAGTAAAATTTTCTGTCAATACTTCCATGAAAATACCAACCGCATCAAAAATTAGACAATTCCAATTAGCATTGCACAGTTTCCGAGTAAACACCAGTTAGACGTTATAAACGGACACACAGACTGGCATTCTTTACTAATTGATCAAATTAACGTTTCTCTAACGGTGAAGTGTAATTGTATTTTGGTGTAGGTAAGTACTGATGGAGAAATGTGCAAGTAATTTGTAGGATGCTATAAAAGCATTTTATATCATACTAGCTGTTGCCCGCGACTTCGTCCGCGTAACTCATGCCTTGACATCATTCAAATGACGATAACTTTTTTTTAAAGAACCGATTTGATGAAACAAACTGTAAATGTTTTAGTTAAAACAAAGCAACTGGTGAAAGTTTTAAGTAAATCAGTTCAGTACTTTCGGAGATTAGCGTGATCATACATACAGAACGACAGACAAAAAATTAAAAAAATTTTTTTTTGCTTTCTATTATTCTTTTTAAGTGTCCCCCTATCCATTTTAGTCAAAAATACTAAATGTACAGACAAAATATTTTTACTGTTTTATTATATGTATAGATATAGATATGTATAGATTGTATGTCGTGCCTTGGATATGTGACAAAAATTCATGGCGCACAATACTTAAAATATTATTAACTAGCTCTTACCCGCGGCTTCTTTGTGAGGAAGTCAAGATGGACTAAACCGAATTTCCAAACGGTTCCATCGTTGTATTTATTATAAATATATGTATAATAAATATATGTATAAATATAAATGTAGGAGTAGCATAAGATAGATATAAGAGGTATAATGGATCGAATAAAGGAGTCTACAACCAACACTCGTAACGTTCAGTCGTCCCATCCTTCACAATTACACAGTATTTTGCAATTTTTCGGTGTTATAACACTTCGAGCAACAAGGACTTCCGCGCGCGGTAAGGAGTCCGTGTTGCTCTATGTTATAACATAATAGGCTATGTATGAAATTTTTTAAAAAGCTTGAAAATTTTTTTGGTTGTAGGAATAACATTCCTGATTAGCCAGTAAAAATCTTAGAATTTTATGTTTTACCAATTAATTGTAAAAAAATATTGTTTATAATCCGCTCAAAAATGGCGGAGCTACGGCTGTTAGGGATCTTTCACATGCCATGAAATTTTAAAAAATGCAAGTGTCATTTGACATTTGATCAATGACATTTAATGACTGTCATTTCTAAGAGTTATGTCATTGTGACAATCACAGTCATTCAAACTGACATAACAAGTGACACTTGCATTTTTTAATATTACATGGCATAGGAAATATCCTTTACAGCCGTAGCTCCGCCTTTGTTGAGCTAATTAAAAACAATATTTTTTTATAATTAATTGGTAGAACAGAAAAATCTAAGATTTTTGCAGGTTAATCAGGAATGTTATTCCTACAACCAGAAAAATATTCAAGCGTTTTAAAAAATTTCATACATTGCCTATTGGTCATCGTTTAATTCACAAATGCATGGGAAATCGGAAACGGTAGTAGAGTAAGCAAGATTTGATGACAAATAGACGAAGGGACAGTGTTATTTAAATCTGATTTGGTTACATGGATGAAGCATTCAAATCAAAATAATGCCGTTCAATTTTCTTTTCAAGACATCCAAGTAAAACAAAACAAAATCTTATAAAAAGTAAGTAATTTACAGCATAGACATGGAAAACAAATTATTTATGGTTTACATAGTTATGTCTGTCCTGTCCATGCAATTCTTGACTGGAAAGAATCGCGTTTGTGTATTTGATTGATCGTATAATATTCATTACTGCAACATGAAATATTGCAATTACCAACAAGTTGCAACCTAGTATTTTGTGGCAAATTGGCTCGTGGCTGCTCAGAATGCATTGTTAAAAATACGATTGTCACCGGCGCACTAACGACTTCCTACGGCCGCGCCTGTCTGTCTGTCTGTCAACCTAGCTTTGCTAAGAAAGTGAGGAGGCGGACTTTTGTTAAATACATTGTTAAATTCGAAACTGCCAAGCTACACATCTGGTAATAATAATAATTACTACTTACTTACTATCCGGGCTCAGTGACCCGAAGTGAGTCTTGGGCTCCAACACAGTCGCACGCCAGCGACTCCGGTCCCGCGCAAGCTCCCGCCAGTCGTCGCCAACTTGCAGATCGCGTAGGTCCGCCTCCACCATATCGCTCCAGCGGTACCTGGGGCGACCCACCGGTCTACGACCGACTGGCCGGCAAAGATAGGCTCTCTTCACGGCTCGATCATTTTCCACTCTCACAACATGGCCGAGCCAGCGAAGACGCTATGACATGAAGCGCTAGAAAAATACCCGTGCCAAGCGACTGGACCTCCATGTGGACGGTGCCGTTTTCAAAGGAGTGGCGAATTTCACACACACACACAAGAAAGAGGACGAAATTAACATCCGCATCCAGAGTGCGCTACGGTGCAATGCAGCTTTACATAAGGTGTTAGTGTCTAGGCTTCTTAGTCGTGCCACAAAAGTACGGATCTATAAAACAGTAATCCGTCCTATACTGATGTACGGGTGCGAGGTCTGGACGCTGACCCTAATTGAAGAGAGAAGGCTTCTCGTAGCGGAGAGAAAGATATTTCGCAATATCCTGGGGCCTGTGAGGCCGACTGACGGCAAACGGAGAATCCGGAGCAATGCCGAAGTAGAAAATCTCATCGGCGAGCCTAACGTAATAATAATTCATATATTTATTTTGTCAACATGAGTTTAAATAATTATCCTAGGTCTCCAGTTCAATACCTTTCAGAACATCTTCGTCTTTCCTATGGCATTATGTCGCCGCCTATTTCCACTCCTAACTTTTCTTTAATATAAAATAGCAGTCAAACGGGCATACGGGTCGTCAAGATGGTTAGCAAACATCTTAGTGCATGGATAACACTATTATATTATCCACAAATGTGATTCATGATTATAATTAATGATGATGAGTTGTTGGGACGTCACTCCAACGCGCAAAATCTGCTGAACGGCTCTTTTAATGAAATTTGGTACAAGGGTGACTTAACGTAAAATAATACATCTAGAATACATTTTATCTTATAATTCCCACGAGAACGAAGTCCCGGGGCGCAGCTAATAAAAGCATTAAATGTATAAAAAGCGTGCTCCACACTAGCCCACGGTAAGGACATCATTAAGCCTGGACTAGCCGCCGGCGCCGAAAAAACGCGTCTATTTGTGTTTAAAAAGAGTTAGGCGGAAGGAGCCCTGACTTTGACAACCTCAGCGAAGTATGAATACGTATGTTGTACATACATGTAAACGAAGCCCTGTTTTATATTTGACTTAATATTTGCCAGGCCTTCTATTTATTACATATTTTGGGTCTCCCATAAGGAACCTTTTTATTAGGTCTGTCATAATGACAGACAATCTATAGAGTCTATGGTGAAATGGTCATTGTCGTTGAAGATTGTGCATGTCATTATAAATTACAAGAGAAAAACACTTATTGATATTGTGAAATAATAGCTTGAAATGTTGTTTCTCTTTTCAGGTAAGATGTGTTTTGTAATTATTCTATATGTACCTAATGTTAAGTTAAGATGTTGTCTTGTATTTCATAAAAATATAATCTCTTTTCAGAGCAACACAATTTAGCTTTTCTTTCACTGGAAATATAGATGGTGATAAACTCACATTATAAAACAACATTTTTATAGCTGAAAAACAATAACAATGGAGAAGCTAAGATTCCAGTTTGTAGTGAAAGCAAGCACTGAAGATTCGAAAACTAGTATTATCTGCATAACCTCAATTACGGATACTGACAAGCATACCTTCTTAATACCAGAACAGTACCAACCTGTAAAACTGCATGATGCAATTCAAAATACTCAAGGTTATCAAAAAGTCAAAGATACATTACGAAAAAGACATGAAAAAAGAGATGTATGGGTCAAGATTACACCGGTACTAAGTAAGGTATACATGGATGAAGACGGGAACATGCAGTTTAAGGGATATTTACTAGAAGAAACCACATTAGAGACACAAAAAGAATATCCTACTGCAGGAATTACAGAAGAGGCTATAACAAAAATTTTAGAGAGTTTTGCTGAGAAAAAGGACACACATAAACAGGAAAATATAAGAAAATTGACTGAAAAGTTTGTGTTGGAAAAATTCAATTGTAAAACTACAAATGCATCGCAATGGATGGTTACTTTTGAAGCGGAATGTGCTCGTCTCGGAATAAATGAAGATATTACGAAGCTCTTAGGTTATTTATGGAGATTTCTTGTCAAGACTGGTATAGTTCTATGCTTATTAAGCACACTATAAATTCTAAATGGTTATTATGGAAAAACAGTTTTTGTGAAACTTATGCTGATAAAGGGTGGTCACCGGTCAGGTATGCAATTTTATTTAAATATAGACAGGGTTCGTTATTAGAGTATGCTTTAAAGAAGGAAAGACTTTTACTAGAAATTAACAAATCAATGGATAAATTTACATTAATTAATTTAATTGCTACTGGGCTACCTAATTATATAGCGGACAAAATAGACAGGAATGATTTAAAAGAAACTGAGGATTTATTTAATAATATAAGAGGTTTAGAACATTTAGTAATTAAAAAGAATTGGGAAAAAAAAGGAGCATTGGAAAATAAAATTAAAGAAAAGGATCAAAAAAGTCCATGTAAAATTTGTGAAAAAGAAAACAAAGGAAACCGTTACCATCCGGAATCATTGTGTTGGTATAAAAATAGAAATAGTGATAGAGAAAAAAAAGATCAGATTAGGAGTGTTAATAATTCTGAATTAGAGACTGAGTTAAATAAAATTGATCCAAAAAACTTGTAATCCCGCCATTGATCAAAATTAAAATAGTGATAAACGACATCTTGGAAACTAAAGGAATCTATGATTCAGGTTCTAATGTGTCCTTAATTAATTCAAAGTTGCTTTCTTTTAAGATAAACATGGATAATGAAAATAAAAATAATGCTAGATTGAAAACGATTAATGGCGAAAAAAAAACCATAGGTATTGTTACTTTAAAAATAAAAATTTTTGAAATAGAAAGGGATATGAATGTTTTTGTGATAGATGAAGAAAATTTTGATAATGATTTCTTAATAGGATTGGATTGCATAAAACAGTTTCACTTGATCCAAAATGATAAATTGGAAATTACACAAGATATTCACAGTTTTGAAGAAAATGAAATAAAAAAGGAACTAAAATCAATAAATGCAAATACGATTCCTGGCTTTACAGGTAACAAGACAGAGAACATAAATAATGAAAATAAGTGTGAGTATAAAATAAACTATAATGAAAATATAGAAGTAGAAAACTTTAACATAACAGTAAATCATCTCGACCATCAAAAACAGTCAATAATAGATACATTGATTTGCAAATACAATGCACTTTTTGCAAAAGATAAATATGATATTGGAACGGTTAAAGGCTATGAAGCACATATTGATTTGTCCATAGATAAATATTGTAGTAAACGACCATATAGGTGTACTATTGATGACATGAAGGAAATCGAACATCAAGTATCAAAATTGTTACAAAATGAATTAATAGAGGAGTCATATAGTCCTTTTGCCGCTCCAGTGACTTTGGCGTATAAAAAAGAAGAAGGTAAGAAATCACGACTATGCATTGACTTTCGTGATTTGAATAAGATTATAATTCCTCAATCACAGCCATTTCCGTTGATTGAGGATTTAATGATTAAGACAAGAAAGTGTAAATTCTTTACAACGTTAGATGTAAATTCAGCGTTTTGGTCAATTCCAATGAAAATTGAAGATAGGCATAAAACTGCATTTGTAACACAGGAAGGCCATTTTCAGTGGACGTGTTTGCCATTCGGACTAAAGACTGCACCTGCAATATTCCAAAGAATACTGAGTGGCATCATAAGGAAACATAAACTGTCAGAATTCACTGTGAACTATATCGATGATATTTTGATTTTTTCAGAGACGTTTGAAGGGCACATTGAGCATTTATCATTGTTATTAGAAGCAATCTTAAAAGAAGGTTTAAAGTTGAAATTTTCGAAATGTAAATTTGCTCAGGATTCTGTTAGGTATTTGGGTCATATTATTAAAAATGGTACAATTACTCCAATTAAAGATAATCTAATAGCTATAAAAGAATTCCCTACTCCAAAAACACAAAAGAATATTCGTAAATTTTTAGGTAAAATAAATTTTTATGGAAAATATGTCCCAAATATCTCAATAATATTAGATCCATTACATAATTTGTTAAGAAAAGGACAAGCATTCATTTGGACTATAGAATGTCAAGAATCTTTTGAAAAGATAAAAAAACTTCTTTGTGAAAAACCAATATTAGCAATCTTTAATCCGGATCTGCCAATACATATTTATACGGACGCCAGCATACAGGGGATAGGTGCAGTCTTAAAACAAATACAACAGAATGGTGATGAAAAACCTTGCGCATATTTTTCAAAAAAACTTAACGATTCTCAAAAAAGGAAAAAAGCTATATATCTGGAGTGCTTAGCCATTAAAGAAGCGTTAAAATATTGGCAGCATTGGCTTATAGATAAAACATTTACAGTTTTTTCAGATCACAAACCCCTAGAAAAAATTAACATTAAAGCCAGAACAGATGAGGAATTAGGCGACCTCACATATTATCTATCCCAATTTAATTTCGAGGTAAAATATTCTCCCGGAAAATATAATCTAGAAGCTGATAGTTTAAGTAAAAATCCAGTATTAACACCAAGTGAAGACCATGATGAATGTTTAAAAATTGTGAATTGTATTAAATTAAAAGACATACAAGATGATCAAGAAAGTAATGAAAATATCAAACAAAATATAAATAAATTAATTTTAAAAGAAAAAATATACTATATGAAAAATGGAAATAAAGAAAAAATTGTACTTTCAGAAAAATTTCGTAAACAAATTATAGAAAACATACATGATCTTTACTGTCACATAGGAATACAACAAATGGAAAAGAAAATAAAACCATTCTTTATAGCAGAAAATTTAACTCGAAATATAAAAAATATCTGTGAGCGCTGTGAAATTTGCATTAAGAATAAAACTAGAGGAAAATATAAATTCGGATTGATGTCCCAGTTAGGTCCTGCTACTTGTCCATTTGAGATAGTGTCAATAGACACAATTGGAGGATTTGGTGGAAACCGATCTACAAAAACCTATTTACACCTTCTGGTAGACCACTTTACGAGATACGCCTTTATTCTAACTTCTAAAACACAAAGTGCAGACGACTTTATAAAGCTTGTCAAAAAAGTAACGCAGGAATATAAAATTGGCACGATTTTAACTGACCAATATCCAGGTATAAATTCAAAAGAATTTAAAATCTTTTTAAAAAAAGAAAATATACCTATCATCTTTACAGCAGTAAATGCACCATTTTCTAATGGTTTAAATGAAAGAATAAACCAAACCTTAGTCAATAAAATAAGATGCAAGATAAATGAAAGGAATGAAAAACTAGCCTGGACTACTATTGCCCACGAATGTACAAAAAGATATAATGAAACAGAACATACTGTGACAGGTTTTTCACCAAAATATTTATTAGAAGGAAAGAATGTTAGTATGATGAGTTAAATAATAAAATTAACCAAAGCGATTTATTGCAGGATAGAAAAATTGCCTTAGAAAACACTATTAAATCACACAACAATAATAAGAAATATTTTGATAAAAATAGGAAAGAATGTGTACTAAACGTAGGAGACTATGTTTATGTAGAAAATGGCAATAGATTAAATAGAAGAAAATTAGACGAAATAAAAATTGGTCCATATAAAGTTTTGGAAAAAATATCAAACTCTATTTATAAAATAGATTATTAAATAGACGTAGAAAAGCCGAATCCAACCTTTTTCACATAACGAAACTTGTCCCATATGTTTATGATTAGTTTTTTTTTGGGAGATGTAAACGAAGCCCTGTTTTATATTTGACTTAATATTTGCCAGGCCTTCTATTTATTACATATTTTGGGTCTCCCATAAGGAACCTTTTTATTAGGTCTGTCATAATGACAGACAATCTATAGAGTCTATGGTGAAATGGTCATTGTCGTTGAAGATTGTGCATGTCATTATAAATTACAAGAGAAAAACACTTATTGATATTGTGAAATAATAGCTTGAAATGTTGTTTCTCTTTTCAGGTAAGATGTGTTTTGTAATTATTCTATATGTACCTAATGTTAAGTTAAGATGTTGTCTTGTATTTCATAAAAATATAATCTCTTTTCAGAGCAACACAATTTAGCTTTTCTTTCACTGGAAATATAGATGGTGATAAACTCACATTATATACATACATATTATTACGCCTTTTTCCCGTGGGGGTAGGCAGAGACTAGTGATTTCTTGCTACGGTCCTTACAGATCTCTCTCGCTTCCTCTACACTCATCACTCTCTTCATACGTGCTCTCCGGTTATGGGTGCTCCTAATATCTTTTTAAGGAGGTCCGCAATCTGTTCGCATTGTATGTTGCAAGTCCAAGGAAACAAGGATTTCAAGTATTGTGCGTCCATGCGGCCGATTCCACCTATTACAAACGTAGATAATAATTGTGTCTCAAAAGCTAAAGAGATTATTATCGAGTTTATCGAATAAAAATCGACTAAAACAGTCATCAAAATCGGTCCACATTAAAATTATTTTTGTCAGTCAAAAACGGATTTATATATAGAAAAAGCATGTCCGTCCGGCCGGAAGTGTCGCAGCTACTTAGCTGCCAACAATTAATAGTTTCCTCTCCCTTGTACTTCCTTCTGTCTGTCTGTCTGTTTCGATCTCCAATTTATGCGGGTGTGAGAAACGAGTGGTATTTTTGAGACTACTAATTTGATATACCGTACTACTGAATTTAAAGCGGTGGTGGTCTACTGGTTTAGACGTCTGTTTGTCGGTTTTGTAGTCGAAAGGTCTTACATACAATTTTCACCCCGCATTACAAACTCTTGGGGGCTGACTTTTGAAAAATAATAACCCATGGAAGTAATAAGTTGTACAAAGTACTTATTACTTCCATGTAATAACCTAATTTGATCAAAAACGGACAGACTGTCAGAGATACAGACAGAGCAGACTGACTTTTATATATATTAAGTAATATTACTATGGATAAATCCTACTAAAATTTATAAATACGAAAGTTTGGATGTAAGTTTGTGAGGATGTTTGTTACTCAATCACGCAAAATCTACCGGACAGATTTCGATGAAATTTAGTATACTAGTAGAAAAATATCGGGAACAGCACATAGGGTACTTTTTATCCCAAAATTCCCACAGGAGCGAAGCCCCGGGGCGCGGCTAGTAAAGATATAAGCTAGGAGTAATTCTATAACTTTAACAATAGAATAGAGAGGAGGGAGGGCCTATCACCACATAAATCATGGTGGACTGTATTTAATACATCGAAGTATGCCAATGCGCTGACATGTACACTAAAAGGCATGTTGCGTCAAATACAATAGTGATTTATCTATTTCCTGCATAAGTATGATCTGCACTTACACCGCAAGAAAGTTAAACTATAAATAGTCGTGGATTTTTCTGTCAAAATATTTTATTGCACACTTGATCCGACAGGATTTTTTATCTAAAAATTAATACTATTTTATAAGCCAAGAAAAGCAATCCTTTTTTAGAAAAATAAAGAATCTGGATTTTTATTACCCATTGACTAGTTACTCATAATTAATGATTTTTTGTCTTTTTCGTTCATTGTAAAACATATCTCAGACGATTTCGGAATTTTGTACACGCAAGAGTATAACCTAGCCTAGATATAACTCTTGTGATACCCCGTGTTCCAGTTGTCCATGGGAGCGGTGATCGCTTACCATCAAGTGACCCGCTTGCTCGTTGTTATAAAAAATACTAAAATATACTTTTTGTTACGAAATTATTATTGGATTAAAGTCCCGTGTTGTTAGTTTCTGTCGCTGGACCATTACAGCAGATTTAGTAATTTATTTCTGGCAACAAAATATATGAACATCGAGGAGGTAATAAGTAACAAAATAATTGAGTTTATGTGGTTGACACGCGAAACAGGTACGTGTAGCTTGATGTATCTATGTATGTAGGCTTACAACGCGGTTCAGAGGACTCATACATTCGTGACTTAGCTGATTGAGTTCAACCCACGCGAGGGAAATAAAATAAAAAATAAAATGTCTTTGATTCGTCTTCACGAGACTTCGTATGGTAATAAGTACTTACAGAAATATTAAAGGTATGGAAAGTGTCATATTTATCATACATAAATTTTAACATCGCGTAGTATACTATATATATATATATATATATATATATATATATAATTTATCAAACATTAATTTTAACATTGCGTAGTATACTAGTAACCATCTAACCATATACAAGTAGGTATTTTAAAAAATATCATTATTGGTATAAGCGTTTTTAGCCAATATCCAGTAAATTATAAAAATGAATGCAATTTTTTATACTTAATTCCAAATGAAAACTAAAAAAACATTAGTTACACTGCGCGAGTTTTTTTTTGTTAGTAAGTTTTATTTCTTGGTTTTACCTGTTAATCCATTTTAATACCGCGTCTATTGTTCGAATTGCATTCAACTTAAAGTTGCAATGCATGGCGTATGCGTTTACACTCTCTGAATAAAACAAGAACAAAAAGACAAAAAGAAGTCGTAATCGGGATCATCTTTGAAGTTTTGTTTCAAGTCAGTAAGTTATGTGAGCGAAATAATAATATAAAAGAATCATTGACTGTCCCTGTGACTGTCTGTAGCCGATTGTAAAATGTAGAAGTCCCTGTGACTGTCTGTAGCCGATGGTAAAAACGTCTAGGATTCGAACGTGCACCCTTTTGCGGATGTAAGTTAGCCTAGCCAACTGAGTCGCCACCTGCTAAAGATTTTAAGGAAAAATAAAGATAAATTTGAATTTGAATAAAACTAAGCAACCCAATCGAATTGTATATTTTAAATTGTTTAAATTTTTTGATTTGATATTATTTCTTAGCATGGATTTTGCTATATGAGTGACTTCCTTCAAATACCCAATAATTAGTAGATTCTTTCCTATTTTTAGACAAACACGTCCTGTCCACAAACAGCCATCAGAGAACACTTATTTTCCGGAAGTAGCGGAAACGGAAGCGGGGTTAAGTTGGGCTAATTTGTGGCGCGCGCGCCGAATGACTTGCGGCGTGCCGACGATTGATGGCGATTAGGAAGTTTTTTTCTAAAAACACATAAATATTGTTAGTACTCTTTACGTGTTTTTAGAAAAAAACCATCTATTATTAATCACACAGGATTGTCTGTAAACACTGAACATCGGGCATACTTTAACAGATGAAATATTTTTTCTTAGATTGATAGTACTCGTATTTTATATTACACACTTAATTCAAGGCTAACGTTTACTCACCCCAAAATGATATCTTTTCTCTCTGCATCACCTCTTGGTTGACTTGTAGAAAAAGCCTCCGGCTTTAAGTCCGCCATTTACATGTAAAGCAGTTAAATAAATAAATAAAATAAAAATAACGTAATCAATTTTTTTTGCTAGTAACTTTCTTTCCAGTTAATGACGAATATTCTTTTTTAATTTTGTATAAGTACTAAAACTGGCTACGCTCGTGCACTATGCTACAGTTGTTAGCGGTTTCACCCGCGTGAATGTCATTTGACCACCTTAGGATGGATTATTTAAAATTTCTTTTTTTTTTACACGACTGACCAAAAAAAGAAGTGTTATATTTTCAGGGTTCATGTATGTAAGTTTCTTTATTCCACCATAAGTCCTGAACGGCTGAACAGATTTTGATGTGAGAGGTATTGTTAGATTCCTTGCATTCCTCCGAGTGACATAGGCTATGTGACTTGTCACTTGTGATTTTTATTTTTTAACTAGCTGTCGCCTGCGGCTTCGCCCGCGTGAGTTTCGCTTAGATGAAAAATCTCTCTTGGAGCTTTTCATCAAATGTTCCAGATCTTCAATTTTTATACGTCAGCAGAAAATGCTCATCAGGTTGAACGACTTTTAATAAGGCGCCATTTCCATATATGTTATGGTGTAGCTGGTCTCTTGCAGTTCTTCATCAGATGTTCCAGATCTTCAATTTTTATACGTCATCAGAAAATGCTCATCAGGTTGAACGACTTTTGTTAAGGAACCATTTCCATAATTCTTATAGTTTAGCTGTTCTGTTAAGGTTCTTCATCAGGTGTACCAGTTTTCAAAATAAATTATAGCCTAAATGTTGCCCAGGCTTAATAGCTATACAACAAAAAAAGTTTCATTCAAATCGGTTCAGTACTTTCGGAGATTAGCGTGATCATACATACAGACAGACAGACAGACAGACAGACAAGAAATTCCAAAAAAAATTTTTGCTTTCTATTATTCATTTTAAGTGTCCCTCTATCCATTTCAGTCAAAAATACTAAATGTACAGACAAAATATTTTTACTGTTTTATTATATGTATAGATAATTAGCTTGTTTACATTACGTCTGCAAAATTTTGAGTGACTACTTTTTGCGGTTTCGGCTTTGGTTCATTCACTGTCAGTTCGCGTACTATTTCTTTTTAGTAGATCACTAGCACTAGTCTACCCATAGTCAGAGTACGCTTAAATAAGAATCAGTGTCCGATCATAATTCACTTAAAATAAAAACCACTCTCGATTGAAATCGATATAAAAGTATACGAGCAATCGTAGTCGATTTGTGAATGGGATCTATTAAAAGATCTCTATACTTAGAAGTTGGTTATTGAACGACAAACGAGCTGGTAGAAATTCTATTGAATGAATGAATGAACTGCTGTGGTAGTAATAAAAGTTCATTTAGTTGAATGGTAATCGCCGATCTAGACCATACTATTGTAACATATTCACATTATATATTTAAACATTTGTCACAAATAGTTTAAAAATTATACAAATACATAAAAAAAGACGTACAAGACAACTGTATATACAAGTATTGTTCTAATTACTCGGCCATTTTGGATGTGATTGAAACATCCGCCATTTTGTACTATTCCTTGTATCACCCGGAAGCGGAAGCGGGCCAATAAGGAAAACTAACAAAATAGATCATTCCCCGAACGAACCGTAACGGGAATGGTTCCTCGTAGAACTGAATTATCTGAATTACTTCATTATGGCTGATTTAACATGTGCCCAGTAACATTGTTAACGTTACAGTTACTTTATATCGTAACTAACTGTGCCCCGGGGCTTTGCTGCCGTGAAAAATTTGGGATAAAAACCCTCCGTTTTATTTGCTTCATTAAAAGTGAATATTTTTTTGCGCGAACGGGGTATCTGGTACCTACTATTAGGTATACGGCACTGCAGCAGTGGAGTTTGTTGCTTCGCCTCTTCTCCACTTGCGCTTTGGAGGCGGTGGTAACCTTAGCTTGTAAATTTATGACGTCAACTAACTAAAAAACAAGAATATGACGATTTAAAAGTGCTATTTTTTAGCCGATTAAAATAAAATTATTTTCATTCATTCATTCATTTTCATTTCACTCATTCACTGTGGAAAGAAGGGATCACGTATAATACTATACGTTCTACTCGTATTATCACTTAATCTCATCCATAATTTACTCATAGGTCATACATAACATAAATAAGCTAGGCGATAAGGTCTACGAGGTATGACTACACTTATGACGCTTGACTGTACTTAGATAGTAAGGTTACACATGCATTAAAAAAAATCGCAAATAACATATATAATATAATGATTTTTTTGATGGCGAGCAAGCCTAAATTTTATGACAACAAGCAATAAATAATGTACTTAATTTTACAATTTATTATTTAAGTAAAAAAAGAAATATTTTATTAAGTTAATCAAATATAATTCCTGACAACTACGTAATTGAAAAAACACAAATATATTAATCACTTAAAAGAATATTACGAAAAATAAATCACCAAACTAATTCGACGCCGAAATCTCAAAATAAACTAGCCCTTAGCTACCAAGAAAACATAAATAGTGTAGCGAAAACAGAAAAAGCATTAATCAACCCACAGATAAATCATAGTGCAGCGTTGCGTAATATATTTTCAGTATTTTCTCGCCGGACATTGCGTTAAAAAAGGACGGAACACGGTTAGTCTATACGCGAGAGAGAGATGGCTACAGCTGTGTGCGTTATGGCGCGAAACAACGCATTGGCGCACGCGCACGCTGAAAAGCTCGTTCGTTTCAGTATCGCTGCAAAGCTTGCCGCGTACGCACGTATCGGACGATCGAATATTTCAGCGGGTTGCGACCGCAAGCCGTAGTGAAGTGAGTGAAAAGTGATACAGATATTTTTCAGTGATTAACCGAACATTGTGAACATTTTTTTCGTTCTACCTGGATTTTTACTTTAATTTAACTTTGGATTTTGGTGAGTGGATTGTTAATGATTAAAAATAGATACACATGTAATTAGTTTCATATTGATGTGACTCAGTATTCCTAGTATTGTTTTTGGCGAATACTCCAAACTGAAACAATATGGCTGGGAAATGGCGGGAACTTTCAGTTGTAGTTATCTTAAATTAAAAGTTTATTTGTGTAAATCATAGACATATATTTACATTAGCGATTCGCCCCTGCTTCTCACGGCTAAATATTTTTTTATGCATCCAGAAGAAATTATCTATCTGATAGTTAAAACCGCATCAAAATCAGTTGCGTAGCTTAAAAGTTACAAGCGTACAGACGTGGGAGACGATATCCTAACTAATATAATAAATGCGAAAGTGAGTTTGTTTGTTTGCATGTTTATTTATGTGATTGTTTGTTACCTCTTCACGCTTTATCTACTAACAATCTTTCTGAAATTTCGCATACACATAGTAAGAAGTACTGAGAAGGACATAGGGTACCTTTCATCCCGAGAAAAAGCACTGTTCCCGTAGAAATTTCACGCGGGCGAAAGCTAGTTGATTATAAAACTGTTTTTGAATAAATCCATTTTAATTTACACCGATCCTAAATAATGGGAAAGTGGCTAGATTTTTTTTTTATTTGACAAAAATATAACTATAGTACCGTTAGTACTTAATTAAAAAATAATGATTGTGTTAACCATGAATAGAATTTAACATAGGTACCTACTAATTAAGTAGTTATTAATTTGTTTGTGTAATTAGATCATTACATTTATATTAGTAATTGGCCGTTTGTTGTTTTGGCCCATTTTGTTTAATAATTAAAATAATTGTATTTTTTAAATACAAGTCCTAAAACGTATGTCCGAAGCAGAGGCGGGTCTTCTTTCTCTTTTCTTTATAATAAAACTAGTTTTTGGCCGCGGCTTTGCCCGCGTGAATATCCCATGGGAACAGGGCTTTTTCTCGGAATTAAAGGTATCCTTCTCTGTACTTGCTATATGGATGCAAAATTTCAGGAAGATTGGTTCAGTAGATAAAGCGTGAAGAGATAATAAACAAATAAACAAACAAACTCACTTTAGCATTTATAATATTAGTTAGGGGCTAGGATTAGAAGATATTGCTCAGGTATGTTCACTGCCATTGGAGATATCCACTAGACTCGAAACTGGATTGGGACTCAAATCCATTCTAGAAGCTTTTATTTTTTTCTTGGTTTACGTATTGCAGGTGCGCACAGATTTATTAAATACCTTTTATCTTTATTTTATTTAATTAATTAAACTACATATTGTCACAAAACTTAACTGCTAACAGTGTACAATAACCAAGTAATTAGGTTTAAACGTACACTGGCATCACATTCATCGTTGAGCATAAAATATGAAGGTGGGTACACATTTTATTCTGCTGTTCCGCGTACGCATCTAAGCGCGACACGGGGTGATTTTAACTGTCGTCGTCGTCGATGTTTATCAATGAAACCATTCAATATTTCGCGTAGTTTTTCCTTCTCCCTAACAATGTCAGCCTTGGCAAATAGCATAATATTTTCGCGCGCGCTGCCAAGTAGGCAAGAATCTCCTCTTTAAGGGCAGGCCAAGGTTTGCTCCTTGCCGGGACTCGAACCCAGTCCTTTTAGCATTCACGCGGCATAACGCGCAACACGTGGCAAACAATGTGTTTTTGTTAATAGCATAGGAGACCTGTGGAGCGGTTATTGTGTTAAATTTTAAAGAAATAAATGTATTGATACACATTACCCTTGAGCATCACCCATATAAATTGTTACCTTGCCTTTAAATTTTGGAATACTTAATGTTAAATATTGGATTTAATATTTAACTTCAAATTTAATATTTTTAACTTATTCGAATGTATTCACTTTTAATGGCATATTGTATTTTTAAACGTAACCTAACGAGAACTCATAAAATATAAGTATACTTATATGTAACTGTAATAACAATACCGGTTTAATTATATTATTTTCAACACACTTGCTCGTAAAGTGGGTCTTATTACATCGAATTTAGGCCCATAATGCCATATATTACGAAGGTATTACGAATATATTACGGAGGTGTTTGGAAATAATAATTACCATACTGCGCTATACAAAAGATAGAAAACTAATGCGCGTTATGAATTCCACAAAGCATTTTTAATTTAGCCGCATAATACATATTAGATCAAATAGGGAAAATAACAACAGTTTTTAAATAAGCAAAGATAATGATTTTTATACAGCCATACTGGCTGTATGGCGATATACCATCCGCAGCGTGCACCGCGCGCTCCCTGCGCACGGCGCGGGGCGGCGGGCGGCGGCACGCGTATAAAAAACAAGACTATATTTATTATGTTGTATTTGTTAGGGACATTTTCCGATTTTCGCCGTGTTAGCATATTAAATATTTAATAAAATGTCGACTAGTATGGAAGAATATGTAAATTTAACTCCACCTGAAATCATTAACGAGGCGCGTAATGTTTATTGCCTCCAAAATCAAACGTAAGTATTTGGCAGCATGCATAATGCATACGAATGTTTTATAAAGTGGAGGAATGACAAAAGGGTGCAATCGTTTTCCGATAATTAGATGTGAGGACCACATTATTTTTTTTTACTCACAAGTGTGTT
Source organism: Ephestia elutella (assembly GCA_018467065.1). Taxonomy (NCBI): domain Eukaryota; kingdom Metazoa; phylum Arthropoda; class Insecta; order Lepidoptera; family Pyralidae; genus Ephestia; species Ephestia elutella. Next base: position 17,306,809 of record CM031570.1, read on the forward strand.
GAAAAACGTCGTATGATACACGTGTCCATTTGGTCATTACGCACACTCGGCTTTATTAGCGCGCTCGCCTTCGGCTCGCGCGCCAATCTCGCCTCTTGTGCCTAATGACCAACTTTGGACACTTGTATCATAATGTACTATAGTTATATCAGTTACAAAGAAAAATACAAAAACTAGAAAAATAACTTAATAAAAAGTGTTCTATATAATATTGTTATTTTTTATTTATACATTTTTTTTGTGTATTACATATTTTATAAAGAATTAGTAGCAAAAATAACTACTGGTTATAAAATTTTATAAAGTCGATTTTATTGCAGATTTATTCATATTATGCACCAATGATAAATTAGCCTTTTCAAATAACTTTCAATCAATCAATCAATAAGACACTAAAATAACGACGCATAGGTACTTAAAATTACATTTCCAAAAAAAACAACGTCTCCATTCCATCGGAACAATAGGGTACCTTGTGCCCAACACGTGGTAGCCAGTTCCGAGGTAGCAAAAAAGGGAATGGAGCCCTGTGAAGATGTCCTGATCTGTTGATGGCTACATCTGTCTCTTTTTTTTTTCTTTCCTTTTTGGCCGGTACAAATTTTGCTGTTTTTGAAAATAGAATACATGTATTTGGCATTCTGGCTTTACTCTGATTTTCGCATTAGAACATTTAGTACAATATCTTTACTATCGTTACTATTAGTACAATATCTTTGCCAAGATTACTAATTACTCTTAATAATTTAAATAGTAAAATTCTAAAAGAATGATATATTTTATTATTGGGTAAGCTGGCCCTCTGAACCGGGACAGCAGTCCTGAATATTATCTGAATACCATTTTTAGGGTTCCGTACCGCAAAATGCAAAAACGGAACCCTTATAAGATTTTACACTTTGTTGTCCGTCTGTCTGTCAAACTTTTTTTTCTCAGGGACGCTTAAAGGTATCAAGTTAAAATTCATATCGAATACTCGGATCCACGGTCTCTTTCAACAAAAAAAATAATTAAAATTATACGTCAATGCAATCAGGAGATATTACCGTAAATGTTGCAAATTTTCGCATATTTTGCGATTTCAGACAGCAATCAAAACCTATGGGGTACTTCCCGTTGTCCTAAAATTATGAAATTTGGCAAAAATACTTTTGGACATTTGTAAAGTCAAAAAAATCATCTGGTGAAATACCAAACAAAATGTTATATAAAGATTCTGAATTGACAGATGGTTCTGAGATTTGCGAAGCCTTTAACGATTACTTTCATTCGGTCTTTATTCCGCAGTCTTCTAATAGCAGCTGCAACCTCAACTCTGACGTTCCATCTGATACTACTATAGATATGTCATCCGTTTATTTAAATAAGGAAATGGTAGAAAAAGAATTAAAAAATGTTAATATTTGCAAAGGTGCTGGCTCGGACGGATTACACCCAGTATTTATTTCAATGTGTTACAAAGAATTAGTCACACCCGTTTATCTTATATTTTCTGCATCTATAAACACCGGTGTTTTTCCAAGCTACTGGAAAAAAGCACTTATTACACCCATCCCAAAAATAATAAAAAGAATGTAATTGAAAATTTTCGGCCTATCTCTAAACTTTGTATCTTGGGGAAAATCTTGGAAAAAATGGTAACCGTTCAAGTATTTAACGTTGTACATAATCACATTTTAGAGGAGCAGCACGGGTTTTTCAAGTCGCGAAGTGTCGATACTAATATGGTATCCTTTACAATTTTTTTGTCGAAAGCAATGGAAAATAACTCTCAAGTACACGTTATATACACCGATTTTTCCAAAGCTTTCGACAAAATAAATCACAGTAATCTCTTATTGAAGTTATCAATGGCTGGAATTCACGGAAACCTCCTCAGATGGATAGAATCCATACTAATATTATAAATGCGAAAGTTTGGATGTGAGTTTGTGAATTTGTGAGTTTGTGAGTTTGTGAGGATGTTTGTTACTCAATCACGCAAAATCTACTGGACGGATTTCGATGAAATTTGGTACAGAGGTAGATAATGACCTGGAATAGCACATAGGCTACTTTTTATCCCGGGAAAAAGCACTGTTCCCATGGGAAATTCACGCGGGCGAAGCCGCGGGCAAAAGCTAGTCATATATAAGTAATCGCAGTCAGGCTGTTTGTCTCAGAGGGCACATTTCTAAATTCTTATACATCCCTTCTGGAATCCCACAAGGTTCACATATCGGGCCTCTTCTCTTCTCCATTTATATAAATGATATTAAATCCGCACTCAATAACTCTAATATCTTGCTTTACGCTGACGACGCCAAAATTTTTAGAATCGTTCAAACATTAGATGACTGTCACAAAATTCAAACTGATATTGATTCATTAATTTCGTACTGTGCTAAAAACCAACTATATGTTAATATCGACAAATGTAGTATTATAACATACACTAGAAAAAAAAATCTTATAGATTTTCCTTATACTATAGGCTCCGACCGCCTTAAACGAGTAAAGGTTATAAGAGACTTGGGAGTACTTATGAATGAGAAGTTGACTTTTGACCAACATATTGACTCCATAGTTAACAGATGCTACAGGAATCTTGGTTTCATAAACCGAGTGACAAAGCCATTTTCCAACGCCCACACTTATAAAATATTATATTTCGCATTTGTTAGGTCTGTCCTAGATTTTGCATCCGTAGTTTGGTGTCCACATTTCAAAAAATCTATAGATCGTGTAGAAAGGATACAACAAGTCTTCATAAAAAATTTAAATTATCGTACCAATTATTACCAGGACGACTACACATCTTCTCTGCGCCACCATCAAATATTGAGTCTGGAAAACCGTCGTAAACAATTCGATTTGATGTTCTTGTATAAGATACTAAATTATAAAATAGATTCTCCTTCACTTTTAGCCTCGCTACAGTTCGCTGCACACAAACGCAGGCCTGCACGCCCCTCGCGCCCAGCTAACAATATGCTTGTACCGCCAAACTTCAAAAAACTATATACTGCGAATTGCTTCGCATCTCGGTGTCCCAAATTGTTTAATAAGCACATTGCTGATTTGGACCCTTTCAACTGTAGTTCACTGACATTTAAAAATAAAATTAAAACAATGCTTGTATAAACTTTTAATAAACTGCACTAAGCATGTTCTATATATAACTTTTATAATAATAATTTTAAATTCGGCACTCATTGTCTTTTGTTATGAACATAGTTATAAGTAGTATTTTGTATGTAATGACTGTTTGATGCCAAAATAAAGAGAAAAAAAAAAAAAAAAGCAAAGTCTAATAGTATTTATACAGGAATAAATCTGAAAGTTGTACATATGTTGTTGGAAGTCTAAAAAGAGTGTTACAAACTTATTTTTGCGCTCGATGCAGTATGAATCCTAGGGATTGAACTGTAAAGTTAAGTTTGTTTTTGAAACTAGTTGGTCTTTTAGTTAGAGCTATAATGTGAGATGCTTTGCGTGTACGGAACCCTCGGTGCGCGAACTTGACTCGCACTTGGCCGATTTTTTTTTGTAAGTAGTCAATATCTATAGTACGATTATAAGCTAAAGCTGCTTGCATACTGATAAGATTGAACAATTCTTGCTGTGTTTGATTTTGAAGAACATTAATGGGGAAATTGAAGAAGTTTATAGGCAGAAACCTCGGAATTCCCACGGGACCGAAGCTGCAGGACATAAAAGTGCTTATCAGTACTACAAAATACATCTCTGCCTGCCATCAGCAAAATTACGATCCTATAGGATATAAACTTCAATAACCCTAATTGTGTTAAAATAAAAAAAAAATACCCGGACACCCTCAAAAAAAAAATTACGTACCTACCGAAATAAAATTACTCCAAAGATCTCAAAAAATGTCAAATGACATTAGTAATAAAAATTTATCGGGTTTTACACGGACACTTTTTAAAAACCCGCAAACTAGGACAAATCCGGGGAAACCACTTTTACAGCGAATAATATGAATATGAATATATGAAACCCGGACGGATGGCAGGCACCATAACGTGTCAACTCCTTTGCACTTGGCCTATATAACACTGTTTTTATTTACACACGTAAATACATAACACGAACATAACCCTAATCTAATTCCTTGTCATCAGCTGCCCACAGATGTAAACAGTAGTAAAACTGAAACGTAATAGTAATTAGCGAGCTATGATGATTTACGAGGTGGCGGAGAAGAGTGGTGACAGACGAACCAACATACTGGAGCAACTATCTTGCGAATAGTTTTTTAAAGCTGCTGATAAAAAAATGTTGGTACTTGGGAGAGATCTCGATTTATATAGCACTTGATAAATGTCATTTTTTAATTACGCTTATTGTAGATACATATTTATTCTGATGCCATACGAGTACCTTTATCTCAATCAGCGTAGAACAACCATGTTAGAAAAAAAAAACAAAAGACGATCTATTGGAACAACGAAAGTAGCTCTTCAGATCTATTATCTAATTCTATTATCTATTATCTAGATTTAGACAATTAACTTATATGCAACACAAGCATATTGAACGCCTCAAAATCAGTACAAATAAAAAAAAATATATAACCGTGATTTTAAGTTTTATTTTGTACTAGCTGTCGCCCGCGGCTTCGCCCGCGTGAGTTTCGCTTAGATGAAAAATCTCTCTTGAAGTTTTTCATCAGATGTTCCAGATCTTCAATTTTTATACGTCAGCAGAAAATGCTCATCAGGTTGAACGACTTTTAATAAGGCGCCATTTCCATATATGTTATAGTGAAGCTGGTCTCTTGCAGTTCTTCATCAGATGTTCCAGATCTTCAATTTTTATACGTCATCAGAAAATGCTCATCAGGTTGAACGACTTTTGTTAAGGCACCATTTCCATATTTCTTATAGTTTAGCTGTTCTGTTAAGGTTCTTCATCAGGTGTTCCAGATTTCAAAATAAATTATAGCCTATATGTTGCCCAGGCTTAATAGCTATACAACAAAAAAAGTTTCATTCAAATCCATCCAGTAGTTTTTGCGTGAAACGCGTACATACATACAGACAGACAGACAGACAGACAAGAAATTCCAAAAATTGTTTTTTGCTTTCTATTATTCTTTTTAAGTGTCCCTCTATCCATTTCAGTCAAAAATACACAGACAAAATATTTTTACTGTTTTATTATATGTATAGATATCTTCGCCAAACTTCCTTTATCATCTAGGATTATAATAATAACACTATTCCAAGAAACAAGACTTTCCTTAGTAACTCAAAATTCATGATATAGAAACTCGTGAAACAAAAATTGGGTTAAAACGTCCGCCAGACAGAGTATCTCGGAATCATGCTTGTTTTATTCGGCGCGTGCCCTCATTATCGTATCTTTGATCATTGTCAATGTGTGTGCCGCAATCTGCAAGTTATGAGGAATGAAATCAGAAATAAGCTCGGGACGTTGTTCTAAAGGGAATTTTGGGAAATTCTATCTTTGTGCTCCTCTACGCTCCCTATGGAACTTACATGCTAAATATCAGCTTCCTACGTCTAAGTTTTGGCTGTACGTTGTCTGTCAGTCAATTAGTAACGGAAGATTTTTATACATTTCACTTATGCGAGAACATTTAAATGATCAACTGTTTCTCACTTGTTGTAAAATTAGACACATAAGACTGTTTGTTTTCCGAATAAAATAAAATAAAATACATATATATTGATTGATGATGTCTAGCTTTGCCCTGCAATTTCTACCGCGTGTAATTTACTACTGTTTATATCTGAAATTCTCGTATTTAGGTTGCCAGGTTAAGTTAGACCATCACCAATACAACTGGGATAAATTCACCAAAACTATTCAACTGATATTGATAAAGCTTTGCGCACTGTGTCTAAACAGTCCGTTTTAAAAGATAGCAGGTGTAGGTTGTAGGACCGGTCATTGTGGAAATCCTTGGGGGAGGCCTTTGTCCAGCAGTGACTCCAGCAGAGAGAGAGAGAAAGAGATGTAGGTTAGTTTTAATACCGAAATTCTCACAAAATTTTACAGACGTGCAAATCAAATACCTTCAGTTTCCTTCATAATATCTTTCAAACCTAATCAAATATGCTAGTGTCTTAAAATACTTTATATTTTTCGGTTATATTTTTCAAAAATTAATGACATGTAAGTGTCGAGATAATCCTAATGGTTATTTAACGTATAGTAAACGGATCCACAGTTTAGATAAGTGTGAATTGACGTACTAATAACAGATGACTGTCTCATGTCAGTAGTCTGTACTAACAATATTTTTTTTCTATATGAGAAGAATCTAACTGAAGAGTAAGTATCTAACCAGGTCTAGAGTTATTTTTCAATAGTTTTATAGTATTCGGTTAAGATATTGTAGGAGGAGAAGGCACTTCGACCAGGACCTCCTTAAAAAGGTTGATGTTAGGAGCACCATAATCGGAGAGCATGTGTGAAGAGAGTGATGCGTGTAGAGGAAGCGAGAGAGATCTGTAAGGATCGTAGCAAGTGGACATCGCTAGTCTCTGCTTACCCCCACGGGAAAAAGGCGTGATAATATGTATGTAGTATGTATGTATAAATTAGTATACTTAGGGAATATGAAATCTGTGTATTTTAGGAAAATTATGTGTGTGTAAAAGCACATAATATATTCTTCATATCGTTTGTATGTATGAAGGATCATACATGGACTCCTAATGAGTCCGAAACTATAATACAACATATGCTGATTTGAGTCCTTTTCAAAATCCTAGCACATAACCTAACCAAATTTTTATGTGCATAGGTATTTGTTTTTTATATTTATTTGTATATGTGTGTTGTGTTTTTTTAATTAATTTTTCATTTATTAATTTATTCATAGTAGGCAATTCCCGATCTAACACTCTTATAAGCTTATTCACTGCCAAATGGAAGAGCATCTGCCAAACCACAGCCCATCCTCACAATGTACTATTTCCATCATTTTACTATCGATAAAAAGCTTTTTCGCCAATTTAACGATCTGCTCGATTGCTGGAAGTAGAATCGACCGAAATAGATACAGTTTCGAGGAAAGAGTGGGTGATAATTAATATCGGGTTTTCGACCATCAATTCGCAGACTAACCAACGTGTGTCATACGTTTGTTTGTATGGCTTGGCCTAGCTCTCTTCTACATACTAATTTATTGACCGAGTTCTGAAAAGTAGTTGTTAATTTGAATGTATTTTTTGATATCCACGAATACAAAAATGAGGAAATCACTAGTCTCTGTCTACCCCCACGGGAAGAAGGCGTAATAGTATGTATGTACAAAAATGCATGTGAACTTACATACACGTACGTATGGTATATTACGTATGGTTTTTCAATAAAAGACCTCTTTATTTTGAAATGAAAGTCGCGAGTTTTTCTTTTTTGATTAGTCTGTAGAATTCTAATATCCTTTCAATTTTATTTTATTCATAATCTGACTAATCAGTATTATTTTTATTTAATGTGAAATATTGGGTCGCTGATATGTGGGTTTTGCTATTGTGGAATATAAAGAACAAAAGTGGTATTATGTGTTAATGCATGTCATAATTTACACTCAAACAAAATTTCATCTGAATTCATTCACCGGTCATTGTGTGAAAGTGTAACAAGCCTTCAAGTCCTTCCATTTAATTTCACATTAATTTATGGTATAAATTATACGTTGTGACATATTCAAAATTTAATAACCATAATTTTGTCAATGTTACAACATTGTCACCACACAGTCATACGACACCCCATTCGTTTACGATTTTATTGAATTTTGTATTGTATTTATTATTATTTGTACAATAAAGTGGGAGATGGCTGTCTGAGGGTATCTAGTTATCCGATGATATTACTGATATAAACTATTGAAAACATAGAACTATGATTTAATTTGAAAATAATACACTTTTGATTTAATTTCGTGTGGAAGAAATTGAAGGTGGTTGATAGATATGAGGCAAATACATATATTTTTTGTAATAAAACTTTTACACATACTTAAATTTTAATTACTGTTTGTGTACATGTTTCGGTAAAAGGTAAATTACATTAAAATTAATCATAATAGCACTAGTTCAAATCCTATTTAAATACTTATTCAATCAGTTTGAAACAAATGTATTTTAAAACTGAATGAGTTGATTAATAGAAGTTATTTAACAACTACTCTACTAGTTTTTTTGTTTCGTTATCTTTTGTATTTTTCCTTATGACATGTGTACGTGCAATAAAGAGTTTACAAAAAAATACAAACTACCCACTTAATATTAGATTTGTGAGTTTATAATTTTTCTTAAATCTTAATATTACCGTTAAATTTTATACATTGTAAGGTTCGCAATTTGAATAAAAATATTCTGACAAGATAAAAATATGAACAGTAATGTATAATTGTATAGTTTATGTAGTTGTTGTATAGTTAACAGATACTGCGTCGAGCTTTCGCATTCCAAGTTCGAATTCTCATTTATTTCTCGTTTCATTGTCACTGAAACTATTTTAAGACCATTCTATGCGGCCAGTCTCAACGCCCTTTCCAACAATTTACTCATTCATAATAAAATCAAATTCGAACCAAAACCTTATTACTATCGGTATAAGATTCCGATTATAATTGACACTAGTTATGTAGATGATTTTTTAAATTTGTTACCTTATTGAAGTTTATTTTAGTTTGTGTGAGTTTAGTCACTTTTTTAAGGCGCCATTAGTTTTCTTAATTGCTTCGGAATGGATTATTTGTCTGTATGGCAGAAGATAGATTGTAAACAAGGTAGGATTTCAAATCTTTTATAACAAATTTTTCTATTAGTAATAGACAGTTTTCTGTTTTTCCGAAATGATTTATAGCGATGATTTTAGTTAAACACTTAAATAAAAATATTTAAGTCTTTAACTAAAAATGTAAATAATATTGTGAATGCATGAGTGTGGATGTATAAATCTTTGTTACATTGAAAAAATACCTAATATTTTATTTGTTAACGAAATTAGTATTATTTTTTGATAAAATCTGGTGCACGGGTAGTAGTGTCACTTTTATCCTAAAATAATCACAGGGGCGTAGCTCTGAGACATGGCTATTTTTGCAACAAATTCTAATTGTCATTACTTCCTTACCTACCTTAAATTATGCTCATTACATACCAACATACATCCTGACATAACATTATGGGGTTCATCGAATTTCCTTGAATATTAATGTCCAAATAGTACAATAGGTACTGTGACATTTGTATGTGCTGGTCGTACAGTAATAGGTTTTATAGCAGGCGGACACGGGAGGCATAACTAAATGGCTATTTTGAGCGATGGACGGTTCCGGGTTCGATTCTCGAGAGAGAGAATTATAATATGTATGGGGTTTGTGCAAATACACGCGAAGTCATTTAAAGAACTTGTGTACTTATCCGACTGCAGAAAAAGAAATGGTTGTGATTTTTATTAGTAAGTAATGCCTTTTATTTGTCTGAGTCTATATTCTTTTACCTAGTAATTTGATGGATAGTTGAATCTTTCTATTTCAAATCAAATAATTTATTATAATATATTATAGTATAAGTGCATCTGCTTTTATGAATATATAATAAGTGTAATAAATGCTGATAAATGTTAAGAAAATTCGTTAATTACATATTCATAATTAATTAAAAAAATAATTAATTTTCTTAATTCTTCTCGCGTAACCTACCAAATTTTATCAAAATTTGCTCAGCATCTCAGGCGTGATTGAGTAACAAAATAAACAATCAAATTTCAAATTAATCATACTATAAAAATAATATACTTAATATGAAATAGTAGGGTTCTGTACATTACGATTAACAACCAAAATAAACTCCATCCGTATCACTCAAGGATGCATTTACATCTACCTTACTGCAGGTATACCGTGTGATGTGCCACCAAATGATAATATAAAGGTCACTGTCTCGACCACAGGGCGGGCGCTTCATAGAAACGGGGCGTCAAATATCTACTACTTATAATAAACTGTAAATCCGTGAACACGCCAGAAACACGTCAATGTATGCGTTTTCATAGTCATAACGTCCCAATACACAAAAGAACGGAGGAGAAGTGCGGGGAGTGCGGAGTAGTAGGGATTCGTGAATTCTGGCGCACCTCCCTCCTCTCATCCCCACCCCCATCCCTGCGCCAGGATTCCTGCCGCATCAAGTAATCGTGGCGAACAAAAACTAAAAAAAAAAAAAAAAAAAAAAAAAAAAAAAAAAAAAAAAATGAAATCCCCCATTTAAAGCGATTGCGCTAGGTTTCAGAACGATATCTTCAACCCTTTTCAATCTAAGTTTTTGATGCTGTGGCATCCTAGATGATTTACTAATTGCTACCCTCATCGTTAATGGTCTATAACCCTCGTTAAGTACTTACTGGCGTCTTTTAATATTGCCTCATTACTAATCACCCAAACCCGTCACTAATCAACATTCCAGTCTACATCATTAAAAAAATATTAATTATTTCTTAATCCTATTGATGGAACTTTACAAACTTAGAAATTTAGGTAGGAACTTGATAAAGCTTGATCAATTTAATGTTGTATTGAGCAACACTTTAGGTATAAGTACGTTATTGTTTCCAAGTTTCTCATATACTTAATCCAACCAGCCCATACATCACAACGAGTCAGCTTCGGTATTTTTAAAAACCTCAGTGTTCTTCAACTTAAACCACCAATTATGCTGACGAACATGGATGTAAGTACCCAAAAATTACTTTTTCACTTATCCTAAAAATTACTGTTTTTATTTTATATAACTGACTTTATAAATATTAACTTCTCGATTTTTCATTGTTATAGCTCTCATGTTGTGCGGGTAACAACATTGACTACGCAGAGAACACCTATAAAGAATATTATTTGCAAACACTATCCGAAGATGAGGAAAATGGCGGTAGCTCGTCCAGTGTCAATGATCGGAGACCAAGTACATCCCTTGATGAATTCTTCGAGGAGAATTCAAAGAAGACACTCAAAAGATTTCTTCCACTGTGGGTCGAGCAACAAAGGATGGAATGGCCTACGTATCAACCAACGACGAAGATGGTTGCAATGCAACCCATTTAATAAAAATTGAAATTGTGGATTTAAATAAGTTAAAATCAATCCCCGAAAAAGATCATTGGAAACATCCAGAAGTTCGGGTGAAATATTATGTGAATAATAAAATAATTAACAAAAACAATCATCACCAGAAAAACTCGAAAACTAATTTACAGCATAACAAAAGAGATATCGAGTACTAAGAACTCTAAAAAGTTTTCATTCAAATATTAATGTAGAATTGAAATATAGTTCTTAATAAATAATTAATCTTCAATTACAACATGTTATTATTTAAGTATTCAAAGAAATACTTCACCTAATGATCCCATTAAGTAATTACACTAAAGCACGAAACTATATAAACTGCAATTTAAACATTGACATGTATCAGTTGCCATTCGCAAATTCCCACTAAATTATGTCTAATTTCGAGCGTGTTACTCCAAGTTCTGCAGAGAAATCAAACCAAGATAACATGGACGAGTTGTTGGCTGAGCTAAACGATCCAACGTACGACCAAGCTCTATATCAAGCTTGTGAGGACTACGAACAGTCTATTAAACGTGGAAGTGAAAATGTCGAAGAAATTGTGAATCAAGATAATATGGACGAGTTGTTGACTGAGTTGTACGATCCAACATATGACCAAGCTCTTTATCAAGCATGTGAGGACTACGAAAACTCTGTTATAAATGGGTCAAATAATAGTATAATATCACAAATTGGAAGAGGACTAAAACGAAAAGCATGTACTCAAATTCAAGAAACTGCGAAACGCGTGGACACCGGAAATGTGCAAAATCAACCAAGCTGTTCAAATTTGGGGGAGTACCAAAAGTAAGCACTCAAAATCAAGAAATTGTTGATACTGAAGATGATCAAGTAATTCAAGCCAGCTGTTCAACTGAAGAACTAGTGGAATTAGTGGAATGTGATATTTGCAGCATCAAAGTTAAAAGAAGGTATTTGTTGAACCATTATCGCAGTAACTTACATAAAAATAATGCCTTGCGTATCCATCATCAATTCCCTAATGTAGAGTTAATTGAGTCAGCATTTGGAAAAGAGAATATTCACTTACAGAATCAAACCAATTGAAAACAACTGTTTACTATTCGAACCATTTTTTGCATCCATACAGGATGTGTTACACACTATGATCAATGACAGCGTTAAACTACTAACGAATTGTAAAATCAATTTCATTTTGAATGCTAACTTTGTTCAACAATGTAAAGAATTAACTAATACTTTTGATTTTCAAACAGTTAATCATATTTTTAATCAAAGTGATGACATCAATAGTTTTTTAACTTCCCTACAAGAAACTTTAACACATAAAATTTCTGAATTTGAAAAAAAGATAGTGGTTGGACTCTCAAAAATATTATTAGTATTGATGTTAATGTAAACAAATTTAATCCATTGAATGGTTCCTCTTATATAGATTTACCACAAGATATTAAAAATAAGAAAGCAGTTATAAACATAAAAAATACAGATTTTCAATGTTTCAAATGGGCATTACTAGCCGCCTTATATCCAGCTAACAAAAAGTTCTGATCGTGTTCAATCATATATAAAACATGAAAACAAGCTCAATTTTAAAGGTATATCATTTCCTGTAAAATTAACAGATATCCCTAAAATTGAAAAGTTGAACAACATAAGTATAAATGTGTACGGTTTAGAATACAATTCCTCTACAAAAAAAAATTCAGTGATTGGTCCATTGTATTTCAGTAAATCTCACAAGTCCACTCACATAAATTTGTTGTATTTAACAAACAAAACGACTTCACATTACTGTTTCATTAAAAACTTGTCACGTTTAGTTCTTCGTCAGGTTTCATCACGTAATGACCCCATATTTTTATGTGATGGTTGTCTTTTACATTTTCATAAAAAAGAGGCCCTAGATAACCATAGAGAACACGACTGTACTCATATTAAAACAGATATTCCCAAAGAATCTGAATATAAGAAAAATTGGTTAGGTGAAAACGTTCCCACAAACCAACTGAATTTTGAGAATTTTGATAAAAAATTGCGTGTTCCATTCGTAATTTATGCAGACTTTGAATCATTTCTTAATCCTATTGCATCGTGTATTGATGATCCTAATAAATCTTCCACTTCCAATATACAAAGGCATGATGTATATAGTTTCGGTTACTATGTCAAATGTTCTTATAACGATAAGCTTTCGAAATATGTGACGTATACCGGTGAAAACTGTGCAGAGGTATTCTTGAAAAAATTTATGAAGAGTTAGAGATAATATGTAAAGCCAATAGTTTTCAAAAATGCCCCCTTCCTCTTACTGAAGAAAATAAATTGACAATTCGTGAATCCTCCATCTGCTATATATGTGAAAATGAACTAATTTCCGATCATCACATTGATCATGACTGGCACACAGGTGCTTTCATGGGGGTGAGTCATAAAATTTGTAGTGATAAATATCATAAGACCCCTTTTGTACCCGTAATACTACATAATCTTAGTAACTATGATGCCCATTTTATTGTGCATGCATTAAATTTCATGGATGGTGAAGTACAAATAATTCCACAAAATAAAGAAAAATACATATCTTTTTCAAAAATAATTAAAATAAAAGGAAAATATTTGAATTTAAGATTTATAGATTCTCTTAAATTTTTACCCAATAGTTTAGATTCATTATCTAAAAATCTTAATGATGATCAATTTCGTGAATTAAGGAAAGAATATCCAATTGATGAAGATTTTAGATTATTAAAAAGAAAGGGTGTTTATCCCTACGATTATATGACATGCTTTGAGAAACTTAACTTGTCACATTTACCTGAGATTGAAAAATTTAATAGTATCATAAGCGGATGTGGTATATCTATAGAGGATTATAACCATGCTCTTAAAGTATGGTCACATTTCAAATGTAAAACGATGGCAAATTATTCTGACCTTTATTTAAAAACTGATGTACTTTTATTAGCAGATATATTCGAAAATTTTAGAAATGTTTGTATGAGTACATATGATTTAGATCCTGCACATTACTATACTGCACCAGGGTTAAGCTGGGATGCTATGTTAAAATGTACGAAGGTTAAATTAGAACTTTTAACAGATATTGATAAAATTGCTTTTATAAAATCAGGCATTAGAGGTGGTATTTCTCAATGTAGTAATCGCTATGCAAAAGCAAATAATCAATATATGGTTGACTTTGATAAAGCACAACCTTCTTCATATTTAATATATTTAGATGCAAACAATTTATATGGGTGGGCAATGTCGCAATATCTTCCTATATCAAATTTTGAATGGGTAGATCCTAATGTAAATTACAATGTACCAATCACTTCTGATGTTGGATATATTTTAGAAGTAGACTTAGAGTATCCCAATAACTTGCATGATTCACATTCTGATTTTCCATTGTGTCCAGAAAATATTAGTGTTGGTCAAAGTAAAGAATTTAAGTTAGTACCAAATTTATATAATAAAACTAAATATATAATACATTATAGAAATCTCTTACAGTGTGAAAAATTAGGTATGCGTGTTTCAAAAGTGCATAGAGTTTTAAAATTTAAGCAAAGTCCTTGGTTAAAAAAATATATTGATTTAAATACTAATTTGCGAACTCTAGCTAAATCTGATTTTGAAAAAGATTTCTATAAGTTAATGAACAATTCCATATTCGGTAAAACTATGGAAAATATAGAGAAACGCGTGAATGTTAAATTATTAACACATTGGGAAGATCATGGTAAAAATCAAAGGAGTTCAAAGTATGATTGCTCATCCAGGTTTTCACAACCTATCCATATTTTCAGAAAATTTAGTTGCAGTCCAACTTCACAAAATGAAATTATTTTTATAATAAACCGATATACTTAGGATTTTCTATATTAGATAGTATCGAAAACATTGATGTATGATTTTCTATTATAAATATATGAAAAATAAATTTGAAAACATAAAACTGTTGTATACTGATACAGACAGTTTAGTATATCAAATTTTTTGTGATGATTTTTACAAAGACATAAAAGAAGATTTAAATTCACACTTTGATACATCGGATTATCCCCCTGACAATATTTTTGACCTACCACAATTAAATAAAAAAAAATTAGGTTATTTCAAAGATGAGAATAATGGAAAAATATTTACAGAATTTGTTGGTCTGCGATCAAAAATGTATGCGATGAAAGTTGAAGATAGTACTATTACAAAAGCTAAAGGGGTGAATAAAAATGTCACAAAACAACTTAATATAGAAAATTATAAATCTTGTTTGTTAAATAAAAATATACAGTACGCGGAAATGTATCGATTTCGAAGCATAAAACATATTTTATTTACTCAAAAAATTAATAAAATCTGTTTGTCATATAATGACTCCAAGAGGTTTATCATTCCAAATTCTACTGATACCTTGGCTTGGGGTCATTACAATGCAAAATAGTTTTAAGTTTAAAAATTTTTGTATATAGTTTTTTTGTATATTTTGTTTAATAGTTTTATAATTTAGACATATTTTGTAATGTACACACTTATGTTATAATAAATATTTTTTTTTTATTGTTTAAGCTTTCGGTTTAAGTTATTTGTACATAAAATTGTAATCATTTAAATATTTATTTTGAAGCAAATTAGACGTGTCTTTCATAACTCCAGTATGTTTCATTTTGATCATCCTTTCACTGCTATAGTGGCAGGTCCCAGTGGTTGTGGTAAATCTATCTTTGTGTGTAATTTTTTGAAGCACATGAATCAAATTTTGTAATATAACCTTTCATAATATTCTATGGTGCTATGATGAAATGCAACCATTGTATAACCTAAATGAAGTCACTTACCATCAAGGTATGCCTGATCTAACTATGTTTGATGGAAAAGAACCTCAACTTATTATCATTGATGATCTTATGCGAGAGTCTGATGGTCGGATTGTAGACATTTTTACGAAAGGAAGTCATCATAGAAATTTAAGTGTGTTTTATATCACACAAAATTTATTTCATCAAGGAAAAGGACAACGCGATATATCACTAAATTCAAGTTATATTATTTATTTTAAGAATCCTAGAGATAAAACACAAATACGTTTTCTTGGTAGACAATTAGTACCAGAAAACTCAAAATTTGTTAGTGACGCATATAAAGATGCCACTGACAAACCACATGGTTATTTATTGATAGATTTAAAACAGAACACGAATGACATGTATCGATTTAAAACAAATATTTTCCCGAACGAATTCACTGCATGTTACATTCCCAAGAAGGGTTATAAATACAATACATCACAATCTTAACCATTTATTTATGAACAATGGTAGACAGAGTTAAGACACACGAAGAGTTATTAAAAGCAATATATTTCTTAAAACCAAAATTTCGAAAAGCATTATTAAAATCTTGTGATGAAACAGAAATCAATTGTATTTGTGAGTGTGTATATAACGTTTTAAAAGGGAAAATACCAATTCAAGAAGATATAATAAGAAAATTAGATAAATATAAAAAAACACTCCGAAAAATAACTTCGAAAAGGAAAGGATAAAAATAGGAAAAATATCATAATACAAAAAGGTGGTGCATTTTTACCAATCATCATTGGTTCTGTTTTAAGCACATTACTAAGTTCATTTACTAAGTGATAAAGCTATGGATAATGCAAAGAAAATGATATTAATTGACCCCGAAGTTATAGATAAGATTAAAAGAGATAATAATAACACCAGCGTTAATAACCTTTCACATTTAGATAAAGAAATGAACAAAGTTTTAAATACTAAACTAGATGATAGAGAAAAATGGATGTTATATTTACAAACACTCCAAAGGTATTTATATTTTATTAGTAAAGATCGTAAGTCAATTGAAATACCCATACTACATCAAGATAAATCAGAATGTAAAGTTAATGAACCTGAACGTATCATAAAAGGAAATGTTGAAGAAGAACCCATCACAGAAAGTAAGAAGAACTTTTTATTAAAACACACGTTGACAAACCAATCAATAAACGAAGATTTTTATATTAAATCACAATTACTCCAACTTCTACCTAAGTCATATAAAATAAAAGGTGAACTACTTGTGGATATTCTGCTTAAAAATAAAGAGAAAGTCTCTTGGAATGATAAAGGTACCGTATACATAGACAAAAAGGAAGTTTCTGAAAGTAACATAGTGGATTTGGTTAATGATGTCATCAGACCACTTAAAAATAGTTCCCCAAATGGTTGGGTAGAATTTTCAACTGCTCTTAAAGATTTGAAAGTACCAATCAGTTATATAGGAAATCCAAAAAGAGCAACTTATATAAAGCTAATTTCGAAAACATTAGACACTGATAAAACAAAAGAAAGCGTTGAAAATAGAGAAAAATCTTTATCAACACCTGAGTATTCCACACCTCCATTAACTCAAGGGTCACACAAAGAAAAATCGAAAAGAAAAATTGATTGGGAAAAATGGACCCCTTATTAGAAATTCATAATATTTACTATGACGTCTCGAACCCTGCTGGATATAGTAGCTTAAATAAATTGTCAAATGCTATGAAAGGTAAAATGACTAAGCATGAGACAAGAGAATGGTTGGCAGCACAAGATACATACACATTACATAAACCTGTACAACGAAGATTTCCAAGAAACAAATATGTACTCTCTAATATGAATGATCTTTGGCAAGCTGATTTAAGTGATATGCGGAGTTACAGTGAATTTAATGAAGGAAATAAATATATTTTGTGTGTTATTGATGTTTTCAGTAAATATGCGTTTGCTCGGGTAATGTTAAGAAAAAATTCCCATAGTATAAAAAAATGTTTTTCTAGTATATTTGATGAAGCAAAAGCCACCCCAAGACATTTACAATCAGACAAGGGAACCGAGTTTATTTCTAAAGATGTACAACAATTTTTAAAAAATCGAAATATTAATTATTACACAACTAATAACCCCGATATCAAAGCAAGTATTGTTGAGAGATTTCAAAGAACACTAAAAATGAAGATGTGGCGTTATTTCACGAAAAATAATACTTATAAATATATTGATATATTGCAAGATCTACTTTATTCTTATAATAATAGTTTTCACAGAAGTATAAAAATGTGTCCTTGCGATGTTAATTCTAATAATATTATGACCGTATGGCGTAACTTATACGAGAAACCTAATTGTAAGTCTAGTTCTTTAGTAAAACCAAAATATAAAGTAGGTGATCATGTGAGAATAACTAAATATAAACATATATTTCAAAAGGGATATGAAACTAATTGGAGTGATGAAATATTTATAATTACATCAATCATAGAAAGAAAACCTTGGATTACATATACTATAAAAGATTTAAAAAATGAACCCATCACAGGTACTTTTTATGAAAAAGAGCTTCAAAGAATTGTTTTTGACCCCACCACAAAGTATAAAATTGATAAAATTATACGCACTCGGTATTCTGATTCCAGAAAGGAATTGTTAGTGAAGTGGAAAGGTTATCCAAATAAATTCAATAGTTGGATATTAGCTTCAAATTTGGAAGAGTCATGATTAACGAAGATTTTTATTTGACATTACCAAAGTAATAGCTCAATGTCATACTTTCCTAAAAAACTGTACAACAAATTTTTCAACTAAATTACCAAAATCTATTAAATTGGAAGGAGAATGGTCGGTGGGACTTGTAGAGTTTCAGTATCCATGCACTATGTTTACTGTACAAGACAATCAGAATATTATGTACATAACTAAGAAAATGAATGTCCCCAATGAAATAGACGCATCTTTAGTTACATATAAAAGTCATATACCAGCTTCTAGCTATGAAGATGTAAATGATGTCTTAACAGCAATAAATTCAAGAGAATCATTCAAACTACGCCACGATAAGATTTCGAAGTTTATTACTCTCACTGGAAATACTAACGAACTTATATCATTGAAATTTTCTCCAAAATTAAGTCTTCAACTCGGTTTCGATCCTAATACAGACGTAGCAACAAGGACCACTGGTAAATTCCCAGCTAATCTATATTTGGGATTACCATCTCAGTTATTTATATATTGTGATATTATAGAACCACAGATGGTAGGAGATATAATGTGTCCATTATTGAGAATCGTATCATTAGATCCAGTAAAATATGTGTATGGATCAAACAAAATGCATATATTTCCTCAACCACACTACATCCCCATAATGCGCAGAGAATTTGATACAATCGAAATAGATATAAGGACAAACACAGGTGAGAGTATACCATTTCAGTTTGGTACGAGTTGTGTGAAACTACATTTCATACGCAAACAAAATATATAAAAATGAATATGCATTCAAAATATCATAGATCGAATATTTGTCCATATCAACAATATTATAATCATCAGGCAGGATCTGGAATAGGAGTAATTTATAAAGGTGTAGCTCATCAACGAGGACATGGTATTGGAAGTTTTTTGGGCGGTTTGTTTCGAAGTGTCTTACCTCTTTTTCAAGTGGGGCCAAAGAATTTGGAAAGGAAGCATTGACTGCTGGAGTAGGACTTTTATCTGATATGATTAAATCAAAACCTCTTGATGAATCGGTAAAAAGTCGTTTTAAAGAAGCTACTACAAATTTAAAACGAAAAGCTGATGACAAGATAGATAGAGTAATGATGGGATCGGGGCATAAAAACATAAAACGACAACCATCCCACCTCAATCAATCACATAACTCCGTGAAGAGAACATCCAAAGCAGCAAAAAAAACTAATAATATACATTATAGTGATATATTTTCTAAAAATTAAATATGTCATTCTTACATAATCATTCTTGTGAATGTGCTAAATCTGAATTAGATTTATTCGCATTACCTTCTACTCAAACAAGTATAGAAAATGGACAGTGGATTTATTATAAACCTATTTCATCTCTTAGTGACGATGGACCATTGGAATTTCAAGTCCCCGGATCCGGTGACGATTATATTGATCTTTCACATACAATGCTTCATCTTAAAGTGAAAATTTTTGAATCAAGATTTAACACCTCTTTCGGATACAACAACTATAGCACCAGTTAATTACTGGTTACACTCGCTTTTCTCTCAATTAGACGTTTATCTCAACCAGAAGCTAATATCACCACCTAATAATACTTATGGATATCGAGCATATATTGAAACACTACTAAACTATGCTCCACATGCAAAACAGTCGCATCTTACATGTGGTATGTGGTATGAAGATACGGCAGGGAATATGGATAATACTGATGAATCAAATTTAGGTTTTTCTCAAAGACAAAAATTTATCAAAGGTAGTAAAGAGGTTGAAATGATTGGTCACTTACATGGTGATATTTTTAATCAAGAGAAATTTTTATTAAATGGCATTGCAATGTGTGTAAAATTAGTACGATCTAGAGAATCTTTTAATCTAATGAGTTCTTCAACTTGACATTAAAGTAAAAGTATGTATCACCGATGCTACTCTTATGATTCGGAAGGCTCGAATAAATCCAAGTGTACTTCTTGCTCATCAAAAAGTTTTATCATCTACAACTGCAAAGTATCCCATCACAAGAGCTGAAGTAAAAGTATTAACTATACCATCAGGCATTCAAGGCAAAACACTTGATAATGTATTCCTCGGACAAATACCAAAGCGATGTATTATTGGGTTTGTGAGCAACAGTGCTTTCAATGGATCGTTTACTAAAAATCCTTATAATTTTGATAATTATACTATTAATACATTTAGTTTATATATTGATGGAATGCAAATTCCCTCGAAAGCATTACAGCCCATATTTAGTAAGAATATTTATACAGTTATGTATCATACTTTATTCTCAGGTACAGGAATTCATTTTTTAAATGAAGGTAATGGTATTGGTCGCGAGGAATACCCTAAGGGATATTGTTTGATGGCTTTCGACTTAACACCAGATTTGTCAGCAAATTCATCTTCACATTGGAATTTAATTAAGCATGGTAGTGTTAGATTAGAAGTAAGGTTTGAAAATGCACTTACTGAAACGATTAATTGTATTGTTTATGCGGAGTTTGACAATATAATTGAAATTGACAAAAACAGGAACGTTAGTGTGGACTTTAGTAGTTAAGTAAGATTATTCCCTATTTATGTTGTATTTCTTTCATATTGGTGTTATATTGCTTTATATTTCCAAATAAAGCAGACATAAAAGATGAATTCCTTTGAAATAAGTAAATACTTAAAAACAATACACCATTCTTTATGTTTTAATGTATTTGCTGCCAATCGATTGCCATTTTACATGTCACGTCCTGTTTATTTGATATGTAATTTAGATCCTGACACCAAGTCGGGCTCACATTGGGTTGCAATATTTATAAACGAAAATGGTGTCGGAGAATACTTCGACAGTTTTGGTCGGAAGCCAAGAAAGTTATCATCTATCATTCTTAATGAGGAATGCAACTAGATGGAATTATAACAATAAGATAATTCAAAATGTTTTTTCAGCTGTTTGTGGTCAATACTGTTTGTTGTATTTGTATTTCAAGTATAGAGGTATGTCTCTAGAAGATTTTGTTAAAATGTTTACTGTAAAATACGTATTATAATGATTTGCTATTAAATGTCATGTTTCAGACATATTATGAATAACTTAGATTTACATTGTAAAATTGTACTTAATATATTTTAATAAATAAATGTTTTGAAGATGATTACCGACTTTTATTAACAACTTGTGGGTTATAAAAATTAAATAAAAAAAAATAACAGCAGATAAACAAAATAAAATTTTATTTTAAACAAAATTTATAATATTTCTTTGAATACTTAAATAATAACATGTTGTAATTGAAGATTAATTATTTATTAAGAACAATATTTCAATTCTACATTAATATTTGAATGAAAACTTTTTAGAGTTCTTAGTACTCGATATCTCTTTTGTTATGCTGTAAATTAGTTTTCGAGTTTTCTGGTGATGATTGTTTTTGTTAATTATTTTATTATTCACATAATATTTCACCCGAACTTCTGGATGTTTCCAATGATCTTTTTCGGGGATTGATTTTAACTTATTTAAATCCACAATTTCAATTTTTATTAAATGGGTTGCATTGCAACCATCTTCGTCGTTGGTTGATACGTAGGCCATTCCATCCTTTGTTGCTCGACCCACAGTGGAAGAAATCTTTTTGAGTGTCTTCTTTGAATTCTCCTCGAAGAATTCATCAAAGGGATGTACTTGGTCTCCGATCATTGACACTGGACGAGCTACCGCCATTTTCCTCGTCTTCGGATAGTGTTTGCAAATAATATTCTTTATAGGTGTTCTCTGCGTAGTCAATGTTGTTACCCGCACAACATGAGAGCTATAACAATGAAAAAATCGAGAAGTTAATATTTATAAAGTCAGTTATATAAAATAAAAACAGTAATTTTTAGGATAAGTGAAAAAGTAATTTTGGGTACTTACATCCATGTTCGTCAGCATAATTGGTGGTTTAAGTTGAAGAACACTGAGGTTTTTAAAAATACCGAAGCTGACTCGTTGTGATGTATGGGCTGGTTGATTAAGTATATGAGAAACTTGGAAACAATAACGTACTTATACCTAAAGTGTTGCTCAATACAACATTAAATTGATCAAGTTTATCAAGTTCCTACCTAAATTTCTAAGTTTGTAAAGTTCCATCAATAGGATTAAGAAATAATTAATATTTTTTTAATGATGTAGACTGGAATGTTGATTAGTGACGGGTTTGGGTGATTAGTAATGAGGCAATATTAAAAGACGCCAGTAAGTACTTAACGAGGGTTATAGACCATTAACGATGAGGGTAGCAATTAGTAAATCATCTAGGATGCCACAGCATCAAAAACTTAGATTGAAAAGGGTTGAAGATATCGTTCTGAAACCTAGCGCAATCGCTTTAAATGGGGGTTTTCATTTTTTTTTAGTTTTTGTTCGCCACGATTACTTGATGCGGCAGGAACCCTGGCGCAGGGATGGGGGTGGGGATGAGAGGAGGGGGAGGTGCGCCAGAATTCACGAATCCCTACTACTGTGCAGAGGGGGTGCCATATTGCGGGAGGGGCAGGGAGTTTTCTTTCAGTAATTTTGTGGTCTCGACAATGATATAAGTACTTAATAGATCAACAAAAACACAGTCATGTTCTTTAATGATTTCAACAGCATTCTCACAGCGATTTTAAATTCTGTAAAATAATGGTTTATGGTCATTTATGGGCAATTTATATAAAGACTTCATTAATTCTGGTGAACTTCTTTAAGTAATTGTCTAGTCTAGACAGAGATAGAACAAAGCTCCACACTTAAGGCTTAAGTGATCCAAGTAAACTACACCGTTTTTAGTAAGTAACTCCATTTCATCAGAAAGCCCACTATTCTGCAAAGCGCGGTCATCGAGTCTCACGACTCTTGGCTCTGTCTACCCCGTAAGGGATAAAGACGTGATTCTATGTATGTATGTAACCAACTCGGCCCATCTCAAAGAAACCTTGGTCCAAGTTAACGATTAACAAATTTTAAATCGATGACGTCCCCGGCATGTGATGATCGTCCCCGGGACGAGATTTTAGTAGGACGAGTAAATGACTGACTCAAATTGGATAATGATTTCTTTCGACGATTTTTTTATATTTATACAAAAATACCCTTCGACTTTGTAAAGGTCCTATTAATCAAGCTATCGCTAGTTGACTGTAAGAGTTAGGTACCTACACAGGATAAGTTAGACCCCTTGTTTATTAAATTTTGTTTTGGTTACTCTGACATTAAACGACGGAAAATATGCATAAGCTTTTTTGTACAATAAAGTTATTACAAACAAACAAAGTTTACTTATCTAAAATATAAAACTAAATCTTACAAATTCTATTATCAATAGTTTTTACATCTACAACTACCCAATCGATGACAACACTACCTCGTAAACTTGGTAATGTCCTTAAAACACCCGTAATGATGTCTCGCTTAACCTTTTCAGAGTAGATTTGTCCAGCTAAGGACAGTTACATCCAATTTTGCTGTTACGATAAGAACTGTTTCTCTAAAATAAAAATTTTATATGATCTATCTTACTTCTTAACTAAGTAAATATAATTTTTAAACCACCTGTAACAAAATATAAAGTAGAAATAGAGACTATATGAAGTACCTAGGTCTGTTTAAGGGATCTAAAACTACTTTTAAATTCTACTAATACAGCGAAGAAGTTATTTTTAAATTAAGAATGATGAGGGAGATCCCCTCTTTTTTTTTCTTTTTTTTTGTTTAGTTGTATTCCTCATGACTGAGGGTCGTGGTCATTATATGGAATGAAACACACACAACGAATGTCTTAGCAATGTTAACGGAATGGCCTTCTCCATTTCACATATTAGCCGATAACCATCAACCAGAGTGCAGGTTTCCTTACAATATTTTCCTTTACCGGAAGCAAGTTGTGGGCGATGAAAATTACCATACATAAGTCAGATTGGTCTACAAACTCATATAGCACAGGCCGGATTTGAACCTATAACCATTGCAGGAGGGAGATAGCAGAGTGTATCATTCACTAATACCCTTATACCAAAAAAAGTGTATCAAACATACCGTGAATCTCAAGACTTTTTCCGTCCGCAAGTGGTAGGCGCTGAAAATTACCATATATAAGTCGAATTGGTATACTAACTCATATAGCACGGGCAGGATTTTAACCTTTGCAGGAGGGAGATAGCGGATCACTTATACCCCAATAGCAAGAAAAGTGTATCAAACATACCGTGAATCTCAAGACTAGTATATCCTAGCCAAATCTGTTCAGCAAGACAATACAACGTCTGTCGTCAACATTAATTGAAATTTATTGCGTATCATCCTCCAAACGGAACGTAAAATGAGACTTGCCGCCGAACCTTGCACACTGAATTTTAAACCTTATCTTTTACAACACAGAATACATTTTCGTAGTTGTCAACTTTGACAGCTGTGTTCCGTTTCGTGAAGTTGTGGTAATATTTATTGTGATTGGTCAATCGAAGATAATGCTCTTGCACCGTGATTGAGACCGTTTGTTCCATTCAAATTCATTCAATTATGGTGTGCTGTCGTTTTTGGTGCGACATTAGTTCGTCGTGTTGACAAATTGGATAAAGTAAACAAAATTGGTTTGATTGTAAACATCGTTGTTTTGCTTTCTTCCAATCTCTTGGGACAATCTGCGTGTAACTTGTAACGTGTACCGTGTAACGTGTACTTGAATAGATCCTAAGGTTTCAATTTCTTTCTTTATTCACGAAAATATCATATTTAGATGTCAAAAATTTACGGAGTATATATATATTTAGAGTATATATATATATATTTCTCTATATAATGTAATGATAATACATTCAGTACATTAGGTACAAATACATCTAATCATTTTAATTTCAATAATATTAAAAAAATATATATATATATCTCTCTCTCTCAGCCGAAAGACGTCCACTGCTGGACAAAGGCCTCCCCCAAGGATTTCCATAACGACCGGTCCTGCGCTGCCCGCATCCATGCGCATCCCGCGACCTTCACCAGGTCGTCGGTCCACCGAGTGGGAGGCCTGCCAACACTACGTTTTCCGGTTCGTGGTCGCCACTCGAGAACTTTTCTGCCCCAACGGCTATCTGTTCTACGAGCTATGTGCCCCGCCCACTGCCACTTAAGTTTCGCGATTCTGCGGGCTATGTCGGTTACTTTAGTTCTCCTACGGATCTCCTCATTTCTGATTCGATCACGCAGAGAAACTCCGAGCATAGCGCGCTCCATCGCCCTTTGGGTGACCTTGAGCCTTCTTATGAGGCCCATAGTAAGCGACCACGTCTCTGTTCCGTATGTCATTACTGGCAACACACACTGGTCAAAGACCTTAGTCTTGAGACACTGCGGTATTTTGGACGAGAAGATATCGCGAAGCTTCCCGAACGCTGCCCAGCCGAGTTGGATTCGACGGTTGACCTCTTTCTCGAATTTGGACTTACCTAACTGAACTGTTTGTCCCAAGTATAGATAATTGTCAGTTGTAAAATATATATATATTTATTTTTTATTTCTAGTTTAAATTTATATTAACTAGCTCTTGTCGATTCAATTAATTGTAGAAGCTTGTCTGCCTCTTGTAACTGCTAAATGTATTTACATTTCCTTCTCATGTAAAAGCTTAAAACAAGCTTCATAAACCACACGTTATTTTATTTGTTTATTTTTGTGTTTATTTTATAAATTTAATTTTGTGACATGACATGGGTCTTGTTGTATTTTACAATTGTGCCTGCAAAAAATGATTTATCACAGACATCGAAAAGGAAATTGCTGATCAATTCCGTCAAAGGCTAGTAATATAAATTATCTATAACTAATGCAGAAACCAAATTATTTTATTCAAACTGCATGATTTTTACTCAAACACAAAATCAATCCAATTAAAAAATCGTTTATTTTCTCCACAATCCACATATATAATAATAAAAATATTGTTATTTTCTTAAAAATAACCTGTGTGTGTTATAGTTTGTATCAAATACATTTTTATTCAATTCAATTCTATTCTATTCTTAAAGGTTACATAGGTACAAATAAACAATAAGGACTTTACATTGGTATAAATCAAACAACCTAAGCTGGTTTCAGAGCAGGCTGCTAGCTATTATTCAGTGCTGTGGAAGTTCGGACCTTGTTTCCGTCCGAGCCTCCCATCGCACTGCGGCAGTGCTAGGATTGTTGCCACGAACGCGGCTCGAAACTAGGGCACCCAGATTTGGACGTAGAGACACCTAGCGATCATTTGCTATACTCCCTCGCAAACTGCTAACAAACTAAGCAGTTCTAAGCTTTCGATGGTTCAAAGTTACGTAAGTTAGTAAGTCTGCCCTGAATCTGTGCTTGCTGAAATAAAGCGTTCCTGGTAGCGTTAGTTCATTTAATAAGCAATAGCTCCACTCCTACGGAACTTTATGATTGTGGCTAAACAAAATATTTTTTGCAATATAACAGTTACAACAACAGTTAATTCCTTCTTTCTTTCTTTCCGTTCGCTTAGGTTGCCTGGAAGAGATTGAAATAGACCGTAAATTGTACGCATTACCTATACAGGGTGTTTTTTAAATCATTGGCATCCTTTCTACTGGTGAAAGTACTCATGAACATGAGCAACTTTTTGTATGTGACCGACTCAATCCGATGGAAAAAAAAATCTGCTGTTCCATACTATTTTCCAATACCTACTCACCCGAAATGTATGGAACAGCTGTTTTTTTTTTCCATCGGATTGAGTCGGTCCCATACAAAAAGTTGCTCATGTTCATGAGTACTTTCACCAGTAGAAAGGATGCCAATGATTTAAAAAACACCCTGTATATTAAGTCTCATTGTATCCTTTACTTATTTTGGTGCAATAATGTATTTTTACTTACTTACTTAATTCCTAAGATAAGACCGTTAAAAATAAAGTTAGTAATATTTCATAACTGTGCTGTTAACCGTTGAGTCATTCTCTCATTAGGAGTAGATCCTGGGTGCACTATCAGGTCATGCTTACCATAATAATGCATTGTCATCGGAACTGATACCATATGTAAAATTTTTAACTCTACAGGACTATCAGAAGTAATTTTAATGTAGCTTGCAAGAATTGGCTAACACACATATACTGCAAGGTATATAAAAGCTTCCTCTCACTGGTGCCAAAGCTCAAGGCCTTGTGAAGCTGATAGTAAAAAATGAATAAATCTCAAGCACAATGCAACGATTTACGCAATAAAGTACGCGCATCGACAACATTTACAAGCAAATTGAATAAAAATGGCCTGTTACAAGACATTCGCATTGAAATATGTTTTACATCCTCACGTGTCGCGCGGCGAGCTTGGGAATTGTTATCAATGAGAAGATTTACGATATTGCATGGTGTTTACTGTCATAAAAAGTAAAGGATTTATTTGTATCCTGGCTCGGAAAGGCATGAATTCTGATGGTTGGAATAAGCATCAAAACGATGCAAATCAGAAACTCTGTTATTTTTTCAAACTGTAATCCAATTGTAAGGGAGATTTCGTTGAAACTGATTTGATCTCTCGTTTGGTTCATGCTTTTGAAATACATATAATCACGTCTCTATCACTTACGGGGTAGACAGAGCCAAGAGTCGAGAGACTCGAAGGCCACGCTTAGCTGAATAGTGGTCTCTCTGATGGAATGGAGATTCAGGTATAATGACAGGTTGCTAGATCATCGCCTATGAGTGGAGGAATCCCCAGTGTTTAAAGCCCTTTCCCTCGATTGACTTTGATAATCTGCGCGGGAAGAAGCTGGCACATTATATGTTTTTTCTTCGCTCCCCGACCAGCATGGAAGCTTTTGAAATCACGTGGGCAAAGTCGCGAGTAAAAGCCATTTAATACCTTAACAGATATTTAATTTTTATCGATAATGGAAATCATTAAATATTTTTGACCTATGATACTTTCCGCTTTATTAGACATTCTTTCAGTAGGTAACATACGAGTATAACATTTTAAATACATTTTCATTCAACTTTCGATACTTCAAGTGATAAACATCCTGTTACTATTAATATAAATCTGCTTTTCCAACCACCAACAGATTTTAATTGTTAATTTATGAATATACATATTTATTACGTAACAAAAACCACCTCCCCATTCGGTGTCCGATTAATATTTCTTAGGCGGCATCATCCTTCCGCGAACGTGAAGTGCATTTATTGGGTCTTCTTCCGTCCCTCTCTCACTAGCATTAATATTGAGAGGTGAGAAAGAGACAGTAGCACAGTCTTATTGCAGTCAATCATCTATATTCGTGGTGGCTAGTGGAATATTCGAACTTCCGCCTGTCTTAAGTCATTGACTCTGACCGAGTCCTGTCTAGTTAGAGTGTGGTTTATGGTCGAAGAATGTATTTGTAAGGATGAGGGATGTTTTATAGGTTTCTGGACGAAATTAATTCGAAGAGGGCTGAGGTTACGCCCCTGAGGGACTCCTGAAATTTTGTTTCTCCTTAGTGTAATTGAAAGCTATTACTTTGATTTTGTTTGAAATACCTAGCTAAAGAAAGAAAAAAAAAAATAATAAATTAAAAAATGTAAATAAATAAATATGTAGGCAAATCACACAGATTGAATTAGCCCCAAAGTAAGTTCGGATATCGAGTGGAGAAGCCTGCATATTATACTATTTTGTAGATTTGCGCTTTGACGAAACTATCTTTACTATACTATCCTTCAAAGCCTTTATTTTCTTTAGGATTTCCGAAAATGTTATCTTTCTCTCTGCTTCATCTATTGGTTGACTGGTAGAAAAAGTCTCCGATGGCTTTAAGTCCGCCATTCAAGTTTTGTAATGAAGTAAACTAAAAAAATTTTTTTTTAATGAAACAATCAATGCTGTTTCCTACAAACATGTATTGTATTGCTAAGGAGATCAACCGTTTGACCCAACACTCGGGTCCCGACCCCAAGTTTGGGACCAGCATTACGATCGTCTGACATAAGTGTTCGGGCACAATCGACCACTTCATTGCCCGTCTTACTGTCTCCAACTTAGAAATGAGGATCTGTAGAGTCGACGTGACATTTCATTTGTTTTACGTACACATGCTGCAGTAACTAAGTTTGACTTCTTAGGAACACGGCACGTGCCGTGTTCCTAAGAAGTCAAACTTAGTTAATTAGAATTTACACTTGTGAAGAAGTTATAACCTTTAGAAAATAATGGAACTGGTCTGAAATGTTCAATTACGTATTAAGTATAAATTTTGTAACTGCCCTGTGATGTTCAGTTACTGAAAATTTTGGAATAAATGTTATTATTTGTATAGATTGAAAAAGAAAGAAAGATGTTGTTTAAAATTTTAGTGAAAATTATTTTAATGAAATAAGTGAAATTAATATTGCTGCTCCATAGATTTCTGTAGCAATCACAACAGAGCGCCTGTGTATCGAAAAACTGGGCTTCGCTGGCACAACTAAGTAGAAGCACAGCACTTACTGTGTCCCGGATTTATTTATAGATTTATGACCTAAACGCCAACGTATTCTAATTTTAGGAATCATTATTGTAAACCCAAAGACAGGATTTTTTTCAGTCAAGAAAATCGTTGAATTTAAGTCCTTATTGAATTTACATGAATGACCTGTGTAATCTTTCTCTTCATAATGGCAAAATAGTGTCTTTTGCAGACGACACAGCTCTCATTTTTACAGGCAAAACATGGACCGAAACTTTCAATGCGGCCCAGGTAGGTTTTAACCTTGTACAGGATTGGCTTAATAAAAATTTTTTGACTCTTAACGTCGACAAGACTAACTACATTGCCTTCACCATTAGAAACTTTAATCGACCAAATCCTGCGGAACATAATTTGATTGCACATACTCATAATACATCTCATTGTGATGATAACTCGTGTTGTTGTCCTAGATTAGAAATGAAAAGCAATACTAAGTATCTTGGCGTCACTATTGATCAGCACTTAACATTTGTCCCCCACATTGCGTTACTATCTAGTCGAGTGAGAAAACTTATTTACATCTTTAAAAAACTCCGCAACATAGCTGACCCAAATGTTCTGCGTATGACGTACCTGGCCTTATGCCAATCCATTATTGCCTACTGCATCACTTCTTGGGGTGGTGCAGCTAAAACCCATATCCTCTCTGTCGAAAGAGCCCAGAGAGCCGTCTTGAAGGTCTGCACTTTTAAACCCTTTAGATTTCCCACAACAGAACTGTATGAGTTTTGTGAGGTACTATCAGTGAGAAAGCTTTTTGTTTTAGCTGTGATAAATCAACAACACTCATGTCTTCCCTACACTCCTCAACTACTTGCTAGAAATAACAGACTAATATTAAATGTTCCCCTAGTCCTAACAGAATTTTTAACCAGATTTTTCTACTTTCTTGGACCTTTTCTTTACAAAAAAATTCATTCTATTATCAGAATTTTTGACCTTAATAAATTTAACTGTAAAAAACAAGTAAGGCAGTGGTTGCAAACTTTGACATATGATGAAACGGAGGAATTATTCATTGCGTTGGCTTAATCTCAAAATTTTCTTTTGTTTTTGCCCAGTCATTAGTATGTATATGTTATATTTTTCGCACACTCCACGATTATTCTATTCTATTTTGTAAATCAATTAATTAATTAACATAAGCCTAGTCCTTTAATCTAAAGGGGAGACCTGGTGTCCTGTAATACAGGTTCTTCGGATACCTAGTACAGGCACCAGTTCTCCACAAATTCTTAGCACCTAATTAGCATGTACCTATATATTTTGTATTTTTAACTGTTTTTGTGGAGAAGAATAAATAAAGATTATTATTATTATGTTGGTACGCTTTTCAGAGCCACGGGTCCATTGGGACCCGGTCCTTTGAGGCGTTCATGGGGCCAAAGCCAACATGAAGAGGCCTTTTTGTACCTTTTTAATCAAAAAGTGAGATGGCTGCATCTGCGGAGATCTGTCCCTTAGTGTACCATAGGGATATACTAACGGACAGTCCTCCACAGCTGCCGAACTATTGCCAGGTAGGGATTAACAAGGTTTGGGCTATGTGGATGGGATGCTAGTGGACAGGATTGCTGGGTTATGGAGTGAGATACGGACATCTACCTGTAAATCTCTCACAAAAATTTAAGTTAGGCAGATGGTGACTTGCTGCTCTTTGGCTGTACAGCCTGTGGGCCTCCCTATATTATTATTATTTAGATTCCTTAGAGAAGGTACAACAAACCGAGGTACATAGACTATTTAGAAATGCACAAATATCAAAATTTATTTTAAGATAAATAGGTATGTAGCTTTGATACACGCTAATGTATTTTCCGATTTTCAAAAAAGAGAAAAGAAGAGAGACCATATTATATTGACCATAAATTTCCACAAGTGACAATCACTCAAACAATCTTTAAAATAAGTAGATCATTTCAAAATTTCATTTCATACAATAATGTAAACTCAACTATAAATAACTTTAACTTCAAAAATAATGCCTCTGCCTCCCAAAGTTAAAACCAATGATAAAACGTAACCAGGTAACCCACAGGAAATCAAAACAGAACAATAAAATCCTCGGCATGTTATCTAAGGCGTCAACACGAACTCGGCTGGCGTCGTGTCACACATAGCAATGACTAGTTGTCGTTACAAGATACATTCATTAACTGTTAATTGTCCTTAAATTCTAAGGAGACCTTCGTTTACAACGTAAAAGAAAACGTAGTGTTCTGGGACAAATAATATAGCGTCTTCATCTGTCTAGGTTTATCCTATCTACTAGGTGATTAGGGAGAAGGCAAAAGTTGCGTCGTACAAGGAGGTCAAAACGATGGCTGAGGAGTGAGGACAGGGAAAAATGGAAAAAACTCCACTAACAAAAATAATGTTCTTAAATTTCTATGAACTAGGTGATTATTTTTCCACGTTGTTGGTGAACTTAGGTAGAAAAGAGAATAGTTGACTCACTTTTGCATTATTTGGAGAGAAAACACTATCATACATTGATTGGCTTTTTTAGTTCTTAAGTGTGTGTCCTACGAACCCAAATCGATGGCAATGAGTATGCCTTCCAGATTTTTATTTTATTTTTTAGGATTCCTAATAAATAAAATTATAAGGCCTGGAGACCATGAAAAGTCTTATAATAACAATACTCATTGCCATCGATTTAGGTTTTTTAGAGTCGTTTTGATAAGAATTCTGTCTAACATTATTTTTGTTAAAATTGTACGAAAAATGTATTGAAAATACTTGTTTTAAAAGCAAAACAAGGAACAATACCAATAAATAAGATGTTATCTGTACCTTCAACGCACGTGTTATCGTTATCCTGTAATCTCCTCACGTAGCTCATAATTTGCGGCAACAATACATCGCTCCCATCATATTTCTATAACAGACATCCTTTTCGGGTCATTGACAAATCAATCTCCTACGACATTTGTAAAAGTTGAAGCTTTTCGAACAAAAAGACCATTCTGGGAATCGTGAGGCGTTTGAATGGCACGTGACGAGTTCGAGACGGGATTTGAACAAATACACAATTGTTTTGCTATTGTCTTTATTCCAACTTAAAAACAAATTTTATTATTGCAAGAAGTAGTAGTAAATTATATCGTATTTTGAATGGTCGATCAATACAAAAATATATTGCGAATAGCAAAATCTACGTGAATACTCCTATTTTCTTTTAGCTAATTCAAATCATTATCTCTTTGTGCAATATATTCAATTCGTACCGAATCGCCATTCTTCGAATTATCTTTTCTTTTTGCTAAAACTTAATCATAGTCAAAGCCCCTTCTAAAAGTTCATGTCAAGCTAAAGGCTTCATGAAAATCGTTTACGATATTGTTGCATTCTCCAACCACATTGTTAACCCGTAAACTACACGGTGCGGTATAAAATGCCCATTATTCAGATTCTCCTCACGACGCTGCCGGTGTCGGAATGACAATCGTTGAGATACCATCTCCCTGGTCTCACACCTCGTTATGTGGAGTTATTGGAGGAGTAACATTATTTATTTACAAAGTACTCATGTCCATCTATTAGTTGCGCACTCTCATTCTTTATAGTCTATTTACTATTGCTCTTTTGGATGGGCTTTGGCATAATAAAAATATCATAAATGTGTCTTGTATGACGCTATAGATAATGCTGTATCAGTGTCACATTGGCTATCACAGCGCCCGGTATTTGTTAATAAAATGTAATACACTAGTTGCAAAATTGTAGTAACCAAGCAGCATCTAGTGATACATAAAGTGTAATGAGTGATCTTCAGAGTGCTATATCTGAACCAGCAATTACTATCCACTGGGAAATTTGTTCCCGGCGACCCGCTAAAAAGACGAAGAATGCAACAGTAGCTCTGTTATTTTACTTTGATGATGTTTGATAAGGTTAGTTTAAAGCATAGACATAGAAAACATAACATTATATAATATTTGTTTCTTATATTTTATTTTTGACGGTACATAATCTATGTATGTATAAAGAATCTGGCATATTAGGCGACATCCCGAAACTCATGAAACAGTCTTGCTGTTTCATGAGTTTCGGGATTTCTTCTCAGCAGTGGTCGTTCCGAAATGCTAGTAGTTTGTAGCTTTGAGACATAATACACTATGATTTTATAATTAGTTTTCGACTTAAAAAAGTGCCTTCTTTCAGGCTAAGATTCAATAAAAAACTCTTGCTTTTGATAAAAAGTTGATAAATGATTCTAACTTTATGGTATAAAGAACGGGGAAGTATCATTTCGTATGGATGCCATCAATGTTTTTATTTTGTACCAGTGCTAGTTCTGCGTATATCAATTCTCGCTAGCGAACGGTTTTCAAATAGCGACATGTATTGGTGTCATTACGTCGAACGTGATTGATGGTATTTCTTTTAAAACAATAGACTTCATTCCATGAAATAAATTAATCATTTATTGCTTTACTATCTGTTGCTCGCGGCTCCACCTGCTGCTTTTTTTATATAATTCTTCACCCTTGGATTTTTAACTAATCTGTAACAAATCTGGACGCGACGGTTAGAGAGTGGAGGGCTAATGTACTGAATAGACAGGAATGGCGAACCAGAGGGGATGTATTTGCCCAGCAGTGGGACAGTATAGGCTAATCCTAACTAATATTATAAATGCGAAAGTGAGTTTGTTTGTTTGTTACCTCTTCACGCTTTATTTACTGAACCAATCTTCCTGAAATTTCGCATACACATAGCTGAAAGTACGGAGAAGGACATAGGGTACCTTTCATCTCGGGAAAAAGCACTGTTCCCGTGGGAAATTCACGCGGGCGAAAGCTAGTTAAAAATAATTACAAATCTTATCAAAATCGATCCAGCAGTTTAGCCGTGAGAGCATAACAGCCATACTTACGTATTTCTAATACATAGTATAGATAGGATAGATTTCAAGGCCATATTTTTAAGCTTATTTCACTTTTCGATAACATTGTAAACAATAAACATACAAGAAGCTATAAACAACAAACAACTATAAATAACAGTATGACACTAAACATTTTTGCCGGCGCATTTACTGAATTTTTATGCGCACTTGCTATGCAGCACAGTTGAATAATGCGAATTTGATCGCTACTCTGAAATAAACGGACTATGTTTTGTTATATTTTGTATTTAATAATTTATTTTACACAGGTATTTGTCTGCGGCTTTGGTCATTATCTTTATCTATTGAAACCACGTCTATATAGCTAAAATTATGATATAAATACATATCTAAGGAAAAAAATCACACAGATTGAGCTAGCCTTCAAGTATTCCTTTTGTTATGGAATACTAGCATAACGATACTATATTTTATAATCCACCTACGATAAGTAAAAATCCACCTACAAAAATAAGAGGTCAACAAAAGACCCAATTCAAGATTCGTAACGCTCAATTTTTGTAACAAGCGTCCCGAGTCAGTTATTAACTGTAGAACAAGCCAGCGTTGTGGGCTGCACCAGATTATATAAAACTGTTGCTTCTAGATTGGTTAACAAGCATCGTCTGACCCGCTTTGGACATTATTCTGACATGTTTATTATAATGAAAGAATTTAATGTTTAACGTAGATTAGTAAATAGTAGTTGAATGGAAGAGGATCGTGCCGTCAAAAGAGCATACGATGGTCGACCGAGGGGCCCTAGGTACCGCTGGAGCGATGAGGTTCTGAAAGACCTACAGAGCCTCAGAGCTGTAAACTGGCGAGAGCTGGTGCAAGACCGCAAAAAATGGCGTCATCTCGTGTCGGAGGCCAAGATCCACTTCGGGTCGCTGCGCCGTAGATAGTAAGTAAAGTATCAGCTTAGACGATCGTAATCCACTAAATCAAAATTATCTAATTATCTTTCGGGCTCGTCATCACAGCATCCTGCTGAACATCACGAACAGTAAACAACGTAGCTCCATTTTCGCGAACAGTGAACAGCTTCCGATGATGAGATGACCTCGTTATTTCGGTTTATAATGCGATTCACTGCTCTCCACATTTATTATGATTTGCTTTTCCTTCCTTCGGCTTGTAGCCGATTTTCTTTTGTTCCTATCTCTCTCAGCCGAAAGACGTCCACTGCTGGACAAAGGCCTCCCCCAAGGATTTCCATAACGACCGGTCCTGCGCTGCCCGCATCCATGCGCATCCCGCGACCTTCACCAGGTCGTCGGTCCACCGAGTGGGAGGCCTGCCAACACTACGTTTTCCGGTTCGTGGTCGCCACTCGAGAACTTTTCTGCCCCAACGGCTATCTGTTCTGCGAGCTATGTGCCCCGCCCACTGCCACTTAAGTTTCGCGATTCTGCGGGCTATGTCGGTTACTTTAGTTCTCCTACGGATCTCCTCATTTCTGATTCGATCACGCAGAGAAACTCCGAGCATAGCGCGCTCCATCGCCCTTTGGGTGACCTTGAGCCTTCTTATGAGGCCCATAGTAAGCGACCACGTCTCTGTTCCGTATGTCATTACTGGCAACACACACTGGTCAAAGACCTTAGTCTTGAGACACTGCGGTATTTTGGACGAGAAGATATCGCGAAGCTTCCCGAACGCTGCCCAGCCGAGTTGGATTCGACGGTTGACCTCTTTCTCAAAGTTGGACTTACCTAACTGAACTGTTTGTCCCAGGTATACATAATTGTCAACAACTTCGAGTGTAGAGTCTCCAACCTTCAGAGGAGTGGGTGCGACACGGATATTAAACATAATTTTCGTCTTGTCCATGTTCATTTTTAGACCCACTTGTTGAGAGGCTCTACAGAGGCCATCGAGCATTGTGCCTAGGTCTTCCAAGGTCTCAGCCATGACTACGATATCGTCAGCGAATCGAAGGTGAGTGAGGTACTCGCCGTTGATATTGATGCCGAGTCCGCTCCAGTCCAGAAGCTTGAAAACATCTTCCAGGGCGGCGGTGAACAGTTTCGGAGATATCACGTCTCCCTGTCTCACCCTCGCTGCAACTGGATAGGTTTGGAGCCTTGATCCTGGAGACGGACCGACATGGTGGCGTTTTCGTACAAACACTTCAGCGCTTCGATATATCGATAGTCAATTTGGCACCGTTGGAGAGACTGTAGCACAGCCCAGGTCTCGATCGAATCGAAGGCTTTCTCGTAGTCCACAAACGCCAAGCATAATGGCTGATTATACTCCTCAGTCTTCTGTATAATCTGCCGCAGCGTATGTATGTGGTCTACGGTACTAAAGCCTTTTCGGAAACCGGCTTGTTCGGGAGGCTGGAAGTCGTCAAACCTGCCCTAACCTTGTTCCTATAGTGGAATGAAATGACGACTTTAGGCTTAGCCTTCTTCATTTTGCACACTGGTTGTTAAAATCAAAATGCAGGTTTCCTTACGATGTTTTTAAGGCGAGGTCCCTTCGTCGACCGGGGCCGACTTCACTCGAACGAGCGTTAGATATACGAGCGTACGAGCGTTTCATACCATTTTCTAAGTTGAAATGACGCGCACTATTACCGCATTTTTGCACACAAGCAAATTTTTAATATGCATGGGTGTGTCATTTGATCATTTGAATTTAGGATGAGTTACATTAACAACATTACATTATTCAAGACCCACGCAATAATAAAGTACCAACACCTCAAAAATAAAACAATACACTGCCATGTACTGAAACATTTATATATAAAGAACTCTGAAAACATAACACTCTCTTTTCATTCAATCGCGTGAAAAGTATAAAATGGGAAACTAATCTAAACAATTTTATGCTATCCATATCGTTTCGTCCTAAATCACGGATTCTGATGATGAATTCGACCCAATTCCTCTTTGATTCAGATTTATCTACTAGAGTGGATGACCTCTGCGTCTGGAAGATTCCAGATTTATGGTAACTATGATTTATATGTTATGCAACTATGATATATACTTACTCACAAGAATCCGAGGAATAATTATATATTTAAATTGTAAAATCTTTAACAATCCGCTTGCCGTTCCTCTCTATTTTAATTGCAATGCCCGACAGGGTTTACATTGTACCTAAAATTTGTAGTGACGTGTAACCTTTATGTAACTACTGTACAATGTGAAAAGCAATAAATTATTTGAATTGAATTAAAATATTTTGAGATTAACCAAAAAAATGCTATCAATAAATGCTCTACCTCCGATTGACTGAAATTTTGGGTTATTCATGAGACCACACGTGGCTGACCACACGTGTGGTCAAATGGTGAAACTATTTTGCATTCATATGAGGATCGGATGGTAGTGCAATCTTATTAACATTGCCGTTGTCCGCGGCAAACGTACCTATTGATCATATGCAAGCTGCTTGCATCACCATTTTAGCCGTTTGGGGTTTGTTTATGCACCCTAAGTTTCGGGTATTCGACTATGCCAAATTTCATCGCAATTGGTTCAGCACATTTCACATTCACGGCTAATGTGGAACAGACAGATGGACTTTATAACATTAGTACCATAACTACTTCTACTATTATGTATTCTGTGCCATAACAAGGATACTATATCGAGTTTTGTACCTTGTATGGGAGATCAAAGATCTCTTGATCGTCCAGTAAGTTTCCTTTGATCAGTATTATTCGAACCACATGAAAAAGATACAGTGTTAAATCGCATAGCTTTGGTAGCAGTAAAATCACTTGCATGTGGCTTAATTTTTAAATAAAAAACAATGATTTTAATCATACCTATTTCATACAAACTTATATTTTGAAGAGGAAGCGTTTGTAAGTTTGTTTTGTATGGATAATCTTCGGAACTTCAGAACCGATTTCAAAAAATTTTACACCAATAAAAAGCTACATTATGCCTGAGTGACATAGGCTACAATTTATGTATGTACCTCCCGTGCGAGCAGGGGCAGGGCGCTAGTATAAAAAATAATAAGGAGCGATGTAAAAATTTAAATAAGGTGTAAATAAGTTTAAAAAATTAAAGAACGGTATTAAGGATTTCTTTATGCGTGGTCCTGTCGTATCACTCAAAATAATCATTAAATTCGAAGGTGGCGTTCAGGACCCCGTCCCAGTCCAAAGGCGGTGCTCGCTTTCCATCAGATTTGCCTAAAAAATTACGATGACTTACTCAAACACACACAATCAGACACACAGTTAGATACATACGTAGATACGTAGGTCCTTCCCTAGCACGAACATAACCCAAGTATCTGCAACAACTCGTATCAAACCTCACTAGGAGTTCAGCGTGGAAAATCCGTTAACCCGCATCTTTGGTTACAAGTTACAACTATAAGAGCCGCCTGTGATGTAGCTGTTGTGATGTTTATTTTGGGCGGCGCGGTGCATCCATCATCTTTATAGGTAGGAAGTGGAATCCTGTTATGCCGAATTTTATGTGGCGCCTACATCGGGCTAATAAACTTTTCTTTATAATGTTGCTTTAATCGGATTTTTTTTAGGTTTGTCTTGAGATATAGTGTAATCAAGCCGTTTTTAATTTGTATGTTTAATTTTAATGTTTTTTCAACCTGGCCTAAATTACATTGTGAAAGAAAATGAAGATTCGTAGGTAAAATTTTGTGACCTGGCATATTACTGACAAAATACTATTTATAAAAATACGAATGTCATGGTGTCAAGTAGTTTATGTACCTAAGCATATGTTAATTTTAGAAATCAAAATGATAATTGAAATTATTACCCATAGAAATCGTGGTTTTACTGATATCATAATACTGTCATAACTTTAATACATAGATAATATTAAGACAGTATTATATTATCTGTGATTTCATCAACATTTATTATTTACATTCAACATTTATTTCACAAACAAACGTCGATGTAACTTTTGAGTTTACATTGTAGTATCCAAATCCCACTATTTTCACTAACTGTTCTTTAAATTCGCATCGTCGTTTGAATTTTCAATTGCCACTTGGACGCCCACATTTTGGGCCATATAGTTAACACTGTAATTTTACAAGCAGCAAGAGCCAAACATCTCAATAACCAAATTGACTGAGTAATACCTAAATCGGTGTGTAAACATTACGGTGTGCGTTATTTGTTTCTTCGCCTCGGACTATATATAAACGGGCGAGCGGGCCGGTTCGTCAGAAACTGTGTTTAAATATATTGCGTATTATATTAATTTTACGCTTCAACGAAATTAGGGCTTGATGAAGAAAATAGGATAGTTTCTGGAATAAATAGTGGTAGTAATTTGGAAATAATGGATCTCTCTCTCAGCCTAAAGACGTCCACTGCTGGACAAAGGCCTCCCCCAAGGATTTTATCCATGGGGGTTTTGCCGTAATCGCCACGCTTGGCAGGCGGGTTGGCGATCGCAGTGTGATGGCATAGTACGCGGTCCTTCCGCGTACTGCTGCTGCCCATCCTCCGGTGTGGCCTGTGGTGTGGCCCTAGAATAGCACCAACCCATTTCTTCCCGTGGGTGTCGTAAGAGGCGACTAAGGGATTTAAAACACCGGAGGATGGGAAATAATGGATAAAAATAGTGAAATATGAAAACATTTTGATGATCGATTTTCAAAAAAATATTTTAATGTGCCTAATTATCATAACTTTTTTGTATTTTCGTTTTAGTTCCTTAATTAAAGGAAGAATAGATTGCGAGAGAAATTTACAAGATGCTGTGCAGTTTTATTTCAAAGTAGATAAAAATCAAAGAAATATGAACGCACTAGTACCTAGTCGTTCGTTTATCAATGAAGGCCATCTGACGAGATGTCATCTAAGAATTTCAGGGTTTTAGGAAACTTCACTCCCTTTGATCAGTTTGCCAGCACAGTTTTTCCGGGTTTTTCTACGTCAAGGAAGTCTTGCACTTTTTTGAAATGAAATATTATGTTTTTCCCACTATGTAGATTTATATCCGACTGAATCGACTGTTATCTATATAATCTTATGTCTATTTTATAGACCCAAAAATATTTTTTTTATTTTAGATTTTATTTTCTATATTATATGTATGAATGAATGAAAGCATAGTTCATTCTTAAATATTTGAAGTTCTATTTGTAAAATTATTTATCCAAATAGTTCGTGTTTTATAAGCTGGTTCGGAGAATATTTAATTTTTGCATTGATCTCAAAAACTACATACTAACAAAACATTGACTAGATGTTCTAAATAAATACAGTAAACTTATACGCAACCATCCAACTGACGTGGAAATATAAATTGGAATTACATCTGCCACGACTGATCTAAACAGTGTAAAGCTAACCGACCTAGACATTTGCTATAAACTGCAATTACTACTATCGTAGAATGCAGAAGTGGTTCTAAGCTGGTCTATTTATTCTTCAGCGAACGCTATCCAGGTCATAACTGAAAACGCAATCTAGAGAAATAATTTTAGAAATAGCTTGAAAGTGTTGATAATAGAAGGTGTAAATTAAAATAGTACTGATGTAAACTAAAGAACAAGCAATCAAAAAATGTCAAGAATATTATATGATAAAAAAAAAATCGTAATAACTATTTCAATTTTCAATCCCTACTATTTTGTAGAACCAAATAGTCTATTTGTCGCAATCCGAATGTTTTAGTAACGAAAAATTTCTTTACTAAATTGGTATGCATGTGTAAATAAGTATTTTAGATAAAAACAATATATTTAACCGACATCCGTGAGTGATGTGAAACATCTAGCCGAGTATATTTAGACGGATATCCTGACCTTGCGGGTTTCAGCCACCATCCACATACATCAACAACTCTTTGATATCAGTACTACATTGCACAATTACATCTTAAAACTGATTTAAAAGCGCTTCTTGTTCTTTTAGAATGAAGTTTATTAGCTGTTTCCTTTTCATCTTTTAGATCTTGTGATCTTGGACTAAAAAACTCAATGATTTTTTTGCGCAGAGATGCTTTGCTTTAGAAAAATAATACTTATCACC
This sequence comes from Ephestia elutella, assembly GCA_018467065.1. Lineage (NCBI taxonomy): Eukaryota > Metazoa > Arthropoda > Insecta > Lepidoptera > Pyralidae > Ephestia > Ephestia elutella. The sequence continues at coordinate 17,348,844 of CM031570.1, forward strand.
TAATTTTTTATTGAATTATTACACAAAGAAAAAGAGCAGCTATGAGAAACATAAACGTATTAAAATAAAGGGAGCTTTTTAATTTAATGAGCTAATTTCTGAAATGACCAGTCACATTGGTGAAATATTTTGTGTATGATGGAAAAAAAAAACAAAAATATAGTATAGATATTTTATTTTGGCTAAGCTATTTTGCGCTGTAGGGAATTTTTCCATCTATTTCGGGATGTAAATTATGTCGATAAATTGAAAAATAGTGACGAAACCATGGAAACATTCGCCGATAAAATTATAAATTTTCAGATCGGTAGTAAAATTAACCTTAATTTATGCATTTGTAGACAGGGTGACGACCTGAATAAACACATTTAGACCGTAATTGCGTCGACATAAGGTGTAATTTAGTTTGCATCCAAAGAATTATCATCTGTCGACGGATTTGCGACGTGTCTTACTTACGGAAGAGTGTATTTTGTCAGTTATTTAAACTTCCTCAATTTCGTATAGGAATGGACAAGTTTTATTTTATAATGAAGTTTATGTATATTTATAAGTTTCGCCCGCGCATCTCATATGTGATATCTATATACCATTGTATTTTCTGGATAAAATCTTTGATTGTTTTCTTTCTGACCTCAAATTAAGGATACACAAAGACGTGAAGTATGGCAACATTGGCAACAAACATAAAAAGTAGCTTATACAATACTATAGTACTACACCAATTCAGCGGTCTTACACAAACATTATTTTACATATTGTACCTCGCATTGTAGGAAGGGAATGGACATTCAGATCACGTAGTGGCCGGTGGCAGCCGTTACGACGAGAACTCATCAATTGGATAACGATTTCTGAGAGTCCTCGATAGTTAGGGATGAGGTGTTGTTGATAATATTAATTTATTATATTTTATAAAAGGTACTCTTCAATACATAGTATAAAACGAAGTCGCTTTCCATGGCTGTGCATTTATGACAGATCTTTTAAACTACGTTACTAATTTTGATGCGATTTTCACTATGATTTAAATGATCTTTTTCTTGATGATTTAAAGGTATAAAACCTACCTGGGTAAAGCAGGGCAGATCGCTAGTAACACATTTATGTCATTTTACAGTTATTAATGTCCCGGTGCTAGGCTAAGCCTCTTTAAATTTGGATTACATATCTTTATGTTGTCTCTCCTCAAGAGAATGTTTTTATTATTGCATGTATTTGAGTAATTATTTTCATGATATAGTTATATCATTAATTTAATAGAGATAAGTGTACTGTTCAAATATTAAATATAAGACATTATCTATGTAGAATCTGTGAAAATATAGAATCTCTGAAGTCGTCACCGACTTCAGAGATTCTATATTTTCACATTTTTATTTTGTTCACACAAATAAACTAAACAACAACCGAATAAATGCCTCTCTTCCTTTTGAAGTCCATCATTTTTTTTTCTTTTTATTTAGAATACTTTTACAAACATCGATAAACTGTACATCACTATAGGTCCGCCGGCTACTTATCTACAATATCCGAATATAAGACGCACAATAGGTCGTTGTTTGAGGGGACCATTGAAATCACATCTCCCATACAACTACCCGACCTTTAATAAATAGGAAGTACATTTTATTGCCCTCAATAGACCGTTAATTTGACTCCAAGTAGTAGATTTTACGTAATGTGGGAATAAATATTTAATAATAGGTGTGATTAAGAGTTATTGTGGTATTTTTTGTTGCCCTTATACTTATATTATTGATTGGTCATGCTTGGTTTGTTAAATATTCCGTATTTAATTTTAAATAAATATTTATACACAGTTATATAATTTTATATGACATACTAACTGACTAAATAATACGACTAGGTAAAGATTTTTATTTTTGCTTGCGCTGTTTAAAATTAGCAGTAACCACAAATAATAAAAATGTTTGTTAATAGAACAGAACATCGCTCCTTATTTTCAAAAGCAAAGTTTAAGATAGAGAGATAGGTCTTTTTTAGAAAAAGGTACCTACCAACCCATATATATATATAATAGAAAACTTTAACAGATATATACAGGTAGTTGATATACTAACTCAACGGTTAAATAAAATTTAAATTCATCATAGCATACAAAAAATTGCACATTTTTTGGCGCTACATTGTCCTAGCTATTACTGGCTGTTGCAAATGTCCACGGAAGTCATCCATAGATGGCGCTGTCCTATCATCAACCGTTATGCGATAATCGTTACTACTATAACGTTATAAATATTGATTGCATATTACAAATTACGGTATTGGTTTTAGGTATTATGCTAACTAATATTATAAGTGCGAAAGTGAGTTTTAAATTTTATTTAAAATAAAAATAAGTTAGGCCACGTTGTAAAAGAGCCAAAAATACCTTTACTCCACAGCAATGGGTGTTCAAGTACAAGTAATATAGCACAACCCCTTATTGTTTACTTCTATATTTAGTTCTGTTCAGTTAATACAGGCTTGTAGTTATAAATAAAAACGTTTTAACCTTTTACGATAAGTCAAGGATTATATATTTTAAAGTTGGCTGTTAAACTTACCTTAAGTTTTTAAATAATGCATGTGGTGTACCTACTCTTAGAATTTTGTATTTTTAAGAAAAGTTCCAAGGAGGTATTTACAATAGTTTCTTTTAACTAGATTCGTCTAAGATAGCATTATGTTATAGCATTTGTTTAAAGCTAATATTTTTTTTCATACTTAGGTATGACATGAAATGAAAGTTCTACTCTTTTACAAAAAGAGAATTCATGCAAAGTAATTAATCTTGATTTTTTTTGCCTATAATGATCCAGTCACTCGCTCGTGACTCATCTAGCAGATGTTTGAATTTACTTTCGAAAGTACCAAAAATGCTGATAATATTCGTACGCGATCGGTCAAATGTTGGCGGCTATTCTGAGTTTGTATACTTTATGCCCTGTTTACCTCACTAAACGCTTTTCGGCAGTAGTACAGTAGTGTGTTTATTTACTTGAAAAACGTGGGTAGAAAGTAGTAGGTAGAAATATATCACATGAAATGATACATTATATAGATAACAGCGATTACATGTATTCACAAAGGTCTTTTTTGATTTTATTAAATATGGGTTTGCTCTTGACCATAATCTTGCCCGAGGACAGAGATGAGGTCTACGATGAAGCGAGCTTACCCAGAAGTAGCCTATAGCCTAGTCTTTCGAAATAAAAGAAATACCTTATGGAATTTCATGTATCATAGTAGACAGTAGAGAGTTAAGTTTAAAGATTTATATTTAAGACCCTCTTGTTACTTAAACTATTATCTATTTTGATGATATTAGCGTATCTTATTACTAAATGAGGACGAATACATTCTCACGTACGTAAAAAAATGTAAGTAGCAAAACTCCGTTCAAACGAGGCTCAAACTTCTGCTGCTTTCTGTCTGTCCGTACGTTCTGCAAAATTGTTTGTTACGAGTTATGACCTGATGAACCTTCCGTGCATGGTGTTTTAGTTCAACATTTAAAAGGTGTAAAAATAGTGTTGTTGCCTAAATTGTTTACTGTATTAGTGATCTTATTTTTACGCCGCAAAAGGGAAGGTATTATGCCTACATTTTAACAAAAAGATAGCGTTTCTGAGAATTTTATTATCCTTTTAAAATTAAATAGGTCCTAAACGGGTAAACACAATACATACACTTATGTGAAATACATACTACTTTGTTTTCTTTTGTCATCTTTACTTGTAAGGTATTGGTAATTAGAACAAAGCATAACTTCAATATTAAAGTTTCAGGACGAATTAAGTGAATTATAAATAAAAATTATACATTTATGTAAGTGAAACAACTTTCCATTCTTAAGTGTTCTAAGCGTCTAGTCTAAACCTATGTCTAGTTTAATCTGATGTCGTATTAAAAATATACTGTAGATGGGTTACTTTGTAGATTATTATGTGGAAACGTGCTTTACCTGCAGTAATGGATGTCTATAAATAGCAGAAGGGCTGTGTGTGGAGCACGATGTTCAAATTGATTTTAAACTGCCTCGCGCCTACTGAGTCTGTTTTAATTGCTAGGAGTATTTGTAAGTATTTCAAAAAATAATTTGTAAATTATTTAGATACATACTTTTAAATCACTTTATTTATACTGTAGTCATACGATCCTTCTTTATATATTTCTTTATTGATTTTAGTGTGTGTAAGCTGAGATACCAACTGTAGAGAAATCAATAATAAATTGTAATTATAAAAACCCCTATCCTTTTGAAAACATTATTATACTATTGCAATATTTTTTGTAAACAATACACATTCATTCATACATCATCAAGTGCAGAGGGCCAAATTTATAACATAACACAACGTTTTCGATAACGACAGAGCCATAGTCGCTTTTGGAACTAACTCCGTCAGGTAGAACCAAAAACCGAGAGGTTGTTCCCCAGAGTCGGTATAACGTACAACACGCGCTTGGCAGGAAGTTTACCGCGCACGTGCGCGCTTCCTCCTACAGGATGTTTGGAGTTGAACAATGAAACGATATAATTCGCGATGTACTGAAAGGTGGAAATAGTTTGATTGTTGACGCGAATCGCGGGTTGTTTGGTTTTAGTGTAAAAGTGAAAATAATCACAGGATTTCTCTGATGTTCTTGAGATAGAATAGAATTTAAATACATAATTACAATCGTTTTAAAAGTTGATTCAATGTTTTTGTTTTGTTTGTGAAGCAAATATTTGCGATTTTTGCGAAAAATTGTGTTCTCTATTTAGTTTGTGATTGTGTTGTTTTGTTTGTGATTATGTGTGAAGTATTTTTGATTACACGGTAAATAAGAATAGATAAGAGCGAAAGGAAAATATCTCTGTTGAAATGCCTGACGCAGTAGCTGCCTGTCGCGTCTGTCTGGCGATGGACGTGCGGCTGTTGCCCATCGCCGGCTCGCTGCAGCTGGTGTACGAGAGGATCACCAACCATGCAGTAAGTGCAACCGCAACTAAATTCTGCTCATCTCTACTAAATACTTCGTTGAGTTCCTTCGTGACAGTTGTCGAGGACAGTCGGGTCGGCGGTTTTGCGCAACGTGCGCGACAGATGTTAAAACTTGAACTGAGCTGAGTGTAAACTAAAAATCGTGTTCATTTTGTTTATTTAAATATCTTGCATATCAATTTTTATTGAGATAATGATAGTGCGCTTTAATATATTAATGGTTGGTTCGTAATTGCTAGTGAGTGCAAGTGATGAAGGAGAAGCTAGAAGTCAACGTGGTTCGTGTCATGTCGACGCATCAAGTGCCCTTAAAAGCAACTAACAGTTGTGAAAGACTGCCCGGTGAGATCTTTCCTTGTTAAACGCACAATATGCGATTCGCGCGGCGTGTCTGTGATTACACAAAATTTGTATTAAGTAAACTTCACAGCTTAGATACTTAAAGAGCCGAGGAGGCCCACTTGTTGTGTACCTCCATGTCGAGAAAAAATATAACAGAGAAATACTGACTCAAAACACATACATGTTATATAAGTGCATACATTTTATATTTATAGTATTGAACTCAGTGCTATGCTCTTCGAACCTTTCTCCCTCCGTTCAAATAATTCAAACGAACTATTCACACCAACTTGATCTCCAGCCCAACCATTTGCAATGCATATGTGCAAAACAAAATCCACATAAAAACAAACTAACCCATACTTGAAAGTTCCCAGAGAAAAGGGCTTTGAAAGTAAAAAAGGCAATAAATTTCGGATAGCTAAAAAAACTATGACCTGCTCTTTGCGTTCGCCAACAAAAAAGACAGGTCATTTATGGCCTCTCTATTGTTGGTTATCTCGCTCGAGCACAGTGGCATTTGCATCTACTTAGGTACATATTTTTAAAGTTAATAGATATATTTAATATATTTACAAGTGATACAGCTGATATTAATTTACATCAATAATCACCGTGCTCAATAATTATAAGTCCTTTCCACAGCTTTCTCCGATTTTTAGAATACATCAGCTACAATGGCAAGAACTCTTCAAATCAAAAACCATACGAAACATATCCCAGCAAGGCAAAATAAAAATAATAATGTTCATCCAGAACCACAACGAGATGTCACTCAAATCCTGTACTCAACTACACTAGACTCAATATCTGCAGCTTTCTCAGTCTTTCATGGAACCACAAACACAATTTACAAAGGAACATTGATTTACTAATCACAAAAAGGAAACATCTAATTTCTAGCTAGAAGACATCTATTCATTAAAAGAATCACCCGAAAATAAAGAATTGACCATCATAAAGTAGAAATCAGAGATAGAAATGCTGTTTGCCAAGGTGTCCATTCTTCATTGAGAGTAAGTGACAAAAAAGTCACAGGACACACCCTTATCAGCATTACAGATAACGAAAATAATTGAAAACACATACAATAGAAAATAAAGTACCTATGTACCTACCGCTTAGACTTATCAATCACGAAGATAACAACAAAATTTTAAATACATACATCGCATCTTTTTCCAGTTTTTATCATCCTATTGTCTTCTCCGAGGATCATAAATTTATTATACTCTTTGTCTTGAGTATGCTAAAGGACTGGTAACAAGACATCAACAATAAACGAATAATAAACATTTCTAAAGATTGGCTGGCCGTACAGGCCAGATAGAACATTAGAAAAAAGTAAAAGGATTAGAAAAAGAGTACTATTAATTTTAAAAATTGTGAATAAAAATGTTCAGTTTCAAATTGTTTTATGATAAATAGTTCAATTGATATGTTAAGTTAAATAATAGATTCAGTGTAAAGTGAAACCCAGTTCTATGTGTAATATCAGTGCAATATAGTTCAACAACTGCAGTTTGATTTCTTTAGTCCAGTTCCATTCGGATCTCCTGTTTTCACATACTTTTCCTCGCCACGCTAGTATCACGTTGTACAAATATAATGGAGATTATCTGGATAACCCAAACAACAAAGAGAACAAATCACAGGAGAAAAATACCCACTATAATATTATAGAGAAACAAACTAGGTATCTGATAAGAACTACAAAAACTAAAACAAAAGAAAAACAACGGACTGAATAATAGAATATAAGAAACAAGATAATCACACTTTGAAAGGATCTTGAATATCCGCCACCTAACCTTTACCCGGTAGCAAAAGAGAAACTAAATTATCCACAATCGACCATCAAATCGGACAATGGATTTCTAAGAAAACAACCTTATATGGCGGTCATTCGTTCGAGGTACCTAATTACACTACAGACCATCTGATAATTTGACAAGTTTTTAGAATCTATTGATAAACAAGATGCACAGATAGAAGTTTTAAGCACACAATAAAAATTAACCGTCAATCCGCCGAGTGAAATAAACATCTTGAATAGAACTTCCCAAATAAGAAAAAACTGCTACTCCCCGGATTACTAAACAACTCTACAAGCATCGATGTCAATGAGAATTGGCTACCTCTACAGCTTCGCATTCAAATAAGAAAATTAATTCATATTGTGTATACTTGTTATCCAAAACACACAGTGTCGTAAAAGAGAACTTCATACTTCTACAGTAACAAAATCAAATAAGAGGAAACTCATCCGCCTCAGATTGTCATCCTACCTTTTACTAAGCGATACCAACGAGTGCAACTAGCGAATGTTTACCGCTTCGAAATCAAATAAGAAAACCTCATACGTCTAATGGTCATCCTACGCCACACGAAGTGATGCCAACGAGAACAACTAGATACAGTCTACCGCCTCGCAGTCAACCAAGAAGAATCTCATATGTCTCAGAACATCATTTGGACGCAACACTACACGCAATGATGCCAACGCGAACAACGGGCAATTTCTCACCAACGCTCTCCTCCGTCGTACAACCTGTCCTCCTAAATTCCTATATTGGCTATAGGCTGCATAGTCGGTCGATTGTGGTCGGCCGGTTGCGGCTAGTCGACCATCCTCTCCCATCCCAGAGCGTGTCACTCCTTACAAATCTGTGCCCCCTGGTAAAAATTCAATTCGATTCAATTTGTCTACCGAATTAATTGAATTAAATTGAATTTTGTATTCGGCTTGTCCGTTCCTGCCTCTGAGCTGGCTGGGTGTGGCACCTATGTTCATGTTCATGTTCATAATTACAATCGTTTTAAAAGTACAGAAATGGTAGTTATTTATTGTTGTATTGCATTTTAATGTTGAACTGTAACCTAGTGAATATCATAGTCTTTTTATAAATTCTACACATTTCAAACACTTTATCTATTTTAATAAAGGGACCCTTTTGATTGACAAAATATAATGTGTAAAACCCGTATTTTCTCACAATCGTACGAAAGCAATTGTTTATTATCCATTCGCGTTATAAACCTCACATCAAAACAATCAAGGTCGCAAAACGTCGAAGAAACTCGACATATTTCAAACAACCCATCATAATATATTGCTAATTGCTCGCCAAATGAACCTCTGTTAATGGGCGATGTGATTGCTCCAGTTATGTGATATCAGGTTACGCGTTTGATGTGATTGCACATTTGGGCCAGTCTGTGAATTATAGTTTTTTGATGGAGTTAATTTTATTATAATACATAGTTAGGACAGGTTGTAAGGTAATACATAAAAATAAGAAACAATTTAAGTGTATTTTAATATTCACACGATATATTAAATAAAAGCTATTCCAGCTCACCGCACCTCTTGGTTCGCCTCCTGCTTTATCTTACGAACCGCTAAGGTATGGAATTCTCTCCCCGCGTCGATGTTTCCCGAAAAATATAATTTAGGGGTTTTCAAGGCAAGAGTGAATAGGCATATTTTGAGTTTGCGTGTACCACCCTAGACCTCATCTATGCTTCCCATCAGGCAAGATTGGGGTCAAACGCACTCAAATCTCTAATAAAAAAAAAAAAAAGTCTGACTAAACTTTAGAAATATAGCGAAGTTAATGTTCACTAGATTGTCTGTCACTATTTTTTATAAGAATTAAAAACATCACAATAAATAAATGATTTTCAACGATTGAAATATGATGTCTTGCCATTTCTCACACACAATAAAAAAATTACATATTATTCAATTAAATTCCTAAAATCTAACTCAAATAACCTAAAAATAAAATTGAAAAAAAAAGAAGTTTAGAAGTGGAAAAAAAATATTTATTTAATTTATTTTATACTTAATAACAAATAATTAAATAAGTACCTACCAAATTTAATTCCATGATTGTTAATTAAAGTTAAAAAAATATTACGTCAGTATATAAACAGTACAAAGGGTATCGCCCTGTACAACCTCATAAAGCGGTGTTTACAAATATTCATATAAAAACGGACGCCATCTGGCGGCGTTGTGTAATATTTGTTTTACCGAACTTTGAGCCTCAGCATCAAAATATCTGTCCCTACACTATTATAGATAAATCTTGATAAGAAAATATATAAGGCAGTTTATAACACCACCTGATTTGATTTGACAGTTAGTCAACATAGCAATTTATACGAATGTATTTTTGTGCTGGTAGCACATCATCTTATGTATTTGTATTAATATTTCTATGTATGTACATAATCGTATATGTGTACAATAAGTATGGAAAAAGTTTCACCTAAAAAACTACAAAAAATGTTCAAAAATTACATTTTATTTAAATAACAATAACGTTGATACAAGTTCGATTATATACTCCAAAAAAGGGGTATTATGTACTTACGTATGTGAGTTCTTACTAAACGGTATGTAAGTGTAACATAGACTATAAATCTTGAAATTTAACTGTGATTTTTAATTATTATAAAATTATTTCGTCGGTACGCTATTCAGAGCCACGGGTCCATTGGGACTCGGTCCTTTGAGGCGTTCATGGGGCCAAAGCCAACATGAAGAGAGGCTTTTTTGTACCTTTTTTATCTAAAAGTGAGATGGCTGCATCTGCGGAGATCTGTCCCTTAATGTACCATAGGGATATACTAACAAACAGTCCTCCACAGCCGCCGAACTATTGCCAGGTAGGGATTCATCACCTATTTTTGCATAAATTCTGATTATAAACTCGATAGGATTGATAGCCTATGTTTTTACTAAGACTAAGAATTTCCATAAATACGTTGGTTCTCAAGGAGTCAGTATGTGTCAAAAAGATGTCTAGTTAGACAAAAACGGAAATCCGTTTTAGTCTAACTAGACACTATAGCCACACATACATATGGCATATGGCCTTCTCTTTATAGGCAACGGATACTATGTCGCGTACGAAGCATACCATACATAGCTGAAGTTTTAACAGTACATTCGTTGCCATTTCTGTGATTAGATGTCCACTACTGGACATAAATCTCTTCCATATCTTTCTGATATTGATACCGCCATTGAATAATACTACTCGTAGTTACATAGGTAATTTAATTACATTAAGGTTATTTCGAAAATTGAGACGAATTTAAGCAGTTATTTGTGACCAGGTAGCTGCGTCTCGGGGTGCTCCTATAAGAATTTCGGGATAGAAAGCACCATTTATACTTTTCCAGGTTATATTCTACCCGTGTACCAAATTTTATGGAAATCATCGAGTAGATTTTGCTTCACACACGTCCAAACTTATGCATTTATATATTAGTGCGAATTTCAGGAAAAAGGTACACTTACTTTTTTATCTTTCTTTTGATCATCAAATTGTTAAACTTCTAGATGTGTATATTTAATTTAGTAATCAGAACTGTGATTAAAAGCAAATAAATTAGTATTTTTTGTTATTAAGTGTTAGATTTTTCTGCATTCAACAATACAAAACAAAATAATAATAAATAGTGTATTTATTTAAAAAATGGCGGCTGATAACGTATTTACATATACTTTTTTGATGGCAAATTGACTTTGATGGCAAACTTACCTACATTAACCTTTCTAAAGAGAAAGACTGTTCCATCGGATTAAGTTTAACAAAACCTAGCAATAAAATATACCAACCACAAAACAAATCATTGAAAACGATACCACTATAAAGAGACATTGTAAATATGAATGAAGCTAGTTTTCACCCCAGACTCCGTTTGCTGTTATATTTCAGGCGTATTGTGAACACGTGCCGTGGTAGGTATGTAGGGGTGTCTCAAAAAGATTTTAATATCTATTAAACTAATTAGGAAATTCGGACATCTTACAATCCTATCTAATATTATAAATGCGAAAGTTTGGATGTGAGTTTGTGAATTTGTGAGGATGTTTGTTACTCAATTATACAAAATATACTGGACGGATTTCGATGAAATTTGGTATACAGGTAGAAAAATACCTAGAATAGCACATAAGGTACTTTTATCCCAAAATTCCCACGGGAGCGAAGTTCCAGGGCGCGGCTGGAACTATATAATAATAATAATAATAATAAAATCCTTTATTTTTCCACCACAAAATTAATTAAATGTAGCACTTACAGGCAAAGCTTAGTATCTAGGGACCATACAATTTTGTGGGGACTGGAGCTTGAACTAGGTATATATATTTTCTTCATGAATACAAATCTATACATATAATAAAACAGTAAAAATATTTTGTCTTTACATTTAGTATTTTTGACTGAAATGGATAGAGGGACACTTAAAAAGAATAATAGAAAGCAAAAAAATTTTTTTTGAATTTCTTGTCTGTCTGTCTGTCTGTCTGTCTGTCTGTCTGTCTGTCTGTATGTATGTACGCGTTTCACGCAAAAACTACTGGACGGATTTGAATGAAACTTTTTTTGTTGTATAGCTATTAAGCCTGGGCAACATATAGGCTATAATTTATTTTGAAAACTGGAACACCTGATGAAGAACCTTAACAGAACAGCTAAACTATAAGAAATATGGAAATGGTGCCTTAACAAAAGTCGTTCAACCTGATGAGCATTTTCTGATGACGTATAAAAATTGAAAATCTGGAACATCTGATGAAGAACTGCAAGAGACCAGCTACACTATAACATATATGGAAATGGCGCCTTATTAAAAGTCGTTCAACCTGATGAGCATTTTCTGCTGACGTATAAAAATTGAAGATCTGGAACATCTGATGAAAAGCTCCAAGAGAGATTTTTCATCTAAGCGAAACTCACGCGGGCGAAGCCGCGGGCGACAGCTAGTTATAAATATAAATTGTACTCTGACTGCTTGGTTGGACAACGAAGAAACTTAAAATTTACCATAGAGGTGGTAATTCTTTATAGCGTAAGTAAGCACTAAAAAAGGAATTTTGGAAATTTGCACCCCTAAGGATCCCTAAGGACCCCTTAAAATAAATATCACGCGCGCGAAGCCGAGGAAAAAAGACTTATTTGTTTATTAAAAACTTTTTTACTTTGGAAAAGAAATACCTATAAAAGGGAGATATTAGGAGCACCCATAACCAGAGAGCATGTATGAAGAGAATGAGTGTAGATGAAGTAAGAGAGATCTGTAAGGATCGTAGCAAGAGAAATCGCTAGTCTCTGCCTACCCCCACAGGAAAAAGACGTGATAACATGTATGTAAGTATATCAAAGATTTTTATTTAGGTATTCATGCTTTTGAAAATAAGCAGAAGTTTTTCGGTACTATACACAACCCTACAAGTATCACAGCTGAAGGGCTCAATAGCATATATTTAATTCCCCATCCGTCAAGGGTGAGCGCACTTTTTATCGAACCCTAAAATACTCACCAACTCTTTGGGGATGATTTATTTGTGATAAAATAGGGTGTTTATAATCTGTTAAAAATAGGTGACGATAACCGTAAATAGAAAAATAAAAAACAAACAAGCTATGAGTTACTGCAACTGTTTATTACTTAAAGCAGATGTGTTTAGTTGTGTAGGAACTGATTAATTTTATTGTTTTCCTTCCGATATCCGAATTTTGCATGAAACGGAACAAGCCTATTTATTTTTAAAAATCAATAATAAAAACAACACACCAATTAAAACACTTTATTACCACACAAGTAATCACATGGTACAGATACACAAAGTAACTTATAACTAAAAAAAAGAGAGGAAGATGCGCAAAAGGCGGCCTTATCGCTGTAAGCAATTTCTTCCAGGCAACCAATTGAGAAATTGCAAAAAAAAAAGAACCGAAGCATTTTTAACCTTTAATTGACGATTATAACATTAAAATATATTAAAAACCAGAATATCTGTTTGAAAAGGCATGTGATGTCATGTAGCTTGGCTTCCGTGGGAATTTAGGCTTTGCGAATAGGCTGTAGTCTGCCTCATAAATGTGTCTTTTATGCATAGAAATCATTTTTCAGATCGGACGCGTACATCCAGAGATTAGCGCGTTCAAACAAACAAACAAATATTCTTACATAAGTACTTTTTAGCTTTTAGAAATCATAGAAAAGATGAATGTGGCTCTGACTCTCATTAAAAATAACTCGTACTTATTTCAGATTCAATTAAAACGGGAAAGTCGGACAAATTTAACTTGCAAAGAGGAGTCTTGCCTTGACAAGGCCTCTAGTCCTAGATTTGAGCATTTCAATACGGAACTCGTAAAAAGGTAAAATAGGGAAAGCTATAAAATTAGCATCTGATAAAATTGTCAATTTTCTTCAATAAAAGCTTGCTCGTACCAAAAATATAACTTTTGCAAAACTTTTTATTCTATTTACAGGTATTTTAATTACCTGTGTAGGTACTTTCATGACAACTCTGCTTTTTAAAATGATTTTCGAATAAGTACTTTTTGATTAATTTTATACTTTTAGTATTTTTTCATTACAAAAAATACCGAAAGTAAAAATTTTCAGGCTAAATAGAATTATTATTTGTTTTTTTTTTATTAACAACAAGTAAATAAATTTAAAATCATCTTTTAAATCATTCGGTCATTCACATAAATCCAACTGCTAACGAGTACATCGCAAAGTCGTGTTTAAAGAAAACTTTGTAAAAATAATACCGAGGTCGCTGAACTGATGAAATTAAATAAATAAAGGTATAAAATAACTGTGATTCAGTGTCGAGGGTGGATTATAAATACGTCTGGTGCAATGGTAATCGGAAACTAGGTGGGACTGAATGTTACATTTTTATAATGATACTAGCTTTTGCCTTCGGCTTCGCCCGCGTTAACTTTCTATGGGAACAGTACTTTTTCCCGGGTTGAAAGGTACCCTTTGTCATTCTCAGTACTTCTAACTATGTGTATGCGAAATTTCAGGAAGATAAGTTCACTACATAAAGCGTGAAGAGTTAACAAACAAACGAAAAATAAACTTTTGCATTTATAATAGGTATTAGTTAGGACTAGCTGTTACCGCCAAAGAGTATATAATCACTACGTTTTAGGTACCGCTGCTTCGTTCACGTGAAAATGATATATAACTATGCCGTGTTTGCGGAAGAAATGACGTGTTTTTGTAATGTAATAAACCATTGCAATTTTCGGGAAACTACCTTAACAAATATTATAAATGTGAAAGTGAGTTTCTTTGTTTGTTTATTTATTTGTTTGTTTGTTACCTCTTCACGCTTTATCTACTGAACCAACCTTCTTGAAATTTCGCATAGGTACATAATATCTCGATGGCATAGGTACACACACAGTTAGAATAGAAGTACTGAGAAAGACATAGGTTACCTTTCATCCCGGGGAAAACACTGTTCCCGTGAGAAATTCACGCGAGCGAAGCCGCGGGTAACTGCAATTACACTATAAAATGCTCAATTTAAGTTTTCTTTCTTTTAATGAAAGGAAAGGGTTTCCCCACTTTTCGTTTACTCCATCGATCTTTACTGGAGATCTGTGTTCTTGTCTTTGGATAATTATTTCAATCCTGAGCGATTTATCTGACAGCTAAATTAAGAAAAAAAAATCAGTGTAAAAAAGCCTCAACAGATGGCGTTTTATTGAAAGCCGAGTCGTAATAATGGCTGTACATATATTGTGCGCTTTTTATTGTCAGCCAGAGGCAGAAAAAAATCACATAACAGTTTGACAGTTGCACAAATCACAATATTGATACTTTTTATTAGATGTTTTTTTTATTAGGTTTTATATTTTTTAAGTGCCAGTGCTGTGCATTTTTGTTTTTTGAATGGTCTCGCCTTTTACTAAGCGCCACCTATGAATTCATCTGGAACTATTTTTTTTTAATTTGGGTCTCGGAGTATTATAGAGTGTCTTTGGAATTGCCAATATAATTTTATTACGATAGAGAATAATGGCCGCCGATGTGTTCATTTGTTCATTATCTTCTTAGAATAGTATTCCAGTTGCCTCAAATACCTCAGTTTATGAGTGTCGACGCACTGTCTACCGTTTTACTCATAGTCCATAAATAAGTACAATCCAGTGTAGTGTTCAGCTTAAAAGTTATTAAGTAAATATTTTTTTTTGTTCACCCACCCCATGTCTGACCATAGCAAAAGGGGCTTAACCGCCAGTACCCGAAATTCACCGCCGAACTCCAAGGTTACCTACATGCAATAGAACATGAATTGCAGGTTCTAAATCTACACGTTGTATAACGCTACAACATTCCTCCAAGCTCAATATCACGTAAATGGTTCTTACGCAAAATTCAATGAAATGAAAATGATTTTATTTAAACAGGCTAAAATATAGCACTTTAAAATCGTCATATTCTTGTTTTTTAGTTAGTTGACGTCAGGGCGTAACGGCCGGACCCATAAAATGACTTAAAGCTAAGATTACCACCGCTTCCAAAACGCAAGTGGAGAAGAGGCGGCGCAACAAACTCCACTGTTGCATTTTCTCCGACGTCACTTTACAATATATGTCTTACTTCTCTTATTCACTCTGTCACAATAGCTGCTTTCGTCATCATCATTATCCACAGCCTTTTGTGTCCAGTGCTGGGTATAGGTCTCTCTTCTCTCTCTCAGCCTAAAGACGTCAACTGCTGGACAAAGGCCTCCCCCAAGGATTTTATCCATGGGGGGTTTTGCCGTAATCGCCACCCTTGGCAGGGTTGGCGATCGCAGTGTGATGGCATAGTACGCGGAAAGATGCTGCTGCCCATCCTCCGGTGTTTTAAATCCCTTAGTCGCCTCTTACGCCACCCATGGGAAGAGATGGGTTGGTGCTATTCTAGGGCCACACCACAGGCCAGGTCTCTCTTACTCGTCTACAATAGCTGCTTTAATGTCGACTAAAACAGGATTTTGGTCTGGAATTAGTTGGTTATAGGCACAAATTAAAATAAAATTAATATAACGTTGTGACCCCAAACCCATATTTCAAATTGATGCGTGCGCGGACTGCATGCCTCAGATTTCCAGAAGTGCAAACTTAATTTGGTCGCTCGTAAAAGAATCCCTGACATTTACGCGCGTTTGGTGTTGCCAGATGTTAGAATATACATCCCTGTACTTACCCTGAGCTCTACTCGAGTAAGTGGGCTAATAAGTGCTATAAATTACTATATAAGCTCTAGAGTATACAAAGTATTTATGCAACTCTAGACTATAAAAACTACGTGGAATAAAATAAGTTTTATTCCAGAAAAAATAAGTTCAAAAGAGATTTTTTTTAAATAAGGTATTATTTTTGTTACACTTAACAACGAATCTACGACATCACATGTCAGCGACATCAGTTTTTTTTATTACTTTCTGTATTGTATCTGTTATAAATAATTTAGTTTATTTAGTAACGGTACAAGTAGTACGGAAACCTGTCTGAGTCTGACCGATTTTAATGATTGATTTTATTTACAATATATTTGATTTATTTAATTTTTTGATAATTGACATGCATGAAATATTAGTTTTTCAATTTAATTTTCTAATTTGACTTTAATTTTGTATGCCTAATGGCGCAACATGTAGAACTAAACTTTATTTTAAGACCTATATGTAACTCATGTTGACAGAATAAATGAATTATGAAAATTAAAGGAATAAAAAATTGTGACATTGTAATAATGTAATTTAGTAATTCTCAAGAATCATTCATCAGCCGCTCAAGTGACATACATCTAATCATGGGTTAGTATCCCGAATTCAAATTTTCTCTATGTCATTTTATAATATTTATTTTTTACACTATTTCCATATGGCAACACTGACTGACTACCCCAGCTCGGTTACAGCGTTATGTCCAATTTTATTGTCCGTGGTGAGTGCCGCTATTTTCAGCCGCACAGATGCACATTCACACCTATATTTTGACATGTTTCACTTTTGTTTCATAAGAGTATACATATCTATGTGTGTAAAAGACCGATTTGTATAACTCAGGACGGCTGGATGTTGATGTCATTTGGGGTATAGGTGTAACCTGAATGAAATACACATACCTACGATTGGTTTCCACGTCCAAAAACGAGGGAACTCTTTACCGTCACTCAATGCATCAATAGCTCCCTGGTGATAAAATAGTTTCCTGTAAGGCTTATAATTTATTTTTATTAAATTTTAGTTAGTTTTAGCTTATTTCTAATTCTAGTTAGTTTTAGTCTCCTAATGATCTGAATGTAAAACAACCTTTCTTTATAATTGTTGCAGAAGCTGATGGATCGCAAGCGCAGCTGACTGGCCACCATGTCGCGCGACACCGAGCGACATCTGTCGCTGGTCGCCGTCGTGTTGCTCGCGACAACCTGCGTCGGTCACGCTAGGGATGTTATTCTCGGTGAGTGTTCTTTTATCATTATATTGCCAGTATTATTATATTATTATTACACGACTGACCAAAAAAGGAGTGTTATGTTTTCAGGGTTCATGTATGTAAGTATGTATGTATGTAAGTTTCTTTATTCCACCATAAGTCCTGAACGGCTTAACAGATTTTGATGTGAGAGGTATTATTAGATTCCTCGCATTCCTCCGAGTGACATAGGCTATGTAAGTAGTCAGTCGTGTTTTTTATTTTGAAATAATTAGCTTGTTATGTTCTGTATTCTTTTTCTTAATGTGGATGTTGTCCGAATACAAATTTAGGATATTTTTTGTTATTTCGACTTTAAGGCCTCGTTTCCACGATTTTATGCAATACTAGCTGGCGCCCGCGGCTTCGCTCGCGTTAATCCTTACTTAGCGGATGCCTACGTCAAAACATCTACCTGCATGCCAAATTTCAGGCCGATCCGTCCAGTGGTTTGGGCTGTGCACTATGTCATAATGATTTTGATACGGATACTCACGCGTCTTGTTAGCCGGATTTGCCGACTAGTTTCGATCTTCATATGGAAGTCATTTTGTCGGAAAATGACTTCTATTTTCTTGACTATTTCTCACGTTAGTTTTAATCAGATCACTATGTCAGTCTGTCACCTTTATCTATATATATATATATATATATCTATAATAGATAGTGTTCCGTTTTCAACGTAAACTTCGTTTACTTTTCAATTCGAATTTCGCGCGCGTTATCGACGCACTTGTCAATCATCATGATTCGTCGTGCTGCAGGCGATTTAGCCAATGGAGCGCCCGGATTACCGCCGGCGCATGTACTATCCTACCGGCGTCTTGGAATACAGCGCCATAGGCTGGTGGCAGAACCAGTAAACGATTCTGAGTCTGGACGTTGAATCGAAGGCGCGCGCGCACCAAACATTACATCTTTTTTACTCAATTATCCTAATCAAACTTCAAGTGCTCAACAGTTTTTTTGGAACTTTATAATCGTGTGTGGCTGGCCGGCCAGGTGTCTAAAGGAAGAACTATTCGTGAGGAATCGTGCTAGAAGCCTGCCTACGTGGTAAGTGATCTGTGCATTGTTTCTATTGTCTAAATCGTCTGTAACGCATATTAACGGCGAATGCTCCCAGCATTCGATCCAATGTGGTGATTGACAGTGTACAATTGCTATTTATCGAGTCAATTTAGCCACATTTTTTGGTGCCGAAACCCGGGAACTTTGGATACCTACCTTCAGTCTGCCGCCAAATACCAATTCGATTTAGTAATTGCTACTTCATTTACCGTATTCCACGCTTATTATACTTACTAGTACAGCTAAAACGAATAAACATAACATTTTGTTTCAATTACTAATCGGAAAACAAGTCTTTGTTCCATTTTGTTTTGTTGAGTACCTTACCTACCGATTATCGATTTAAGATGGCTTCCATCAGTTTCTAGAATATTTGTTGAAAATAAATTCTTTTGTCGTTTTATACTTATTAGCATAAAATTATCTACCGTTTTACCGTTCGCAATAATACAATATTGCAAATCCACCTTCTCATAATTTTATGTTAATAGTTCGTTATAACTCGACTACTTTTTTCCAACCGTTCAACGTTTCCTCTTGATATTTATTTATCGAAAAGTTATTTCGTTTCAAATTACGAAATATTTTTTATCGTGACGTTGTATCGTTTATCGTATCATATTTTCAACGAATTTTGGTGCGTTCACATTTTCATTATTACCGTTTTAGGTTAAAAATCATAGTTTTTTGTTTTTACAAAAAAAAAACTGATTTTTATTTTTTTTATTTACCGTACATTAACGAATATCGCAAACCGTTTTTAGTGTTCCTAACGCTCATTTAATTCATCCTTATCAATTTAATTTATTTCAATTTAAAACTCAGATGACCGAGGTGACAATATTACCTGTTGTCGTGTAATACCGCCCCAGTGATTCTCGTCGATTCTTGTGAACGCGGTCTCGCTGAAGACGTTCGCAACTAAACTTTTTTATCGAATCCGAATATTTGTTGCAATCAGTTTTTATTGTTTTGATATTAATTATGTCTTTATTATCAAGGCGTAAATCTAAACCTACTATTAAAAAGGGTATCGAAAATACGTACACTATTAATAATTTGCCCAGTTTGCGACGTAAACGAACTATAGCATATAATCGCTTAACGAAGGCTTTGGAAGTAGGTACCTTAGCCAATACCGATGAATCACAAGTAGGGTTATTTCTTTCATATTGTCATGAAATAAAAACGACTGCTGATAGTTTTCATGACTCCCATTTTATTATTTTGGACCTTCTTAAGGATGATGCCGATGAGGAGGACGATGAACTTCAGGATCGATTTGACGAATTGTATTTTCAAGTGTTGGCAATTCAACGAAAATTTGAACAACGTTCATCTCAACAAGCTGACACTTCGAAACATAATTCATTGACCGGTTCGCACAGTGGAAATATGCGGTTACCAAAAATTTCGTTGCCAACTTTTTCCGGTGCTATCAAGGAATGGCCTGAGTTCATTGCAACTTATAACGCGTTGATACATGATTCTACCTCCTTATGTAATATTGAGAAATTTCACTATCTCGTGTCAGTTTTAAGTGGTGATGCTTTATCGTTCATTAGAACTTTTCCTGTTGCAAGTGAACATTATTTAAGTGCGTACGAGGCTCTCAAGTCCCGTTATGAAGATAAACGCGAATTAGCGTTTACGTGCTGGCGTGATATCTTGGACGTTAGTTTAAAGACTTCGAACGCTCAAGATTTTCGACGCGCCTTAGACACGATCGATGAGAACTTAACAATTTTAAAAACTTTAAAATTACCTACCGATAAATGGGATTTTGTTCTTTGTTATAATGTTCTGGCCAAACTCGATACCAAATTAAGACGCGAGTTTGAGGAAAAACATACCGATATTGAGCTTCCACAGTATAACCATTTAAGGGCATTCTTACACTCTAAAGGTGAAGCATTAATTCGCGACACGCACTTTTCGAATGTTACCAATAAAACCGCTAACGTTTCAAAGGACACACCGGGAACTTCACAGAAGTTCAAGCGACATAACGTCACGCATTCGCTTGTCGCTCCCACCGTCACTACTCATAAAAATGTTGGTGATAAACAACAAGCGAAACCTGCTCACAATTCGAGCACTCCGATTCGTAAATGTGCCTACTGTCGCAATGAACATCACATCTCGGCCTGTAATGATTTTTTGGCAAAATCAATAGATGAGCGCATGGCTGTGGCCACTGAAAAGAAATGGTGCTACAATTGTCTTAACGCATCCCATTCAGTGCGAGAGTGCACATCAATGTTTTCATGTCGACAATGTAGACGTAAACACCACACTTTGCTACATAAGGAGCCGGCGGCAAGCTCGGCGACCTTAGTGGCTAAGGATTCGTTAACTCAGTCTGATCCAACCGTAACCACAACCGTGTTACTGGCAACAGCTCTCGTCCAGATTCGTGATGCTTCTGGTGAATTTCATACATTTCGCGCGTTATTTGACACCGGCAGTCAAAACAATTTTCTCACGGCTCACGCCGCTCAACGATTAAATCTAAAACCTATAACTGGTAATATCAACGTTTATGGGTTAGGGGCAGCCCTGCCTCAGTCAGTGGCTTTGTTACATGCGACATTGGCACCAACTGTAACGTAAAGTTTCGTCTGGGAATGCTCGTCATACCGAGCATTTGCGGAGATCAACCGATAGCAAGGCTAAATACGAAAGGATGGGAGGAGGTCAAAACACTACCGCTAGCTGATCCTGGTTTTGACATCCCTGGTCCAATCGACGTCTTGTTAGGTGCCGACGTCTTTGCTGAGTCACTTCTCGAACAACGTCTGAAGGGTAACGCCTCTCAACCGCGAGCTTTCAACTCAGTCTTCGGCTGGCTTCTTCTTGGGAAGTCCAGACTCGCATCGTCCAGTCTACTAGGAGTAGCCCCTTCTACCGTAGACGATAGTTTAAACAAAATTGTTCAACGTTTCTGGGAAATCGATAACGTTCCACAATCTTCCCGATTGACCCCAGAAGAGCAACGCTGTGAAAATAGTTTTCAGTAATCACTACCGTGACGAGACAGGTAGATATGTAGTTTGTCTCCCCTTCAAGGACGACGAGGAGCCAATCTTTGAAGGTTCTCGAGAGATAGCCTTACGACGCTTTCATGCCATTGAAAGGCGTCTGTATCGCGATCACAATTTAAACCAACAATACGTGGAGTTCATGACTGACTATATCGACAGTGGTCACATGACTCTGGTACCTGCCAAGCAAATGGGTCAAGGCAAGTATTATATACCGCACCATTGTGTGCTACGTCCCGACAGCGCTACAACGAAGCTTCGCGTTGTATTCGACGCCTCGGCTAAAGATGCAACTTCCAAATCGCTAAACGACTCGCTGCTGACGGGACCGAAGCTACAATCAAATATCGTAGAGATCCTTCTTCATTTCCGTGAGCACGCAATTGTCTTCATGGCAGACGTGCGCCAAATGTACCGTCAAATCAACCTAGCTCCTCAACATCGTGATTATCAACGTATTCTCTGGCGAGCTCACCCAGATGAGCCTCTTCAAGAGTACGTATTAAATACCGTAACGTACGGAGTGTCTTCCGCTCCATTCCTGGCGTGCCGCTCTATTCAGCAACTGGCCAACGATGAGGGTCACAAGTACCCAAAGGCCAAAACCGTTTTAACTTCCGACATATACGTTGATGACGTCATATCCGGAAGCTCATCGCTGAAGGACGCCAGAGAAATCAAAACTCAACTCATCGCTCTTTTCGGTCTTGGCTCGTTTGAGCTCCGAAAGTGGGTGAGTAACCGACCCGAGCTACTTAGCGATCTTCCCGCGGAGGCGTGTCTTTCAGAAGCAATCACTTTTACCGAAACTGAAGACACAACTATCAAGGTTCTGGGCCTTAAGTGGGAGCCTGCTTCGGATTCGTTCGTCTTTACCGTAAATCCATCTAATCAACCGTGCACCAGGCGAACGATTCTGAGTGAGGTTGCCAGAATTTTCGATCCTCTGGGTTTTCTATCTCCTTTAACAATTCAAGCTAAATGCTTTATTCAAAAGCTTTGGATTCTAGGTCTTTCATGGGACGATAAGCCCCCACCGGAAATTATCTCTCAATGGGAAAAGTTCTCTGAACAGCTTCCTCAAGTTAGGAATCTTAAAATTCCACGTAAATACGCTACCGATAGCGCTCAATCATATCAACTGCATGGATTTTGTGACAGCTCCGAAGCAGCATATGGCGCCGTTATATACCTGCGCGTTACCGAGTCTGACGGCTCCGTTCGCGTCTTTCTCGTTTGTGCTAAGGCTCGTGTAGCTCCTTTGAAACGTCAATCGTTACCTCGCCTAGAGCTGTGTGGTGCACTTTTGCTCGCAGACCTTATCAAATTTGTCAAGGGCACGCTGCGGATTCCTGTTCATGACACTTATGTGTGGTGTGACTCCACCGTTACCTTGTCCTGGTTGCGAGCTCCTTCTTCTCGCTGGGTGACATTCGTTGCAAACCGCGTAAGTCACATTCAAGATATCGTGCCGACCGAGTGCTGGAGGCACGTACCATCTGTCACAAATCCTGCAGATGTTTGTTCGCGTGGGCAATTGCCTCACGAGTTGCTGAACAATGCCCTATGGTGGGCGGGCCCAGAATGGTTGTCTCAACCACAGTCTGAGTGGCCAATCGATACATCGAAAAATCGTTCAAACGATGACAATGCGGTGCTCTCTGAGCAGCGTCGCACCACAGTTCTCGTTTCGGATCAAATCGAAAGCGTAAACCAAACTTCTATAATTGATCGACTATTCGAAAAATATTCTTCTTTAGATAAAATCTGTCGCATTATCGCTTACGTTCGCAGGTTTTGTAATAACATGCGTAACACTGTTCCGCGATCAGATAATCTTTTCGTAACGGACGCTGAGCGTCATCGTGCGTTACTAATTATCGTGAAACATTTCCAACAACGTTGTTTTTCGGATGTCATATCCAAATTACAATCAAAGATACAGTTACCTCGTAGTTTTCGTAAACTAAACCCGTTTTTGGACGAGCAGGGTATACTCAGAGTAGGCGGGCGCCTAGCGCACTCCGATCTTGACTTCGAACAGAAGTATCCCGCATTATTGCCCAAAAAGAGTGTTCTTACATCCGCTGTAATCGAATCTATTCATCGAAACAATTTTCATCCCGGTCTGAACACAACCAACTATCTGATTTTACAACAGTTTTGGATACTTGCGGCAAAGCATGCTGTACGTCATCATCTTTCAAGATGCATAAGATGCTACCGTCTTAAACCGAAACCTTTGCAACCCTTTATGAGCGACCTTCCGGCCTTTCGTGTCAATCAGGCAAAACCCTTCTCTGTCGTAGGTGTCGATCTAGGAGGGCCTTTTCGAATTAAGCTCGGGCTTCATCGTGGTGCTAAAATCGATAAAGCGTACTTGTGTTTATTCGTATGCTTGAGCACAAAAGCAGTGCACCTTGAGGTGGTTTCTACTTTATCGACTGACGGCTTCATCGCGGCATTGCGTCGCTTCGTTTCTCGTCGCGGCCGCTGCAATGTTATTCACTCTGACTGCGGTACGAATTTCGTTGGTGCAAGTTCACAACTAGCGTCAGGTATCGAACAAGCCTCTCATGCGGAAAAATAGATTTTAAACGTAACGTACCTTCTGCTCCCCACTTTGGAGGGGTGTGGGAAATCCAAATCAAAGCCGCAAAGAGTCATTTGTACCGTATTGTTGGCGATCAGGTCTTAACGTTTGAAGAGCTTACCACACTCTTCGCTCAGATCGAATCAATTTTAAATTCGCGGCCTTTGTGTCCATTGAGCTCGGATCCTAACGATTTGAACGTTCTTACGCCCGGTCATTTTTTAACGCTAGAACCTCTTACAGCAGTTCCTGATTTCGACTACAAGGACGTAAAAATCAATCGACTGAATCGATGGCAACTTATCCAATCTTGTCAACAACAATTTTGGAAACGCTGGAAAAATGAATATTTACATGGGTTAACTCAGCGAGCAAAATGGACCACGGACTCAACACCGTTAACTGTAAACTCAATCGTACTTATAAAAGAGGACAATCGGCCTCCTCTTCAATGGGCATTAGGACGAGTTGTTTCTTTGCATCCTGGCCCTGATGGGGTAGTTAGAGTCGCAACCATTAGAACAGCCAGAGATCACTCGCTTAAGAGACCTTTGGTCAAACTATGTCCTCTACCATCCGTATAATCGTTATAACTTAGCATTTCTTAGCTTTTAAGTTTAGGATAGTAACTTAAACATATTTATCGTTAATTACCGTTTCTTATTCTTACTCTGGGAAAATCCCATTGGTATTTTGGTGGGCGGAATGTTCCGTTTTCAACGTAAACTTCGTTTACTTTTCAATTCGAATTTCGCGCGCGTTATCGACGCACTTGTCAATCATCATGATTCGTCGTGCTGCAGGCGATTTAGCCAATGGAGCGCCCGGATTACCGCCGGCGCATGTACTATCCTACCGGCGTCTTGGAATACAGCGCCATAGGCTGGTGGCAGAACCAGTAAACGATTCTGAGTCTGGACGTTGAATCGAAGGCGCGCGCGCACCAAACATTACATCTTTTTTACTCAATTATCCTAATCAAACTTCAAGTGCTCAACAGTTTTTTTGGAACTTTATAATCGTGTGTGGCTGGCCGGCCAGGTGTCTAAAGGAAGAACTATTCGTGAGGAATCGTGCTAGAAGCCTGCCTACGTGGTAAGTGATCTGTGCATTGTTTCTATTGTCTAAATCGTCTGTAACGCATATTAACGGCGAATGCTCCCAGCATTCGATCCAATGTGGTGATTGACAGTGTACAATTGCTATTTATCGAGTCAATTTAGCCACAGATAGATTGGACGATTTAGATTTTGATTTCGGTTTACATATTTTAGTATGGCAGGTACATATTTACATTAAGATTTATAATTTCATTTTATTTTACAAAACCACAAAAAAAAGAAAATCAATCTGTTTTTTAAGCAATTTAAATTCGCCGGAAAATGGCACACACATGCTAAACACGAATTCTTTATTCCAACCGTCAAATTATAATTCATATGCCATACTAAAATAAACCGAAATCAAAAGCTAAATAGTCCAATACTGCATAAAATCGCGGAAACGAGGTCCTAAAGTCG